>CM077087.1:182401890-182710421 GCA_039513925.1 Platanthera zijinensis
ACTGAGTGATTAAGAGATATGACATTTTATTTATTAGAATGGATGTTATATTAAAAGGTCATGATCAAAAGGTCATATTGACCGGATATAGAAAAAGAAATGTGTACTGTCTTAACTTTGAGTGTGAGAACAAAGATTCTCCTATTTGTCTTGTAGCTGATGAGAGAGCCTCTCATTGTGTCAAATGGCACAAGAGGCTGCCCATCTTAACTACAAAATAATTGCAAACTCTTTAGCAAAGAGTTAGTGAGGAATGTTCCTAATGTTAAGTGTATAAAGGATGGATATGCTTAGCTTGTCAAAATGGCAAGCAGGACAAAATCCTCCTTTCATAGCCTTGAAAACAAGGATTCTGTGAGGTGTCTATACCTCGCGCAATTGATCTATTTGGTCCTATGCCAGTTCATAGTCTAGATAGGAAGTCTACACTTTTGTGGTGGTAGATGACTATTCTAGATATTCCTAGGTGTTCTTTCTGAGACAAAATCAGAAACCCCAAGTGTTTTATATAGTTTTGTCAAGCAAATTCAGAATGACTTGACAGTACAGTGGTCAAAATCAGAAGTGACCTTGGCACTGAATTTCAATCTGAGAGTATGACAAGACTGTGTGAAGAATTTGGGATTTTTCAAGAATTCTCCTCACCTAGACACACACAGCAAAATGGTAATGCTGAAAGGAAGAATAGAACAATGATTGAGGCTGGTAGAACTCTATTGAGTGACACTTCTCTCCCAGAATATTTCTGGACTGAGGAAGTAAATACTGCAAGTCATGTGATCAATAAGGCTTCTATCACCAAAAGCCACAAAAAGACTCCCTATGAGATCATGAAGGGTAGAAACCAAACTTATCCTATTTTAGGATCTTTGTTGCAAGTGCTATGTCCTTAACAATGGAAAGTATTATCTAACTAAGTTTGCTGCCAAATCCCAAGATGGGATATTTGTTGGGTACAGTAACAATAGTAAGGCTTATAGGGTCTACAACTTGATTACTCAAGTTGTAGAAGAGTATGTACATGTTGTCTTTGATGAAACAAGACTGATTACAGTGAGTTGCCTTGTAGCTCATGCAGTTCTACAGGTATAAATGAGAGAATGGACAAGCTTACCATTACAGAAGAGTCAACTGAAGAGAAGGAATTGGAAAATGGGGCTACTGTCCAGGGGGAGTACAGGAAGCAGGAACTTGAACACAGTTCTTTGCTCAAGCTTCCTATCTCAATTAGAGCCAAGAGATTTGAAGAAGCTATTCTAGACCCACATTGGATTGATGCCATGTAAGAGGAGCTAAATCAGTTCAGAAGGTGCAAGGTCTGGGAGTTAGTTCCTAAAACAAAAGACCATAACATCATTGGAACAAAGTGGATCTTTAGGAACAAACTGGATGAGAGTGGGATCATTGTGAAGAATAAAGCAAGACTTGTTGCAAAGGATACAGGCAGGAAGAGGGTATTGACTTTGATCAAACCTTTGCCCCAGTAGCAAGACTGGAAGTAATTAAGATGTTCCTTGCCTATGTAGCATATCAAGGCTTCAAGGTATTCCAAATGGATGTAAAATCAGCATTCCTAAATAGAAATCTAAAAGAAGAAGTCTATGTAGAGCAGTACTCAGGTTTTGTTGATTCTCTCAAACCTGATTATGTTTATAACTTAGGAAAGCTTTGTATGGGTTAAAGCAAGCCCAAGGGCTTGGTATGAAACCTTGTCTACTTTCTTTATTGTGAACAAATTTTCAAGGTGGAAAATAGACAATACTCTATTCCTAAGGGAGTCCAAGGAAAGATAATCTTAGTCCAGATTTATGTAGATGACATAATATTTGGGTCTACAGAAAACAACCTTTGCAAGAAGTTTGCTAAACTTATACAAGGGAAGTTTAAGATGAGCAGCATGGGTGAACTTAAGTTCTTCTTAGGACTCCAAGTAAGACAGACTGATGATGCTTGTCCATATCCCAGTCTAAGTTCACCAAGGTGTTAATTAAGAAGTATGGTATGGAATCATCCTCCACCATGAGAACTCATATGGGAACAAGTATGCCTATATGCAAAAATGATGCAGGCAAGCCTGTAAATGAGTCTTTGTATAGAGGAATAATTGGTTCTCTTCTATATTTATCTGCTAGTAGACAAGATATTATGTATGCAACATGTGTTTGTGCTAGGTACCGATCATGCCCTAAAGAATCTCATTACACTGTAGTAAAAAGGATTTTCAAATATCTAAAGGCCACCTAAATCTAGGCCTTTGGTACCCTAGGAATGGAGATTTTCTACTGACAGACTATTTAGATGTAGAATTTACAGGTTGCAAAGAAGATAGAAAAAGCACAACAGGCACCTATCAATTTCTAGGAGGAAGATGGATTGGTGTCTTGGAGCAGTAAGAAGTAAACTGTGTGGCAATTTCCACAGCTGAGTCTGAATATGTGGCAGTAGGAAGTTGTTCTGCACAACTGTTGTGGATTCAGCACCAGCTAGAAGACTATGATATTCAGGTAAGTAGAACACCTTTGTTTTGTGATTCTAAAAGTGCTACTTCTATTGCTAATAATCCTGTTTCACATAGTAGGACAGCATATAGAAATTAGATACCATTTTCTTAGAGAACATGTAGAGAAAAAGGACATCTCACTAGAATTTGTCAAAACAGATTATCAAATTGCAGATGTGTTTACTAAGCCTCTAGATGAAACTAAATTCAATAATTTTAAAATTGAATTAGGAATGTTGAACATAGATTAGTTTATCAAAATTGGCTAAGTAAAACAATGTCGACACATCAAGAGAAGTGATGTCGGCAATTCAAAAAAGTGGTGTCAACACATCCAGAGTAGTGGTGTCGATACATCCGAAATTGTGTCGACACTTACAATAAGAGTCGACACAGAATTTATGTTGATCTACTAAGTATGTCAAGTGTGGGCACATCATCAATTGGTGTCGACACATAGAAGTCAACACCATTGTCGAGACATTAGAAGTATGTGTCGACACATTTCAACAGTTCAACACATTAAGACAGTTTTTGCCTGCCTTTTGACCTTCTTTGTTTAGAAGGGTATAAACAGGTCAAGAACAAACTCTGTCGACACACTCTCCAGGTTTTCGAGACCAAAACCTTGTGTCGACAAACTCTCTCCTCTCAATCCAAGCTTTCTCACCATCCCAATGGTGCAAAAGGTATAAGATAACATCAACATAGGATATGAGTTGGTTCGCCACGCCTTTGATGATGCAGAATCTGAGATTAAAGGGTAATTACCCTAATTGCTGAAAATTGTTTGGAGTTTCTTGTATCCGAACCAACCAAGATACGGAAGAAAGAGATACTTGAGTTTTATGGCACAGCTGTAGTAGATTCAACTGGCCTTAAGATTAAATCAATGGTTCATGGGGATAGAGTCAAATTGACCTTGAAGAGTTTGAGGAAAATTTTTAATCTTCCAAGGACTCATGGTGAAGAAGAAGTACCCATATCTAAGATAAGGAAGCCATAAGTCACTTCAATTTGATCTGGCTCAGGATATAAAATCCATCAGGTTTGAAGTGAATCTACATAAGAAAGAGATGACAGATTGCTTCCATAAAGGGGGCAATGCTGTAGTTTTTCTGGCTACACAGCAAGCATAAGTAAAGGCTCAAGTGGATGATATTGCTATTAAACTGCCTTGAGAATCCGATTAGGATGAATGACAATCCGACTGAATCTCACAATTAGATAGTAACTATAATAAAGAATACCATCACTGCAATGACTGAAGCAAGGGCTAAAGAGAAAGAGAGTTTGATAAGAAGCTACAGGCTGCCTTAGACTCATTTCAGACAGCCATTACTACTTCTCAGAATTTAATCTCTAATAAGCTTCTCAAGTTAAAATAATTTTATAAAGATGGTGTTAATTTCTTGATGGAAAGTGAGATTTCAGAAAGATGACTTACGAGACCATATTGAAAGAGAAGTAATAAAGGGGGAGAGAGTGTTAGTAAAAGCTAGCTCAGATCATGCCAAATGGATATCCAATAGCATCAGAGCCACTCTGGGATATCCACCCCTTTGTGATTATGATAATGTTGTTGAGTCAGGTGTGCAACCTGCTTATCTTGAAGGTGATCAACCTGAAGTTGCTCAGGTCATTTACCCTCCAACAGATTTTGATATGATTAGGCAATAGGTTCAGTCAATGTACAGTCCTTCACAGGAAGTTGATAATGTTATTATTGAGAAAGTAGAAATGCAAGAAGCTGCCTTGAAAGCTCAGCAAGAAGCTCAACTATCAAAGAAAAGGTTCAGAGAATGGGCTGAGTTAAAGCCTGATTTTGAGCAGTGGAGCCCCACTTCCAGGAATATCATTTTGACTTCCTAGAAAGCTGTGAAAGAACAGATCCATGAAAGGGGAAAATGGTATTCTGAACAAGAATGGCAGAAATATGAAGTAAGGACAGAAGTCATTCTGCAATATAAAAGAAAGACTAAAATTGGGAAGCTACCTCCTAATGCTCAGAGCCTAGCAAATACCTCCCTAAGCCTTTTCATTATTTTAAAAGGCAGAGAATTAAGGCTGAAGCACAGAAGAAGGTAGAGTTGAAAGGAAAGAAGCCCATTGATTATGCAGAACCTACTATGCAGGCTCAAATTAAGCCAGAAAAGGCATAGTCATCAAGGAGCCTGATCAGCCTTAGTTTTGATTTACTAGATTTTACAAGAACAATGTATCTCTTTTGTTTTTAAGAAATCTATGCAAGCAATTGTTAAGAAACTTTTTGATAGTATAAACAAAAAAATGTTTCATGTTCATTAAGTTTGCATCATTATTCTGTAATGTCATTTTGGTATATGTTTTGTTTATAAGTTACCTTGTCATATGATGCTTATATACATAATAATGTTTGTTTATTATAAGTGGTGTATATCATTGACTAAAGGGTTATGACTTCTCTAAATAGGGGAGATTGTTGGGTAATGTGTACCTGATTTGAAGATGCCTCACTTAGCTCAATGATATACATCAAGGTGTATTTTATGTTATTTTGAGTTTATATGTGCAGGTTCAGAATATGCTAAAATGCAGGAAAAAAGTTTCTAAGTCCATGAGTCGACACCAGAGGAAGCTGTGTCGACACTTAAGAAAGCATGTGACGACACTTGGAAAAGCAGTGTCGACACTAGAAGCAACTGTATCGACACACAGAAGTTTTAGTCGACATCAAATGTGTTGACACCTGGAGGCACTATCGACACACAGAATTCTGAGACTATATCAACTGTGTCGACACACAGGACTTGTGTCGACACACAGCAGAGTTTCAACAAAGTTTATTATTGTGAAGTGAAGAAGTGACTTGTCGACACAAAGAAGCAGTGTCGACACATTCTACAGATACAGTGTCAAGAAGCAGTGTCAAAAACCACCACCTTTTGCTACCTCCTTCCCCCATCGAGCCCCCTCTTAACCACCCTAATCCGGCCGTCCACCCAAACCCCAAACCCGACCAGCCCTTCAACCCCACAAATCCGACCAGCCCTCTTCCAGGAGAAATCCGACCACCCCTGTCCCTTGGTGGTTAGGCTAACGTGTTTGTAGCAAGGTTTTGTGGATCTCAGCCAAGGCGTGAAAGCGACGAAGGCGGACAAAGTTCCTCTCCAACTGGCGTAACTCCGGCAGAATTGGTAAAGAGCGATCCAGATTTAGTGAATCAGAATCATCCATTCTGATTGGTAATTAAACTTTCTACTTGTGTGAGATTTCCCTCTAGATTTTTCATTGTGGTGGATTTATTTTGGCGTGACTTTTGAAACGTTGGATTGATCGTGTTTTCTTTGATTGCTTTGTTGTTCATCTTAATTTTCTTTAAGTTCGATGGGTTGGCGAACCTCATTTTCTTTTTTTTTGGAGAGATCTACCGTTATTAGAATCATAAGTTTTGGTAGATCTCTTTTCGTACAACTTTCGCTCGATCGGACAGGGTGGGTCCTTTTAGCCGGAAAGAATATTGGCCTATAGCCTTTTATTCGATCCTGACCGGTTTGGCTACCCGTACGTTAGCATTAACGTGATATAATTGCTTGGCGTGTGCGCTGCGTGAAAATTTGTGCGAGTGTAAAATTAGAATCATAGAGAGACAATCGTGCTTCGTCCGTAGTTTTGACGGTGTCAATGTGAGGGTCTGCATCAATTTGGTATCAGAGGGAGGTTCACAACAATTTCCTAATTGGCACCCTCCCCTTTTATTTGCACGTCGGCACACACTTTTCTTGCACTTTTATTTGCCAAAATAACCAAAAAATATAAAATTCCTGGTCTGCCAATAGCGGTCTAAATTTCTTATTTTCCAACAAAAAACAAATTTTTTTTTAATAATCTCTTTATTATTTCCTATAAGAAAAACCAAATTTTTTTTTTACCCTAGTTATTAAGCGGGAACAATACCATCTGTGGTAGTTTCTTTGAGTCAGTTTCACTGTTATTTCTGCATTCACACTTGGTTGGGCACTGAGTATTCCCCATCTTCCTCCCATATGGCGGACGAGCAGGAAGCGGTTCACGTTCCCACAGCGATTGAGTAACTTCGTCAGGAGTTCACCGATCAGTTGATTGAGATTAGGGAGATACTACACGACTTAAGATTACATTAAGCGGCTCCCCATAATCAAGTCGCCAACCCACGTGTTGAAGGGAATAATAATCAAAATGACAACCATAACAACGAACGAGCCCCACATACACCGTATAAGTTTGACATTATTAGAGCCGTCTGGGTCAAAACCCCATCATATGATTGATTGGGTGAACCCCAAGTCTTACTATACTGGGTAATGGAAATAGAATGCTACTTTGAGTGGCAAAATTTGACTGACGCGGATAAGGTGCGAGTGGCGAGAATGAAGTTGCAAGGTAGAGCCAAGATATTTTGGTTGAATGAGGAACGTCGTCTGAGAGCTGATAATGGTGAATTTCTCATTGGTTTGGATGGCATGAAGGCCATGCTGATAGACCAGTACATTCCTTCGTACCATCGTACATAGATGTTTGATTACTTGGCCACCCTTAAGCAAGGGAATAGGTCAGTCTCTAAATATATGAGTCTCCTTAAGCACATAATGGTTAGGTGTGGTGTGAGGGAGATGCCTGAGATCACCCTCTCTAGGTTTCGTAAGGGTTTAAAACCCCGACATCAAGGGTAAGCTATTGCGTTATGGTCACACCGACCTAAACACCACTTTCAATGATGCACAGAGATCGAGAAGCACAACATTTTTAAGAATAAGTCTCGCTCGTATCAGAAGGGAAAGTCCATATTAGGACCGCCTCCCACCTCTACCTATAAGGATAAGGGCAAGTTCTGAATCGAACACCATAGTAGTGACTGCCAGGAATATTAGAAACCCAACAAGTGAGAGAGTTCCTGTAGGAAGGGTCAATAAAACGAATGCTACTTGTTTCGCTTGCAGGATTCAGGGTTATTACTCTAGTGAATTTCCTACTAAACCCAAGCCCTTTACCTAGTTAGATTCCACATGTGAGTCAGACGACCTTATTAGGAGGCAAGAGAGGATAGCGAGTTGGAAGGAGTGCCTAGTGATATGGAGGATGAATCTATATGATGGCCATGCGGTGTATTCTGGCAACTCCACGAGCATTAGATGACTGGAATAGGATTAATATTTTTGCGTTGAATTTTAAGAGTGGAGAGAAGTGGTGTAAGTTGATCATAGACAGTGATAGCTATATGAATGTCATTTCTGAAAATGCGGTGACCCGAATGTCTTTAGTTACTGAGCCGCACCCTAACCTTTATAAGGTGGCATGGGTAAATAAGGCATCCCTCCAAGTGTCAAAGCTTTTTTGGTACCCCTTACCATCAAGTCTTATTCTTAAAAGATTTGGTGTGACGTCATCCCCATGGATGTTTGTCACGTATTATTAGGTCATCCATGGCTTTATGACCATGATGTATCTCATTTTGGGTGAGCCAACTCATATGACTTTAAATTTAATGGTAAGACCATTATCCATATACCAACTCCACCTAACGATCCTTCGGTCTCTCCCAAAGACACTATTGTGCCAGTAGAGAAGAAAACTTTAAGGTGCTCAAAAACTAAATCTAGATTTTTTTATAAGGTGTCTTGCCACCACTGAGTTTTGACAAGGCTCTCAGAACCAGATTCAGAACTTTTGAAGGGAGTTTTGATAACCCTTTTACAGCAGTAAAAGAAAAAGGAAGAGGTGAAGTTGTCTTCTCTATCTCAATCACAGAGAGAAGACTTAGTGGATTGATTGTGTTGTCAAAGCTCCCCCTAAGATGTAGATGGTTCAGGAGTGAGAGCTTTGCTAGGCTGATAGGCCTTCAGAAGCTTCAGATCTCCAGCAGAAGATGATTTCAGCAGAGGATGGAATATGAAATGTCTGGAGTCTTTGATGTTGAAGCTATGAACACTTTTCAGTATGCTAATTTTCAATAAAACTCTTCAGGATTGATCACTTGATTTTTCTCTGAGTTGATCTCTCTATCTGTGTATGTCTGTATTCAGTAGTTGTGTGTGTTCAGTGGTTATTCTCTTGATCTGTTGTTGTGTATATTATTCTCTGATGATCCTCTATCCAAGATAGTCGTTAGCAGTCATAAATGTCTTCCATAAATATTTTGTCTTCTAGAGGAAAGTCCAATAAACATTCTCTGAGAAATCCCTTGAAACCTGCTCCAGAATAAATGAAAACGGCTAACAAATCTCTTGAAATAAATACTGAGAGAATTTGAAAAACATTCCAAAAGCTGACTGAATTTGAATCTTTAAAGTCGTCGATCTCTAAAAAAAACGTCGATCTGAGCTCTACGATCGTTAAATTGAGCTCAGAGATTGGATTGAACATCAGACAGAAAACGTCGAATTGAGCTCTACGGTCGTCGAACTGAGCTCAGCGACCTGAAGAATAAGCTGAAGGCAGATCGTCGAACTGAGCTCGAAGATCGTCGACCGGAGCTCGACGACTTAGCAGAGTTGAGCTCAGAGATCGTCGAACGGAGTTCGACGTTTCGTCGACCTAAGCTCGACGATAATTGTCTTTGTCTCAGCTCTAAGTCTTGATCCTTGAATGGTCCTGGGGGCAGCTTCAAACCTAAGTTCTAAGCCCTAGACTCATTCTAACTTGACCTTTTCAACTATACATCTAGGTCAAACTGATTTCCAAAAAACATAGTGATCCTTGCCCAAATTAGTAATAGGGTGTTCCAATACCCCCGATTAAGCCATCCTGCACAACCCGACGAACTCAGACGCCTGTCCACTCTAATTGGAGAACTCTGCGGTTACCACCAACTGCGCCACCAGAGCTATACTAAGGCACACGCCATGCCTATCTCTCTATCTCTGGTCAAGTCAGCAACCCGGACTCCGCTAACTTCAATCGAGTCCACACCAGGCCAATCTTGACAAGCTCTATAGAAAGCAATCATATCCTCCCGGTTAGTTTCTGGGAACCAACTGCCGACTAAACACAACAGGACCTTGCAAGCCGCCTCCTCTATCTTCACAATCCCTACGAACAGACCGCCTAGGACACCAGAGCATATGCTGACTGCAGCATTATTACCGACCTGGCAAGCCGCTAGTCCTGTCCGCACAGGCCGTACAGACAGGTCGCCCTGTCCACCAATTTCACTTCATGATTTTGAACACTCCCCCTTTAAGTGAGAAGTGGTGAACAACCTCAATAATCCCCGTTACCGTAAACATGGCCTGCGAAGAAACAAGAGATCGAGCTTACTGCATTTCCTTCACAATATTAAGCTGGTTGATTGGTGATCCTCTTCTACCTCTGAAGAGCCCGATCACGGCTAACCACCCCTGTTGTATCTCCTGAACCAGCTCCAACCCCGGGCAAACCTGGGGTATCACTCCCTTTACTTCCTGAATAAGAATCCACTGCCCTAGAACTAGAACCACCTGGAGCATCGCTCCCCCTGCTTCCTGAACCCGACACCTCTGCCCTAGAGCTAAAACATATGGAGCTCTTAGTGATAAAGGCAGCTCCAATCGAAGATCTTTAGCATCCTCCTTCTGCACAACATCTGACCTGATCTCCTTTAGCTCCACAAATGAGCTGCCTCCATATGACGTCAGTTCATTAAAGACCACATCTCTGGACATGTTGAACTTCATCATCGCAGGATCCATACACCTCCATCCCTTCTTTTGATCATCATAGCCCACGAAGATAAGCTTCCTTATCTTTGTATCCATCTCTATTCTAAGAGCATCTAGGACGTGTAAATAACCTGTGGATCTGAACCCCCGAAGGTGTTCCACGCTGGGCTTCTCCTTGAACATCAGCTCAACCGGAGACTTCATGTTGATCAGACATAGAGGCATCTTATTGATTACATACGCCACGCAGGCCATCCCTTCTGCCCAAAAATCCTTAGGAATGCCTTTGCCATGAAGCCAACACTTGCAGGTCTCTATAAAATGATGGGTCTTCCGATCTGCTACTCCACTTTGTTGTGGAGTATGCCCACAAGAAAGCGCTCTCCAGATTTTGTGCTTCATACAAAAGTTAGAGAATACAGTTGAATAAAATTCACCTCCATTGCCCGTTCTCAACTTCTTGATCTGCAAGCCAAGTCGGCCCTCCACAAGCTTCTTCAACTCCACGAATAAACGGATCGCGTCCGACTTCTCCTTTATAATGTACACCCAAGTGTATAGTTGGGTTTAAGAGGAAGGCAAAACACTAGGTTGAGACCGGGCAATGGATCGCTTTCTTTATTAAAACATGTAATAAAATTACTTTGAGGGATTGAGTCTACACTCAACCTAGATGCTCCAAAAAAATCAGACAGCCACTCAACAGCTTTAGTCTTAAGCGTAGAAAGAATATCCGCGCCTCTACAGGAAATTAACATGATCGGGAGAACCCGTAGCAACTTGTTGAACAAGCACTAGGTTGGGAGAGGATACTCAACATTTCCACGGGCTTCTAGATCTATTGTAGGAGAGGCGACGGTGACACTCACAAGGATCGGAATCGGAATCGGCGACGGCGAAAGCGGAATGACTTTCGTTGGGTTTTTAGGGTTATTAGTCTTATCGCAGAGTACGTCTCATGTGCTCAGACAAAAATTGATCGCTCTCTTTAGTCAAGCCCTAAAAATTCCTATTAATACTCAAAGAGGTAAATAGAATAGCTATCGCCTCTATCCGCAGACCCAGCACTTAGAATCTAGAATTCAACTAGAGAACCCTTGTCTCGACGAATCAATGAGTATCTACAACATACACGACGAACTCAATGCCAACCTTCAACTGAATCAACACTTGACTCGACGAAGACGTTGAATGGACTCAACACTGTCAACACCTTCTGCACCAAAAGGCAGATTCGTCGAACGACCTGTGTCTTCTGCGGTGAAGGACAGATTCATCAAATGACGTTCGACGAATCTGCGCTAAAGGCCAGATTCGTCGAACGACGTACAACTTCTGTGCCAAAGGCCAGATCTATCGAACGACGTATGCTGACTATGCTATGGCGTTGAGTGAACTTAACACACTCAATGCTTTGGCCTTAAAATATTCTGAGTCCCTTTTCAAATCATCATATGAGCTATACAATACAGATCCAATCTCCCAATTTCACCACAATCTTATGTGCGACCTTGATAGGCTCATACTGAGTTAGCAGGGAGGCTTCATGCTTGATCACTTCCAGAATACTATGGTAGCACCAACAGTCTCCCACTTGATCTAGAAAGTATCAAACAAAAGCTACACAAAGCATGAGCGACATCTAGCAATACATCATTGCTCCCCAAATAGTATGAGTTTATAAACTCATAAGCCATTGTGACCAATGTTACAATGTTGTCATGTCCCTTCGTCCCTTACATCCGGATAGAACTAGAGGTATAGACCGTGTCACCTTCATAATTGTTTAATCCCAGTTTCCTGATCTAGAATGGACTTTCAGAAATTTGTGAGCCAAATATCATATATTGACTCAACCAAGCATGGCAATGCATTTCTTAGTACCATTCCATCAAGGGGCCTATGGATGCAACTCCTGTCATAAGGAGGACAAATCACATCTCTTCTCACACGCAAACACCCAAATGATTCGTAACGTACCCAATAACCATCTTTATCATCCAACTTTCTCAAGACTGGACTTTCGATAGCATCAAATCACTCTCTTCCTCACTCAGTGAGTGTTGTGACTTCAGGTCATAGGACTACAAACACCATTGCCTCTTGATCCATACTTGTGACACGTTCATATAACAATCCAAAATGTATTCTCACGGTGGGTCTGTCCAGTATAACTTGTTCATAATAAGTACCCATATGATGACTTGATATCACAATATCATGACCGGTGAGAACGGGTCATCAGTCAACACACATGCTAGTCTTAAAGGCATCATCATCTCCCTTAGATTCTAAGATGATACAACGACCGGGGTCTCTATAAGAATGAATCTTCTCGGATCATAGGTTCTCACATAAAGTCACTACTTGACCTATGGAAGCAAACATTCTAAGGACATTTATTTTTAGTTAACTATTTTTTCACAATAGAAATAATAACATAATAAAAGAACTTGCCAAAAAATATATAAATGAAATGCATACAGTACTTTTATTCATCAAATGAAATATCTAACAGCAAACAAACATACAATTCACAAGACTCAAACTAGAGTTGATCATTCATGTATCATATACGCATAGATCTAACATGACCATCATGCTTTCTCTATGCGAGAGGCTTCGTCAGTGGATCCGCAATATTTTCATCAGTCCGCACACTAAAAATGCTCACATCTCCTCAATCGATAATCTCTCGAATTAGATGGAACCGCCGAAGTATGTGCTTGGAGCACTGATGAGATCTAGGTTCCGAAGCAAGTGCAATTGCACCGATGTTGTCACAGTAAAGAACTATGGGACAAACTATAACACCCCTATCCGTCGCATGGTATATAGAAGTAGGTCCGGCCGGGGCCCGACGCTATATAATACAGATAGACTGAAGGGTTACAGAATGAAACCATTCTCCCAAACATAAACGTCCTACATAGAGCAACTAGTAGAAGCTTTTAATTTTTTAAAAGAACCCAATGACATATAACATTTATCCTGAATGTCCACCAACCATAATAAGAATGAAATACCAAAATACACAAAAGTACTTGGCCTTATGTCCTTACAAATGTTCACTTAACAACATAGTGTTTTACATACATCGGCTCGCAGGCCGGCCACACATGACAGAAATAAAACAACAGTTCACTTTGGCCTTCGAGGGCCAGCACAGCAGCTTATGCTTCAACCTGCTATTTGTTACTTGGTTCCGCCGCACCTGCAAGCAACATTCCACCGTACGGTGGCAAACAAAGGAACGGTCAGCTAAAGCTGACCAAATTATAACGATCTCGCCCCTTATTTGGGACGGTGGTGCTCCTTCCCTGCATTTAATTAGCCCAGTTAAATAATAAAGTGCATAAGTATATTTCTCCATAGGTGTAGGATCGCTCGGCCAAACACCCCGTGCACTCACGACTCATTCATAGTGAATCCGGTCAATTCCGTGGCTTCACTACCATCCAAAAATCCTAGTGAAAGTACAACCTAGCACAGTTCACCACAGGTGGAGGCTCGCTTGGTCGCCCACCCCGTGCACTCAGGGCACATTGACGGTGTACCGGACTTCCCAGATACCCCCCCCCCCCCCCCCGTTCAGAAGTCCTTGACTTAACGGATTACTTTGAGCATTTCAGTCTTTACGTCCCCTGGCCTGAGACTCTCATTATGCCACCGACGAGAGAAAATTTTCGCTACTCTCATGTCATAGTCCACATAATGCAGGTACAACTCCACCATTTCCCATTGCTCAAGTTGCCCTACCGTCTTTGAAAACCGTAGTAACCATGGCATATCCTGTAGGGCGCGGGTAAGTTTTTCCTTTCCTGTTCGGCTCCCTGGCTTAATAACTCTAAACCCCATTGGCTCACCATTTCCAAAAAAAGACCCTACATGTCTCCTAGAGATAGGCCTCGTATATACAATCCCAATTTTACAAGGTTGGCCCCATACCACCTAGTTGGCAGGAATGCGTTTCCGCCCAGTTTTCTGGGTGCACCTTAGAGTTAATCCCCAAGGCTCCCTGTTGCAATCTACCGTGTAGAAAACCCGAAAAACAACACCATACGTAGTCTTCTCCGACAATCAATGCACAATGCAACATCACTGATCAAGAGAAACACGTCCGGGTAGGCTTCATACACAATTCCTATGCCCGTACTTCGATTACGGCTCTAAATTAGGGGTACTTCACATATCTACCCCAAGGAACACCGCGCACTTACCGCACACTCGCTGGAGCGGGTTTCCCATACAGAAAGTAAGAGGACTTCACATGTCCAAGTTGAGAATCGTTACCCATGAAGTCCGTTTTGGCGCCATGAGAAACTAGCAAGATGGAAAGCTTCGTAACGAGAATGCCTCCGCGGATCCGGTCTTGGTTTTCGATTCGGTGCTCCGATGCTCCGCCGGCGGTTGGGATCCTCCTCCTCCTTCGTCCTTGCTTTCTCCTCTCTTTAAGACTTAAGAAAGAGAAAGGCTAAAAGAAAATGAGGAGTTTAACCCCCACTCCCGGCCTTAAGGGAGGAGGATTAATCCTAAGCCGTCAGATTTGATTTAAAGAAAATGAACGGCTCGGATCCAGCCAAAAAGTCAATAAAATAAGCCGAACACGGCCGTGTGTCTGGCCGTGTGCCCTTCTTGCACACGAAGTCGTCGATCCAAAGCAAGAAATGGGTCGAGACACGCCCGTGTCTCAACTTGAAATGACCGTGTCGGGTCATCGACACGCCCGTGACCAGGGGCGTGTCACGCATAACCACCACGCTAACCATCACGTCCCTTGGTGGACATGGGTGGACACACGCCCGAGCCGAATCTGACACGCCCGTGTCATATAGTACATGCCCGTGTAACCAGGCTGTGCACTCCTGACAACACACCCAGGGTTTCAACCCGAGAAGAACACGGGTGGTGAAACGGGTGAGGACACGCCCGTGTTACCCCTGACACGCCCGTGTAACTACTGTTCAAAACCGTGTTTCCTGCCTTGTCCTTTCCTGTACACAGCCCAGCCAACACAAAAGGACACGACCATAGACACGCCCATGTCCCAGGCCATGTAGCCCTATAAAGGCACCAAAAATTCCTTAAGATGCGACCGGCTCGTTTACAATTTTCGGGGCGTTACACAAACAATGCTGTTCAACCCCGTATCCAGCGAGTGGGCTTACAGGAGCCGATCCGATCGGCCCAGACCGCCCCCGAGCCCCAGACAAGTTCAGCAGGGTATGCCGAGTACGGGCTCGGCAATCGTCGGGCCGAGCTCGAAGATCGTGGAGCTTAGCCGGCGAGAGGAAGCCATTTATCGTAGGGCCGGCCAAGTACGTGCTCGTCTAGAGCCGATGGGTTGGCGAGTGCCAATGCGACCATCATCTGCGAGCAGGGGCTTCAGGCCCAACTTTCCCAGGCCTGAGGTGAGGCGAGCCGGTCTGCGGCGCTGAGAGAGGCGAGCTCACTCAGCGACTTCTCCAGTGGCATTGAGTAAGGCGAGTCAGCTCCGCGGCGCTGAGAGAGGCAAGTCAGGTCCGCGGCGCTGAGAGAGGCGAGCTCACTCAGCGCCTTCTCCAGTGGCATTGAGTCAGGCGAGTAAGGTCTGCGGCGCTGAGAGAGGCGATCTCACCCAACGCCCTCTCCCGCGGCGCTGAGAGAGGCGAGCTCACTCACCGCTTTTCACCTCGGCGCGGGGGGGGGGGGGGGGGGTCGCCTTCTTGCGCCCATACTCGCCGCCCCCGCTCGATGGGCTCTTCTCAGGGCAAGCTCGCCCTTCAGTTGCGGGATTTTTTTACCATGTTACCCCCTATGGATTGCCTATAGTCCTCGAAAACAATGACGGCTGGATATTGGCAGATCATCTTTTCCTATAAATAGGACCCAAGGGGTACTTCAGAAGGCACGCTTTCTTGGCCCGGTCTTCTAGCGCTTTCTGAGGTACCTTAGCTTCAGCACTTGGCTAAGGAGGGGAAGCGCTCTAAGATCTTCCGGGTGTGTGGTGGGACCTCCGTGCTGAAGCCTTGGGTCTGTCCCCGGTCCTTTTCCCTTGTTACTTGGGCTTGTGAGTAGAGAAGTAAGTGTGCGATCACCCCTTCCGCAAGTGTCAAACTCCACAGGGACCAATTTTTCGGTTTCAACACTTTGGTGCGGTGAGTGTGGAGCGTGGTCAGCACAAAAAATCTTCCGCAAGACCGATGGCAAGAGATGAAGGGCAAGGTTCAGGCAGGGCGAGCTCGTCACCTCCTCCCCCTCCGTGATGGCGGGGATGTCCGTGGAGCTCAGGGAGGAAGTACTCGGTCTCATCAGGGTCGCACTCAGCATGCGAGCCGAGAGCACGACGCCAGCGGTTCCCGTAGTCGCCGATCCAGCACTAGGCAACGATGCGCACCTCAGGCGTGCGGGGAAGGAGGTCGCGAGCGAGGGGGAGTGCGAGCCGAGGGGGCGAGTCCTCTTCCCAGGCTCAACAGGAGAGTACCTATTCGGCGAGACGGTGGGGAGGGAGTTCTTAACTCGCCCGACCGAGGGAGGAAGTCCCTTCAGCGAATTCGTTTCGTCAGCCCCAGTTCTAGAAGGGTTCCGAGAGCTGGAGATGTCCTACTACTCAAGGAAGGGAGATCCGATCCAGTACGTTTAGTGGTTCGAAGACGTGGTATCAATCCGACAGATGTCGGATGGCTTCAAGTGTAGGCTCGTCGCCATCACCCTCAGGGAGAAAGCGAGAGAGTAGTTTCATCAGCTCCCGGCCAGTTCCATCTACTGCTTCGAGGACTTGCGCAGGGGATTCATGTTGAGATTCACCACCTCAAAGAAAAGGAAGAGGGAGGTCGAGTCCTTGTTCCGTATCAGGCAGAAAGTAGGGGAGACCCTGGGAAGTTACCTGGACAGGTTTAAGGAGGAACTGTCCCAGGTACAAGAGATGCCAGGGCACACCATGATGGTGGCCTTCACCCTGGGTCTCCAACCCGGGTTCTTCGCCATGGAGTTGAAGAGGACGCCTCCGGTATCTTTCGAAGCGCTCTTGGAAAGGGCGGCAAGGGAGGCCGACATGGAGGCAGCACATCCAGAGTTCGCTCGGAGGTTTGCCAGGTGGGCCGTGGAGGAGGAAAAGCCAAGGGGAGGTCGAGCCCAGGAGGAGATAAGGGTCGAGCCCCGGCAGAGAGAACAGAAATCGCAGCAGCCCAGGTGGGGGCGTCAGGAGCCGAATAACCGATTGGGTTGGAGGCCGGAGTGGCAGAATCAAGGGCCACTGAGGGGTTATCAGGGGGGAGATAACCGCCAAGGTGGGCACGGCCAGTTCTACCCCCAGGGGGGAGGCAGGGCCAGAGACCCCCTCTTCCCGATCAGGAGGAGGCCATGGCTATCACCCTGGGGGGAGAAGGAGAGGACAGCTAAGGAGGAGAAGGGAGGTCAGGGTAGACCTGCCCTATTGTGACTACCATCAAGAGGAGGGGCACACGACGATCATGTGTCTGGAGTTCCTCGAGATGCGGGGGAACAGGGAGCAGCAGCAGCAATAGCGAAATCATCAGGAGGTACGGATTGAGGAAGTCCGGCCTCAGGCGGAGGGGGATCGTTGGGAAGACCAGGCCAATGTGGGGACCCGAGGAGGGATCAGAGTGATCCATGGGGGGGTGGGAGTCGAGGATACCCGGAAGGCAAGCCTCCACACCGTGTACCGAAGGAGCATCGGCTCCACATCTCAGACTCCACCCCCAGAGGAGAGGATCACCTTCTCAAGGGAGGACATGCCGGGTCATGATGACCCCTTCTGCGATGCGCTGGTCATCCAGACAGCCATCGAGAATTTCACAGTCTCCCGGATCCTCATTGATAATAGGAGCTCCGTCAACATCATCTTCAAGAAGCCCTTCGATGCCATGCAGGTAGAAGCCAAGAGAGTGCTGGCCTCCGATGGGCTTCTCTTCGGTTTTTTGGGGGAGAGGAAAGAAGTTGAGGGGGGAGTGGGACTCCATGTCAGCTTAGGGGGGCAGTCCAGGAACTGCCGGTTCGTCATAGTGGAGGCCCCCAGCAGCTACAACACCATTTTCAGAAGGCCCCTCATCAGCGCCTTCCGCTGCGTCCCCTCCTCCTTCCATCAATATCTTAAGTTCAACGTGGAGGGGATCCAGGTCCGGGTTCGCGGTGACCCCAAGGCAGCTCGGGAATGCTACGTGATGGCGGTGAATTCCATTTCTTGGTAAGAGGAGGCCGAAGAGATGGGGAGAAGGATGGAGGAGGAGGAAGGGCAGGAGGCCGGAGAAGAAGGCGGGGAGGAAGGAAGGATGGAGGAGAAGGAAGGGCAGGAGGCCGGAGAAGAAGGCGGGGAAGAAGGAAGGATGGAAGGGGAAGCCCGTAAGGTAATCCCTGAGGAGTCGGTTGAGGCGATGATCGTAGAAGGAGTGGAGGTCCTTACTCTAAGAGGGGAGGACATCGCAGAGTGGGAGGAGCAGTCCCGGTTGGAGGCCGCCGAGGAGGTAGTGGAGATGGAAGTTCTCACCCAGGATGGCAGGGTGGAGAAGGTCCGCATCAGCGGGGGACTGACCCAGGAGGATCAAGGCAGGGTGCTGGAGTGCATCCAAAAGAACGTGGATGTCTTTGCTTGGAGCGCAGCCGAGATGCCTTGGATCGATGCTGACGTCATCTGCCACCGTCTCAATCTAGACCCGGAGGCTCTCCCCATCCAACAAAAGAGGAGGTCCGTCACGGACAATTTGGCCGAACCAATCAGGGAGGAAGTCGCCAAGCTCCTTAAGGCCGGCTTTGTTTCTGAAATTCAATACCCCGGCTGGGTCTCGAATGTTGTAATGGTGAAAAAAGGGGATGGCCGGTGGAGGGTGTGTGTAGATTTTTCACTACTTAATAAATCATGTCCGAAAGATTGTTACCCCCTGCCTAGAATCGACGCGCTGGTAGATTCAGCCGTTGGTTTCCCTGTGATGAGTTTTTTAGATGCTTTTTCAGGTTATCATTAGATCAGGATGCACCCTCTTGACATAAAAAATGTCTCGATCATCAAGGAGATTGATGCTACTGCTACAAGATGATGCCTTTTGGGTTAAAAAATGCAGAGGCAACATACCAGAAGATGATGGACCGTGTATTCCAGGGACAGAAGGGGAGGAACTTGGAAGTGTACGTGGATGACTTGATGGTAAAAAGTCGGGAAATCAATTCTCACCTCCAGCATCTAGAGGAGACCTTTGGCACCCTGCGTAAATACCAGATGAGGTTGAATCCTCTGAAGTGCATCTTCGGGGCGAGCAAAGGAAAATTTCTGGGTCATCTCCTCACCCCCGCCGGAGTCAAACCCAACCCTGACAAGGTCCGGGCGATTAAGGAGTTGGGGTCACCTCAGGATGCGAAGGAATTACAACGACTGACGGGGAAGCTGGCAGGACTGAGCCGGTTCCTCTCCCGAGCCGAGGAAAGGTGTTCTCCCTTCTTCAAAACCTTGAGGGGAGGTCGGAAATTCGAGTGGACCCCGGAGTGCGAGGAGGCATTCCAGGCCTTGAAAACGCAGTTGACTCAGGCCCCCTTGCTCCAAGGTCCGAAGGAGGGGGAGGACTTGTTTTTTGTATTTAGTGGTCGGGGAGGAGGCCGTAAGTTCTGTCTTAGTTTGGGAAGAGGGGAGGAAGCAGCTGCCCATCTATTATGTGAGTAGGGTTCTGAGGAAGGCGGAACTCCGCTACCCCATCTTAGAGAAGTTGGCCTTCGCTCTAATCATCTCGGCTCGGAGGCTCAGGCCCTACTTCTAGGCACACTCCATCCAAGTGGTAACCGACAACCCCCTCCACAACATCTTCGGGGGAGTGGAGCACTCAGGAAGACTCGCCAAGTGGTCGGTGGAGTTGAGCGAGTTTGACATCTCCTTTGTACCTCGACTCGCGATCAAGGCGCAAGCAATGACTGACTTCCTGGCTGACTATATGGTCAAGGTAGCAGAAGACAAACTCACTTGCCCCATCCCTTGGAAGGTGATGGTGGATGGGGGTTCAGGGAAACACTCCTTGGGGGTTGGGGTCGTCTTGGAGAGTCCCCAAGGGACCCGGATTGAGCAAACGGTGGTGATACATTTCTCCATAACAAACAACCAGGCCGAGTACAAGGCAGTGATCGCAGGACTGCGCCTGGCCAAGGAATTGGGAGTGCATGATGTGAAGGTCCTCACTAACTCTATGGCAGTAGCCTCCCAGATCAACGGGGAGTGCGAGGCGAGGGAGCCCACCCTGCAACGATATCTGGCCAAGGTTAAGGGAATTATTGGGGGGTTCCAAACCTTCTTCATTCAGCATGTGCCACGGGAGGAAAGTGAACATGTCGACCACCTTGCCAAGCGCGGCCCTCGGGTGGGGGGTACTATCACGGACCTTTTTCACCCATCCCTGGAGGAAGGAGAGTTGATGGAGATAGATCGGCGATCCACATGGATGGACCCATTCACTACCTACTTGTCCACCGGAGAGTACCCAGAAGGGATGGATAGAAAGAAGCTCAAGTACAAGTCAGCATATTACCTCTTGCGCGACGGGAAACTTTACCGCAAGACCCTTTCGGGATTACTGGCTCGTTGTGTGGCGGAGGGGGAGGTGTCGAGGATTTTGGAAGAGGTCCACTCCGGGGAATGTGGGAGCCATTCGGGAGGTCGGACCCTGGAGGGAAGGATCATCAGGCAGGGCTACTTTTGGCCTACCCTGGGGCACGATGCCTTAGAATTTGTCAAAAAATGCCATAAGTGCCAACTGTTTGCCTCCCTTCAACTACAACTGGCTCAGCGACTTAGGAGTATCACGGCCCCTTGGCCTTTCGCAATTTGGGGAATGGACTTGGTAGGTCCCTTCCCCCAGGCAAGCGGGCAGATAAGATTCTTGCTGGTAATGATCGACTATTTCTCCAAGTGGATGGAGGTGAAGGCGTTGGCAAAGGTGACCTCGCAGATCATTCGAAATTTCGTATAGGGGGAGATCATCTGCAGGCATGGGATGCCCCAAGCCATCATCACCGACAACGGACCACAATTCGCCATCAACGAGTTCATCAAGTTCTGTGGAGAGCTCGGGATTGACCTCAGGTTCGCCTCTGTCCACCACCCAAGGAGCAACGGGCAGGTGGAGGCGGCCAATAAGATAATCGTGAACCTCCTGGAAAAGAAGGTGGAAAATTTGAAGGGGAATTGGGTGGAGCAACTCCCCTCGGTCCTCTGGGTCCTGAGGACTACTCCCAACACCGCCACGGGGGAGACGCCTTTTAAACTATCTCACGGAAGCGAGGCGGTGCTCCCCATTGAACTTGAGGTCCGTACTCCCAGGGTCGCTGAGGAGGAAGCTGGAAGGGAGGAGTGGAGAGTTGAAAATGAGGGAGAACAGTGGCTCTCCTTAGACTTGATAGAATAAGTGCGCGACCTCTCAGCGGTTCGGCAGGAGGAAGTCAAGCGGGGAATGGCTAAGTATTTTGACAAACATGTCCGGGTCAAGCAGTTTGTGGAAGGCGACCTGGTTCTAAAGAAGGTAGATGCGGCAGGAAGATCGGCGGCCGTGGGCAAGCTCCATCCAAACAGGGAGGGGCCCTACATCGTAAAGGAGGCATTAAAATCGGGAGGATACCGCCTCCAAAATGTGGAGGGCGAGACTTTGAGCCACACCTGGAGCGGCGACGACCTGAAACGCTTCTATCCCTGAATGTTTGTATGTGCCTCAATTCTTTCAATGCAATGTGTTTCACTCATTTGAGCCTCCTTTTTGTTCATAATAATCATAACAATGACATGAGATGTGGCGGAACTTCCGTGGAAGAGCATCAAAAACACTCAGCAAATATTCTAAGTATTCTCGCTCTGGGGTTAGGTCTCGATTCTCCCGCTGCCAGGCTCCCTCCAAGATGGCAGGGCTGGGGTCTTGATGGATGTCGTTATAACCCTAGGACTGAGCCCGGAGGATGTTCAACACCCGCCCTCAGGCTCCCATCTAGCTGACTGGCCTGGTGGTAGCACCCGGGAAAGGAAAATATTCTAAGTATTCTCGCTCTGAGGTTAGGTCTCGATTCTCCCACTGCCAGTCTCCCTCCAAGTTGGCAGGGTCGGGGTCTCGATGGACATCATTATGACCCTGGGGACGAGCCCGGAGGATGTTCAACACCCGCCCTCAGGCTCCCATCAAGCTGACTGGCCTGGTGGTAGCACCCGGGAAAGGAAAATATTCTAAGTATTCTCGCTCTGGGGTTAGGTCTCGATTCTCCCGCTGCCAGGCTCCCTCCAAGCTTGCAGGGCCGGGGTCTCGATGGACGTTATTATGACCCTGGGGCTAAGCCCGGAGGAAGTTCAACACCCACCCTCAGGCTCCCATCTAGCTGACTGGACTGGTGGTAGCACTCGGGAAAGGAAAATATTCTAAGTATTCTCGCTCTGGGTTATGTCTCGATTCTCCCGCTGCCAGGTTCCCTCCAAGCTGGCAGGGCCGTGGTCTCGATGGACGTCGTTATGACCCTGGGGCTGAGCCCGGAGGATGTTCAACACCCTCCATCAGGCTCACATCTAGCTGACTGGCCTGTTGGTAGCACCCAGGAAAGGAAAATATTCTAAGTATTCTCGCTCTGGGGTTAGGTCTCGATTCTCCCACTGTCAGGCTCCCTCCAAGCTGGCAGGGCCGGGGTCTTGATGGATGTCATTATGACCCTTGGGCTGAGCCCGGAGGATGTTCAACACCCACGCTCAGGCTCCCATCTAGCTGACTGGCCTGGTTGTATCACCCGGGAAAGGAAAATATTCTAAGTGTTCTCGCTCTGGGATTAGGTCTCGATTCTCCCGCTGCCAGGCTCCCTCCAAGCTGTCAAGGCCGGGGTCTCAATGGACGTCGTTATGACCCTAGGGCTGAGCCCGGAGGATGTTCAACACCCGCCCTCAGGCTCCTATCTAGCTGACTGGCTTGGTGGTAGCACCCGGGAAAGGAAAATATTCTAAGTATTCTCGCTCTGGGGTTAGGTCTCGATTCTCCCGCTGCTAGGCTCCCTCCAAGCTGGCAGGTCTGGGGTCTCGATGGACGTCATTATTCCCATGGGGCTGAGCCCGGAGGATGTTCAACGCCCGCCCTCAGGCTCCCATCTTGCTGACTGGCCTGGTGGTAGCACCCGGGAGAGGGAAATATTCTAAGTATTCTCGCTCTGGGGTTAGGTCTCGATTCTCCCGCTGCCAGGCTCCCTCTAAGTTGGCAGGGTCGGGGTCTCGATGGACGTCGCTATGACCCTGGGGCTGAGCCCGGAGGATGTTCAACGCCCGCCCTCAGGCTCCCATCTAGTTGACTGGCCTGGTGGTAGCACCCGAGAGAGGAAAATATTCTAGGTATTCTCGCTCTGGGGTTAGGTCTCGATTCTCCCAATGCCAGGCTCCCTCCAAGCTGGCAGGGCCGGGGTCTTAATGGACATCGTTATGACCCTAGGGTTGAGCCCGGAGGATGTTCAACACCCGCCCTCAGGCTCCCATCTAGCTGATTGGCCCGGTGGTAGCACCCGGGAGAAGCAAATGATCTGAATATCCTCATTCCGGGGGTAGGTCTCGATTCTCCCGCTGTCAGATTCCCTCCGAGCCGGCAAGGGCAAGGGTCACGATGGAAGTTGTCATGGTCCGGGGGGGTGGACCCGAAGGTTGACACATTGCAAACATATGCGAGCAAACCCATCAGTCGGAGAGGCGAGCCCAAGGGGTCCTGCTTCCCTTGGTTTTCTGATTAGGAAGGATTTTTGGCCCCACCTAGTCAAAGGAAAAATATGCCTCCCGCGCGAGCCCGGACTCGCAAGGGTCGGCTCGACAGAAGATCTTTTCTCGGAATGATAGGCGGGCACCTGCGGCGGCCTCTCTCGCAAAGGTACCCTAGCGAGTAAGCGGAGAGATCGCGAGTCTGGTCGCTGCCAATGATCAAGGCCTCTCACCGAGCGCAAATCCTAACTCACGTGCATTCTAGCGCTAAAGGTAAAAAAGAGATTGAATTTTTTTTCATTATATTTGCAAAGGAGAAAGGCTCGCCCCGGCAAGATTACAAAAAGGGGGGGATGATTACAGGAAGAAAGACAGTAGAGAAGGGGGGGTGGGAATTTCGGTCAGCTCTCGCCCTCCTCTCCCGAATGGAGATCCTCCTCCTCGCCTCCGAGTAACTTTCCCTTGCCCTTCGCCCCATCGAAGAGGGAGCTGAAGCTCTCCTCCTTCTCGCTGGGCGGGGACGGCGGGAACAGGCTCGACAGAAGATCCCGGACCGCCACCTCATCGCAGCCCTCGGCCAGAATCCCCGATCCTTTCATGGCGTCCAGGAGACATTCGGCAGACTCGATCGAGTTGACTCGCAGCCGCTCCATGACCTCCCCCTCTCCGAAAACCCAGGGCCGCTTGTAGGGGAAAGGGGGCTTGGCGCCGTCTAGGGGGAAAAGGGATTCCGTCAGCCGACGGACCTCGCCTTGGAGACAGCAGTTCTACTCCTTTAGCGCCTCCACCTCGGTCGCCGACCGAGCAGCAAGGGCCTCCTACTCGCGCGAGCTGGCCTCCTGATCCGTGAGGCGGACTCGCTGCAGGGCAGTCTTGCCCTCCAACTCGCTAGTGTGGGCCTGCAACACCTTGGCGGACTCGGTGTCCTGAAATGCAAAAAGGTCAGATTCTCGGTAAAATATTTTCCCAAGTTAGAATGAGAGTTGGTCGGCTCTTACCAGCCCGCCCGAGGCCTTGTCGAGTAAGTGCTCGGCAATGCCGAACCACCGCTCCGCGTCGGCAGCTTTCTCCGACGCCAGGTCGCGCTCCTGCCCTGCTTTTATCAGAAGTTGGTTGAGTTGGAAGCCGCGGCGGACAATCATATGATGAAGTTCGAAGGCCCTCCGTTGAGCCTGCAGACCCTCGTGGCCTATCTGCCGAGGAGTCAAGTTCTGGTAGGCATCGGCGCCCTCCCGGCCATAGAGGCTGAAGCCAAGGGCAAACGCGTGGCCCGTGGGAGGCCGGCGAGCTCCCAAGGAGGGGAAGCGAGTGGAGACGGAGACGCGGTGGACCCCCTCATCCCAGACCAGAATCGGCTCGCCAGCCGCATCCTTGCTCCTTCCCCCCTTCCCGAAGTGGGGGTGGTTCTTTTGGAGCTCTCGAGCCACTGGGAGCAACCTCCTCCACGGAAGGAGGGGAGGAGGACCCGCGCTTCTTCCCGCGAGGGGATGACCTCTCCTTCAACGGGCTCGTCGGGGCTTCGTCGGAGAAAACCTCTGGCGAGCTCATGAACCTGACGGGCGATGCGGGCTGCTATGGCCGGCCTCGCGTGACCACCCTCGCCTTTTTAGAGGCCGAGTGGCGGTGGACCGAGCTTGGCCCCCAAGCTCCAGCCGCCTCTTGCTTGAGGGCTTACCTCTGACCTTCTCTTCCCGGCATGCCTCAGTTGCGGCCCGGGCCCACTCAAGCGGGTCTGAAAACACTCTCAGGTCGGCAAAGGGAGGGTTCACCGGGATCAGTCGCTCCCCTGCAAAAAAAAACTTAGCCAAAAAATAAGGTTCTGATCGATTAGGCCAAGTGGCGAGCAGAAGGTGGGCGAGACAAACCTTCACCAGGAAGGACATGCGGCAGGGATTCGAGGCCGCGGCGGAGGAAGGCGACTTCAAAGTCCTTGTACAGAAAGAACTTGTGAAGATCGACGTCATTGCCAGACACGGACGGCGGCCGGTACACCTCCTCGCTCTTCTGCAGGGGCGAGAAGGGAATGTTGTCGAGGTCGCCCCGGATAAAGGCGATCTTCGACATCCAATTGTGATTCTTTTTGGCGACCTCGCGGATCTTTATGGATGTACCGCCGAAGAAGGCGACCCCGTCGGCGTTGGCTTTGTAGGAGAAGAGATTGCGGAAGATGGTCAGGTTGAACTCGATCCGCTCTCGGCGGAGGTAGCAGGCAAACCCCACTATCATAGCGATGGCGTTGAGCTGCGCGGGCACAGCGCCGTAGTACTTAAGTACCTGGAGGACTTCCGGCCAGAGCGGCAGCCGCAACCCCACCTCAAAATGGGAGATGGGGAAGGCGAGCTCGTCCTCAAAGAAGGAGTTGACGGCCTCATGCTCCGCTGGGAGGCGGGCCACAAAGCCGGCAGGGACATAGTCCGCCACAAACTCGGCGAGCTCGCCCGCCGTGGTGTTCCCCTCGAAAAAATAGTGGTCCGCGAAGTTCTGGGCGCACTTGGCGCGGCCATCGGAGTCGGGGTTTCCTTTACCCATACTCGCTGAGGGAACGAAAGCACGCGAGCAGCAGGTGGGGAGGGCAAGGAAAGGAAGAAATGAGAAGGCAATAATGGCGTAGTCGGGGGTAGGTGGGGATCCCTATTTATAGAAAAAGGAGGGGAAGCGAAACCGACTGACCAGCCCAGCTCGCATAGCCTGTCTCGCGTATCCCGTCTCTCCGCTCTCGACTCGCCGACCTAGGCGAGCCTAGATGAGGAATTCGAAAAGGCACGCACCACTCGAAGGAGAAAAGATAGGCTCACATGATAAAAATTTACACACTTTATTAGCATTAAAAGATCAAATTGTACAAAGCAAAAAAAAACAGAAAAGCGCGCGCATAGACCAGGCGACAGTGGGGGCGAGTATCGGTCGGCTCGCAAGGGAGCCGTCCTTAATTACCCTGGTCTCGCCGACCCGATGTCGCCAGCCGCTGCGCGAAGAGTTGCTGAAGCTACCCCAGATTCCTGTTCGCCGCTCGCAGGTTCTCATCAATCTCATCGAAGACTATGGAGGAAGACGTCGCCACATACGCCAAGCTGACCCTCGGCTCGCCAGCAAGCCGCGCGCACTCCTCCTGCAGCCTAGAATTGTCTTTCTTCAGCTCCTGGAGCTCGCGCACTAACTTCTTGAGGACCAGTTTGCTCCGCCTTAACCGTTCGGGGCTGTCCACCTCCGAGTCCAAGAAGATTTCCAAAGTGTACCGCGATGGAAGGGGCGAGTAGACGGCCTGTTCGGCTGAGTCATCGGCCCCAGATTTGTTAGGGAAGCCTGCACAGGGAAGTCGAGATAGCGAGTGGGAGGGGCGAGCGCCAGTTAGAATCGGACGCAAAATGAGGGGGTCAGGGACATACCTTCAGAATTTCGGGGGGAAGCAGGAGCGGGTGTGTGCTCGGCATCCACCCCAGTAGCCGCGGGAGAAGAAGAGGGTTGTTGAGGGTGAAGGCGAGCCGGCGATACCAGCCCCCACGAATCCGGCTCCATGACTTTGGTGACAAGGGGCGAGTCTCTCGGGCGCGGGTCAGAGGATGGCTCATGCGCCTTGGCAGGTAGATTCTCGACCCTCGGTGTGGAGACCTCGCCGCCTTGGTCCTGTTCGGCTGTAAGATCCACAAAATCTTTATTATGAGGGGCCAGGGCAGAACGGTTGGAGGAGTCGGAGCCATTGGCCAAGGTGTTCTTTAGGTCAGCAAAGATGTGCTCGGCCTTGGGAGGAAAGGGCCTCGCCCTCTTGGCCGAACCAAATTCAGCAAAGCGGCGAGCCGGGGCGTTAAGATCCGTCAGGGCCGCAGCGCGAAGGGCAGTCTCCCCGCGGAATTTCGCGAGTCGCTCCATGACCTCTTTTGGGAGTGGCATCTCGGCAGGGCTTAAGTAAAGAGAGGGGCGGAGGTCAGTCGAGCAGGAAGGGCATGTATATATAGCCACCAGTGGGTCCTACCAAGAGATTCCTTTCGGCTCCTGTCGCACTCGCAGGATCCTAGTGGGTTGGATGTTTCTTTCCGAGTTTGTGCCAACCTCGCAAAGAGCGGGGATTGTGTACAACCCCGTATCCAGCGAGTGGGCTAACAGGAGCCGATCCTGTCGGCCCAGACCGCCCCCGAGCCCCAGGCGAGTTCAGCAGGGTATGCCGAGCCCAGCATGCCGAGTACGGGCTCGGCAATCGTCGGGCCGAGCTCGAAGATCGTGGAGCTGAGCCCGGCGAGAGGAAGACATTCATCGTGGGGCCGTCCGAGTACGTGCTCGTCTAGAGCCGAGGGGTTGGCGAGTGCCAACGCGACCGTCATGTGCGAGCAGGGGCTTCAGGCCCAACTTTCCCATGCCTGAGGCGAGGCGAGCCGGTCCGCGGTACTGAGAGAGGCGAGCTCACTTAGCGCCTTCTCCAGTGGCGTTGAGTCAGGCGAGTCAGGTCCGCGGTGCTGAGAGAGGCGAGCTCACTCAGTGCCTTCTCCAGTGGCATTGAGTTAGGCGAGTTAGGTCCGCGGCGCTGAGAGAGGCGAGCTCACCCAATGCCCTCTCCCGCGGCGCTGAGAGAGGCGAGCTCACTCGCCGCTTTTCACCTTGGTGCGGGGGGGGGGGGAGCCTTCTCGCGCCCATACTCGCCGCCCCCGCTCGATGGGCTCTTCTATGGGCCAGCTCGCCCTTCAGTTGCGGGGTGTTTTTACCATGTTACCCTCTCTGGAATGCCTATAGTCCTCGAAAACAGTGATGGCTAGATATTGGCAGATCATCTTTTCCTATAAATAGGACCCAAGGGGTACCTCAGAAGGCACGCTTTCTTGGCCCGGTCTTCTTGCGCTTTCTGAGGTACCTTAGCTTCAACACTTAGCTAAGGAGGGGAAGGACTCTAAGATCTTCCGGGTGTGTGGTGGGACCTCCGTGCTGAAGCCTTGGGTCTGTCCCCGGTCCTTTTCCCTTGTCACTTGGGCTTGTGAGTAGAGAAGTAAGTGTGCGATCACCCCTTCCGCAAGGGTCGAACTCCATAGGGATCGATTTTTCGGTTTCAACAGCAGGTATTGTGTACAACCCCATATCCAGCGAGTGGGCTAACAGGAGCCGATCCGGTCAGCCCAGACCTCCATTGCCCGTTCTCTACTTCTTGATCCGCAAGCCAAGTCTGCCCTCCACAAGCTTCTTCAACTCCACGAATAAACGGAACACGTCCGACTTCTCCTTTATAATGTACACCCAAGTGTATAGTTGGGTTTAATAGGAAGGAAAAACACTTGTGCACGAAGCAGAAATAAGAACAAGAAAAAGAAAAACGAGTTCAGATCAAACAATATTCATGATTCAAGAAGTAAAACATGTTGTAATAAAATTACTTTGAGGGATTGAGTCTACACTCAACCTAGATGCTCCAAAAAAATCAGATGGCCACTCAACGGCTTTATTCTTAAGCATAGAAAGAATATCCGCGCCTCTATAGGAAATAAACATGATCGGGAGAACCCGTAGCAACTTGTTGAACAAGCACTAGGTTGGGAGAGGACACTCAACATTTCCATGGGCTGCTAGATCTATTGTAGGAGAGGAGACGATGACACTCACAAGGATCGGAATCGGAATCGGCGACGGCGAAAGCGGAATGACTTTCGTTGGGTTTTTAGGGTTATTAGTCTTATCGCACAGTACGTCTCATGTGCTTAGACAGAAATTGATCGCTCTCTTTAGTCAAACCCTAAAAATTCATATTAATACTCCAAGAGGTAAATAGAATAGCTACCGCCGCTATCCGCAGACCCAACACTTAGAATCTAGAATTCAACTAGAGAACCCTTGTCTCGACAAATCATCAAGTATCTACAATATACACGACGAACTCAATGCCAACCTTAAACTGAATCAACACTTGACTCGTCGAAGACGTTGAATGGACTCAACGCTGTCAACGCCTTCTGCGCCAAAAGCCAGATTCGTTGAACGACATGTGTCTTCTGCGGTGAAGGCAAGATTCATCTAATGGCGTTCGACGAATCTGCGCCAAAGGCCAGATTCGTCGAATGGCGTACAACTTCTGTGCCATAGGCCAGATCTATCGAATGACGTATGCTGACTATGCCATGGCGTTGAGTGAACTTAACACACTCAACGCTTTGGCCTTAAAATATTCTGAGTCCCTTTTCAACTCATCATATGAGCTATACAATACAGATCCAATCTCATAATTTCACCACAATCTTATGTGCGACCTTGATAGGCTCATACTGAGTTAGCAGGGAGGCTTCATGCTTGATCACTTCCAGAACACTATGGTAGCACCAACAGTCTCCCACTTGATCTAGAAAGTATCAAACAAAAGCTACACAAAGCATTAGCAATATCTAGCAATACGTCATTGCTCCCCAAATAGTATGAGTTTATAAACTCATAAGCCATTGTGACCAATGTTACAATGTTGTCATGTCCCTTCGTCCCTTACATCCGGATTGAACTAGAGGTATAGGCCGTGTCACCTTCATAATTGTTCAATCCCAGTTTCTTGATCTAGAATGGACTTTCAGAAATTGGTGAGCCCAATATTATATATTGACTCAACCAAGCATGGCCATGCATTTCTCAGTAGCATTCCATCAAGGGGCCTATGGATGCAACTCCTGTCATAAGGAGGACAAATCCCATCTCTTCTCACACGCAAACACCCAAATGATTCGTAACGTACCCAATAACCATCTTTATTATCCAACTTTCTCAAGACTGGACTTTTGAAAGCATCAAATCACTCTCTTCCTCACTCAGTGAGTGCTGTGACTTCTGGTCATAGGACTACAAACACCATTGCCACTTGATCCATACTTATGACATGTTCATATAACAATCCAAAATGTATTCTCACGGTGGGTCTGTCTAGTATAACTTGTTCATAACAAGTACCAATATGATGACTTGATATCACAATATCATGACCGGTGAGAACGGGTCATCAGTCCACACACATGCTAGTCTTAAAGGCAGCATCATCGCCCTTAGATTCTAAGATGATACAACGACTGGGGTCTCTATAAGAATGAAGCTTCTAGGATCATAGGTTCTCACATAAAGTCACTACTTGACCTATGGAAGCAAACATTCTAAGGACATTTATTTTTAGTTAACTATTCTTTCACAATAGAAATAATAACATAATAAAAGAACTTGCAAAAAAATATATAAATGAAATGCATACAGTACTTTTATTCATCAAATGAAATATCTAACAGCAAACAAACATACAATTCACAAGAATCAAACTAGAGTTGATCATTCAGGTATCATATACGCATAGATCTAACATGACCATCATGCTTTCTCTGTGCGAGAGGCTTCGTCAATGGATCCGTAATATTTTCATCAGTCCGCACACTACAAATGCTCACATCTCCTCAATCGACAATCTCTCGAATTAGATGGAACCGCCGAAGTATGTGCTTCGAGCACTGATGAGATCTAGGTTCCGAAGCAAGTGCAATTGCACCGTTGTTGTCACAGTAAAGAACTATGGGACAAACTGTAACACCCCTATCCGTCGCATGGTATATAGTAGTAGGTCCGGCCGGGGCCCGATGCCATATAATACAGATAGACTGAAGGGTTACAGAAGGAAACCATTCTCCCAAACATAAACGTCCTATACAGAGCAACTAACAGAAGCTTTTAATTTTTGAAAAGAACCCAATGACATATAACATTTATCCTGAATGTCCACCAACCATAGTAAGAATGAAATACAAAAATACACAAAAGTACTTGGCCTTATGGCCTTACAAATGTTCACTTAACAACATAGTGTTTTACAGACATCGGCTTGCAGGCTGGCCACACATGACAGAAATAAAACAACAGTTCACTTTGGCCTTCGAGGGCAAGCACAGCAGCTTGTGCTTCAACCCGCTATTTATTACTTGGTTCCGCCGCACCTGCAAGCAACATTCCACCGTACGGTGGCAAACAAAGGAACGGTCAGCTAAAGCTGACCAAATTATAACGATCTCGCCCCTTATTTGGGATGGCGGTGCTCCTTCCCTGCATTTCATTAGCCCAGTTAAACAATAAAGTGCATAAGTATATTTCTCCATAGGTGTAGGATAGCTCGGCCAAACACCCCGTGCACTCAGGGCACATTCATAGTGAATCCGGTCAATTCCGTGGCTTCACTACCATCCAAAAATCCTAGTGAAAGTACAACCTAGCACAGTTCACCACAGGTTGAGGCTCGCACGGCCGCCCACCCCGTGCACTCAGGGCACATTGACGGTGTACCGGACTTCCCGGATACCCCCCCCCCCCCCCGTTCAGAGGTCCTTGACTTAACGGATTACTTGAAGCATTTCAGTCTTTACAGCTCCTGGCCCTAGACTCTCATTATGCTACCGACGAGAGCAAATTTTCGCTACTCTCATGTCATAGTCCACATAATGCAGGTAAAGCTCTACCATTTCCCGTTGCTCAAGTCGCCCTACCGTCTTCGAAAACCGTAGTACTCATGGCATAACCTGTAGGGCGCGGGTAAGTTTTTCCTTTCCTGTTCGGCTCCCTGACCTAATAATTCTAAACCCCATTGGCTCACCGTTTCCAAAGAAAGACCCTACATGTCTCCTAGAGACAGGTCTCGTACATACAATCCCAATTTTATAAGGTTGGCCCCAAACCACCTAGTTGGCAGGAATGCGTTTCCGCCCAGTTTTCCGGGTGCACCTTAGAGTTAATCCCCAAGGCTCCCTGTTGCAATCTACCGTGTAGAAAACTCGAAAAATAACACCATACAGAGTCTTCTCCGACAATCAATGCATAATGCAACATCACCGATCAAGACTAACACGTCCGGGTAGGCTTCATACACAATGCCTATGCCCGTACTTCGATTCCGGCTCTAAATAAGGGGGACTTCACATATCTACCACAAGGAACACCGCACACTCGCTGGAGCGGGTTTCCCATGCAGAAAGGAAGAGGACTTCACATGTCCAAGTTGAGAATCGTTACCCTTGAAGTCCATTTTGGCGCCATGAGAAACTAGCAAGATGGAAAGCTTCGTAACGAGAATGTCTCCGCGGATCCGATCTCGGTTTTCGATTCGGTGCTCCGATGCTCCGTCGGCGGCTGGGATCCTCCTCCTCCTTCGTCCATGCTTTCTCCTCTCTTTAAGACTTAAGAAAGAGAAAGGATAAAAGAAAATGAGGAGTTTAACCCCCACTCCCGGCCTTAAGGAAGGAGGATTAATCCTAAGCCGTCAGATTTGATTTAAAGAAAATGAACGGCTCGGATCCAGCCAAAAAGTCAAAAAAATAAGCCGAACACGGCCGTGTGCCTGGCCGTGTGCCCTTCTTGCACACGAAGTCGTCGATCCAGAGCAGGAAACGGGTCGAGACACGCCCGTATCTCAACTTGAACTGCCCGTGTCGGGTCATCAACACGCCCGTGACCAGGGGCATGTCACGCATAACCACCACACCAACCATCACGTCCCTTGGTGGACATGGGTGGCCACACGCCCGAACCGAATCTGACATGCCCTTGTCATATAGTACATGCCCGTGTAACCCAGCCGTGCACTCCTTACAACACACCCAGGGTTTCAACCCGGGAAGAACACGGGTGGTGAAATGGGTAAGGACACGCCCGTGTCACCCCTGACACGCCCGTGTCACTACTGTTCAAAACCATGTTTCCTATCGTGTCCTTTCCTGGACACAGCCCAGCCAACACAAAAGGACACGGCCATAAACACTCTCGTGTCCCAGGCCGTGTAGCCCTATAAAGGCACCAAAAATTCCTTAAGATGCGACCGGCTCGTTTACAATTTTTGGGGCGTTACACAAACCATGCTAAGAACTACATCTAACTCGCCAATGAATTTCCTAATCCATATAGCCTCCTTCGCTGGATTTGTAGCAGTGATATACTCTGCCTCAGTAGTAGAATCGGTAAATGTATCCTGCTTGGAACTCTTCCAGCTAACATCACCTCTATTCATGCAAAATAAAAAACTTGACTGAGACTTTTAATCGTCCCTATCAATTTGAAAGCTAGCATCTGTGTAACCACTTACAACGAGCTCTTCCTGTACGTCGAATACCAAGAATGTATCCTTAGTCCTTCTCAAGTACTTGGGGATATTCTTGACGGCTATCCAGTGACCTTCACCGGGATCAGACTGATACCTGCTAGTCATGCTCAAAGCATAAGAGACATCGGGTCTAGTACATATCATTGGATACATGATTGACCCAATTATCGAAGCATATGGAATCAACTTCATGCATTCCCTATCTTCATAAGACTTAGGACACTAGTCCTTAGAGAGACTCACACCATGAGACATGGGCAAGAATCCTTTCTTGGACTCAAGCATGCAGAACCGTTTCAACACCTTGTCAATGTATGTACTTTGGGTTAAACCCAACAACTTCTTCGATCTATCTCTATAGATATTAATACCGAGTATCAAAGTCGCTTCCCCTAAGTCCTTCATTGAAAAGCAGTCCCCTAGGTTGTTCTTAGCAACTTGCAGGGTCAGTTTGTCATTCTTGATCAACAGTATGTCATCTACATAAAATATCAGAAAGACAACTATGCTTCCACTAATCTATTTATAAACACATGGTTCATCCCCGTTCTTGATAAAACCAAACTCTTTGATCTTTTCATCAAAATGAAGATTCCAACTTTGAGAAGCTTGTTTTAACCCATAAATGGATCTCTGTATCATGCATATTTTAGTTGCTTCACCTAGAGATACAAAACCCTCGAGTTATGTCATATACACTTCCTCAAGGAGGTTTCCATTGAGGAAAGCTATATTGACATCCATCTGCCAGATCTCATAGTCATAATACGCAGCAATAGCAAGTAAATTCTAATGAACTTAACCATGATAGCAAGGGAAAAAGTCTCATCATAGTCAATACCATGAATTTGCATGAAATCCTTAGCCACCAGTCGCCCTTTGAATGTTTGTACATTCCAATCAATGTTGGTCTTCTTCTTGAAGACCCACTTGCACCCTATGGGTCTTATCCCTTCAGTTGGTTCCACCAAAGTCCAATCTTAGTTTTCATACAAGGAGTCCATTTCAGATTTCATGGCCTCAAGCCACTTCTCGGATTTCGGTCCACTCATAGCCTCTTGGTAGGTTGCTGGCTCATAATCATGATCCATAAGCAACACATTACCTATTTGAGACATGAGAAATCCATATCTCTCAGGCTCAAACCATGGTCTACTAGATCTATGTGGAACTTGTGTTTCCTGAGTAGGTTCTCCAGCTACAATACCTTGTAGTCCTGACTTAGGTTCAAATTCCAGTTAATTCACAGTTCGTGGTTCCTGAAATTCTTCAAGTTCTACCCTAGTTGTCTTTTTACTTAAGATCTCTTTCTCAAGAAAGACACCATACCTCGCGACAAACACTTTGCCCTCGAATGGTAGTTTAGTACCCTTTGGTTTCCCTAGGATACCCCACAAGATAACACTTATCTGATTTGGGTTCCAGCTTATCAGACATTTGATGTCTTACGTATGCCTCACATCCCCAAACCTTAATGAATGACTTACTGGGACGCTTCCCAATCTATATCTCATATGGTGTCTTTAGAACCGATTTCGTTAGAACACGATTTAATGTGAAAGCAGTAGTTTCTAAAGCAAAGCCCCAAAAGGAAACAGATAGATCTGAATTACTCATCATCGATCACACCATGCCTAACAAAGTACGACTCCTTCTCTAAGACACACCATTATGTTGTGGTGTTCTAGGTGGAGTGAGCTGTGATACAATACCACACTCTATCAGATGATCACGGAACTCACGACTTAGGAATTCGCCACGTCGATCAGATCGGAGTGCCTTAACCTTCTTACCTAGCTGGTTTTCTACTTCATTCTTAAACACTTTGAACTTGTCAAAGGTTTCAGATTTGCACTTCATAAGATACACATATTCTTATCTGCTGAAATCATCAGTAATGTTACAAAGTTGAAGTACCCACCTCTAGCCTTAGAACTCATGGGTCCACATACATCACTATGTACAATACCCAAGAGATCATCAACCCTCTCATTGAAGCCAGTTAAAGTGACTTTATTCATCTTGCCTAACAAATAAGATTCGTATCTCTCAAATGATTCATAATCAAATGAGTCCAATAGTCCATCTTTATGAAGTTTGGATATGCATTTCTCCTTTATATGGCTCAAATGACACTGCCAAAGGTACATAGGGTTCTGGTCATTTGTTCTTAGTCTTTTAGTATTTTCAATATTATAGATCAGATGGTCTAAGTTCAAAACATACAGAATATTAACATTTGGGCTACAACATAACAAACATCATTCTTAAATATAGAAAAACAATTGTTCTTAATAAGAAAAGAAAATCCAATCATGTCCAAACATGAAATAGAAATAATGTTTCTATTTATTGCTGGAACATAATAACAGTTATCAAGTTCCAAAACAAGCCCACTGGTCAGAGAAAGATGGTAAACCCCCACGGTAATAACAACACTTCTTGCTCCATTGCCAACGCGCAGGTCCACCTCTCCTTTACTCAGCAATCTTCTCCTTCCGAGTTCCTGCACATTTTTACAAATGTGAGAACCACATCTGGTTACTAATACATAGGATGAAGGAGCATAAAGGTTTATCTCTATAACAAAAATACCTGAAGTGGAAGTCAGGCCTCCCCTCATCTTTTGCAGACCCTCAATATACGAAGGGCAATTCCTCCTCCAATGACCAACCTTGTCACAGTGGTCGCACTTTCCTTCTTTCCCTGACCCTTTCTTTTACAGTGCAGAAGACTTGGGCTCCAGTCTAGACATAGGTCCTACCTTCATCTTCTTGAAGCCCCTGGCCTTGCCCTTTCCTTTATGAAACATCAATATGGGGCTAGTAGGCTTGGTCTTCTTCATGTTTATCTCAGCAGTTCGCAACATACCTAGGAGCTCGGGTAGTGTCTTTTCTATTTCATTCATCTTATAGTTCAAGACGAATTGCTCATAACTGTCAGACAACGATTGCAGGATCAGTTCTGTGGACAAATCATGGCCCAGAGGGAACCCTAGTCTTTCAAGGTTCTCGATATACCCAATCATCTTGAGTACGTGAGTCCCTACTAGGTCCCGAGCTCCCATCTTGCACTAGAACAACGCCTTTGTGACATCAAATCTCTCTTAACGAGCTTGCCATTAAAATATTTTCTTGAGATGCTCGTCAATTTCCTTGCAACCCATGCTCTCGTGTTGCTTTTGGAGCTTAGAGTGCATGGTTGTAAGCATGAGACATTCGACGTCTAAGGAGTCGTCAAGATACTTCTTGTAAGTATCTTTATCATCACCGAACGCATTCCCGGAAGGCTCATCAGGGGATATTTCTTCCAAAATATAGAGCTTATGCTCTTTCCTGAGAACAATTCTCAAGTTCCTGTACCAGTCCAAATAATTAGTACCGCTTAGCTTTTCCTTATCAAGGATCGCTCGGAGTTATATGGTGGAGTGTGAACTACTTGTCAGTGAAATTCAACAAGGATACAAGCAAAACAAATTAGTACTATATTTCAAAATACAATTTATCTTTCAATTAGGACTTTAATCCAAATTTCTCCCACTATTTTTATCAAACAGATAACCCTCGATATCAATTCGAAGAGTTTAGCAAGTAACCTTCTTAGTGGACAAGATCCATATTTCACTAACATTATGAGTCAGATTTGGCTTTTCACTCACAATAAAGCTATTTAGGTAGGCAACGCTTGCCAATTGCATCACTATGCAATTCCTATATGGCTGGTGCATAACTCTTGATAGAATTAATTTCAAGATATCCCAAACACCTAGAGGGGGGGGGGGTGAATAGGTTCTTTTCTTTTTTATTACGTAAGGCAGAATAATTATTCAGATCTAAAAATAGAATCAAACTATTCTATAGCAATCAAAGCACAGAATCCACAATCACACATACATCACAGATAGCACACAGGTTTATAGTGGTTCCCCAAGGTCTGGGTACATCAACTTTCCCCCTTCACCTATCTAGCAGTGTGCTAGATTCGGCCTAACTTTTTTCCTTCTTCTCAGATCCACAGATCTTACAGCTCAGAACCCTGAAAGGTTCCTACAACTAAGAACCCTATAAGGTTCCTACAACTCAGAGTGTAACCACACTCCTACAGCCAAGGCAGACAGCCCTACCTCAGACTTCACACAAGGCCTACAACTTATAGAAAAAATTCTCCTACACTCAGGCTCAAAAGCCCTACCACTCAGAGATCTATATCTCCTACACTCAGCCTTTATAATATAGGCTTACAACTCAGATCTATAAAAAGATCCTACAAAATTTGATTAGTGTTTAGATGGACTCTTACCCTTGTTGAGAGAAAAGGGATAAGAGGTTTCTTGATAAGTTTCTTGATAAGACTGATGACTGAAATCAACCTGTTCTTAGCTTTCTTCAAAGCTTCTTGAATCTGAACTCAGTAGGGTTGATCTCCTTTGAAGTTGACTGGCTGCCAGCTTCCTTCTTAGAATCCAGAAATAGGTCTGAATCCTTCTTAGCAGATTAGTTCAAGATCTGCTTCTTAAGACACTTGTAAATGTCTCCTTCTTTACTTCAATAGTTGGAGATCTCTCTCTCTCTCCAGAACTTCTGAAGTTTCTTCAGAATTCTTGCTTGAATTCTCCTTAGATCGTCTCACGAAAATATTCTTCCGTGTGATGTGCACTTTCTTGATCAATGATCAATAGTTGTTATTGTTGTTCACCTTTCTCTTTTTTTAGATTTGACAGAATCCATCTATATATATAGACTTCATCCATTGTAACCGGCTGATCCGATTTCTAACCAACTTCTGACAAGTCTGACAGCTTTAGTAAACTTGTTGAAATACACAGCTGTCAAGTCTCCAGTCAGTTCTTGAACCTTTGTCTTTGTCAGCAAAGCGTCGAGAATGATTGTCATTATGTGTCGACACAAGTAGATTAAGTGTCGACACAAGCTTTGGTGATGTCGACATAACTCCTTTGGTGTCGACATAGCTTCTTGACACTACATCTGTAGAATGTGTCGACACTGCTTCTTTGTGTCGACATAGACACTCCTTCACTTCACAGCAACAAACATTGTTGAAACTCTTCTGTGTGTCGACACAAGTCGTATGTGTCGACACAGTTGATATAGTATCAGAATTTGTGTGTCGATACAGTCGATGGCGGCTAATACTTCTGTGTGTCGACACTGCCTCCCGGTGTCGACACAGTCGATGTCGACTAATACTTCTGTGTGTCGACACTGCCTCTCGGTGTCGACACAGTTGTTGTCGACAAATAAATTATGTGTCGACACAGTTGCTTCAGGTGTCGACACAGCTTTTACAAGTGTCGACACAGACTTCCTTAAGTGTCGACACATGGACTTAGAAACTTTTTCTGCATTTTAGCCAGTACTTAACCTGCACATATAAACTCAAAATAACATCAAATACACCTTGATGTATATCATTGAGCTAAGTGAGTCTTCTCCAAATCAGGTACACATTTTCCAATGTACCCAACAATCTCTCCCTATTTGGAGAAGTCATAACCCTTTAGTCAATTATATACACCACTTATAATAAACAAACATTATGATGTATATAAGCATTATATGACAGGGCAACTTATAAAAGAAACATATATCAAAATCACATCACAGAATAAGAATGCAACTTGAATGAACATGAAACATTGTTTTGTTTATATTAACAAAAAGTTTCTTAATAACTGATTACATAGATTTCTTTTAAAAACTAAAAATTACATTGTTCTTGCAAAATTTAGTAAATCCATCCTAAGGCTGATCAGACTCCCTAATGACTTTGCCTTTTCCTGGCTTAATCTGAGCTTGCACAGGAGGTTCTTGCATGATCAAAAACCTTCTTTCCTTTCAACTCTGCCTTTTTCTGAACTTCAGCCTTAATCTTTTGCCTTTCAAAATAATGAAAAGGCTTAGGAAAGTACTTGCTAGTCTCCTGAGCATTAGGAGGTAGCTTCCCAATCTTAGCCTTTCTTCTATGCTGCACAATGGCTTCCTTCCTTGCCTCATACTTCTGTCATTCTTGTTCATTATACCACTTGCCCCTTTAGTGAACTTGATCTTTCACAACTTTCCAGGCAGTCAAAATTATATTTCTTGAAGTGGGGCTCCACTGCTCAAAATCAGGCTTTAACTCAGCATGTTCTCTGAATCTTTTCTTTGAAAGTTGAGCTTCCTGCTTAGCTTTTAAGGCAGCTTCTGGCATTTCAACTTTCTCTATAATGACATTTTCAACATCCTTGGAGGACTGTACATTGTATTAACCTGTTGTTGAATCATACCAAAATCTGCTGGAGGGTAGATGTTCTGAGCAACTTCAGGTTGATCACCTCCAGCATAAGCAGGTTGCACACTAGATTCAGCAACATTGTCATCATCACAAAGGGGTTGATATCCCAGAGTGGCTCTGATGCTATTAGATATCCATTTGGCATGATCTGGGCTTGCATTGACTAACACTCTCTCCCCCTTTATGGCTTCTCTTACAATGTGATCTCTTAAGTCATCTTTTTGAAATCTTATTTGGCCATCAAGAAAATTGACACCATCTTTATAAAATTATTTAATCTTAAGAAGTTGATAAGAGATTGTTTTTTGAGAAGTATTAATGGGTGTCTTAAATAAATCCAAGGCCTCTTGTAGCTTCTGATCAAATTCCTCTTTCTCATTAGCCATTGCTTCAGTCATTGTAATAACTGTTTTCTTTACTAGAGTGACTATCTCATTGTGAGATTCAGTCAGATTGTCATTCATTCTAATCTGATTTTCAAGGACATAGCCTTGTTTGACAGCAATATCAACAACTTGTTTCTTAACTTCTGCTTGTTGCTTAGCCAAAAATACTACAGAATTGTCCCCCTTGTGGAAGTAATCTGTCATCTCTTTCTTATGGAGATTGACTTCAAACCTTATGGATTTAATATCTTGTGCCAAATCAAATTGAAGTGATTTATGGATTTCATCAAAATACTTCTCAAGATCCATTCTCTGCTCATCCAATTTAACTTGCAAAGCCACCATTAATGAGCTGTAATCAGCCTCTGGGGCAGGTTGTGAAGTAGGAGTTTGCAATGCCTTCTTATAGCTCTGGCTTCTTCTCTTAAAGACCATCAATTTTCTTTTCTTGGCATTTCTGATCTCTTCATCTTCTGAAGCAAAAGAATTGGGAATTTCTACTCTTTCTTTAGGACTAGGAGGCAGCTCCTTTTCAGTCCTATGCTCCCCCTCAATATTAACCTGCTCCCCCTCAATGTTAGCCTGCTCCTCCTTATCTGCTGCTCCCTCTATGTCAGGAAACAATTCTTCCAGAGTGAATTCTTGTTGAGTGTGAACTGGTGATACTGCTTTCTCAGGAGCATCAGCAACTACATATGTATTGTCCATGATCACATCTAGTGCTGGACTGTCATATCAGGTCTCTCAGGAATAGATTGTGAATCCATTTCACTTGCCAAGTGAATTCTCTCTTCCCCTTATATCTGTGCAGTAATTGTCTCCCCCTGCACTTGTGCATTCTCAGTCAGGTCCTGTACTTGTACACTATCTAGCTCCCCCTTCACCTGTTCAGTATTTGTAATGTTCTGTGCAGGAGATTTATCAGCAGCTTCTTGGCTTGCTATATCAAGTATGTCCTTGGTGAGTACCCTATCCCATCTGGAGATGATCCTGATGTCCATTCTTCTCATATGATTGATTTTAGAACCAGGAATCTGGTTCATTACTTCTGAAATTGTTCCAGCCAAGAATAAGCTCATTATTCTAGCCAAATTAGGCTTCTTTATACCTTCCTTGATCTTTTCAAATAGTACTACAGACCAATCTGTGTTGAGTGTAAAGATTATCCTTGTCATGAGGCTGAACATATAGGCTGAAATCCTATCATGTCTCCCTGGCTTACACAGAATAACCTTTCCTACTACTTTTGAAAGAAATTTACCTTGCTGATTCATCCCTTTCCTATTTATAGCTGTTCCAATCTTCATGGTGGGATCCAATCCACACCATTGTAGTGCCTCCCTGTTCTTGATACTGGTACTTCTTCTTCATCCTGAGTTCTTGGAAGATGAAGTATTTTTCTCAAACTTTTCAAGGTCACTTTGTCTCTTGCTCCATGAACTATTGATCTAATCTTAAGTCCTGTTGAGTCTACTGTTGCTGCAGCAAAGAACTCAAAAACCTCCTTCTTCCAAATCTTGATTGGTTCGGATATCAGAAACTCCAAACCACTTTGAGCAAACAGTGTAATGACCCCTTTAATCTCCGACTCCGCAGCATCAAAGGCATGGCGAACCATCTCATATCCTTCGTTAATATTATCTTCAATCTTTGGCGCAATTGGGATTGTGAGAAAACTTGGATTAAGAGAAGAGAGTTTGTCGACACAAGGGTTTAGTCTCAAAAATCTGGAGAGCGTGTCGACAGAATATGTTCTTGACCTATTCATACCCTTCTAAACAAAGAAGGTCAAAAGGCGGGCAAAAATTGTCTAAAAGTGTTGACACTATTGAAATGTGTCGACACATACTTCTATTGTCTCGACAACGGCGTTGACTACTATGTGTCGATACAAATTGATGATATGTCGACACAAGACATACTTAGTAGTTCATCAGAAATTCTGTGTCGACTCTTATTGCAAGTGTCGACACAATTTCTGGATATGTCGACACCATTGCTCTTGTTGTGTCGATACCACTAACTGATGTGTCGACACCACTTCTCTTGATGTGTCGACACAGATTTACTGAAGTGTTGATAACACTTCTCTGAATGTGTCGACACAGATTTACTGAAGTGTCGATAACACTTCTCTGAATGTGTCGACACAGATTTACTGAAGTGTCGACAACACTTCTCTGAATGTGTCGACACAGATTTACTTAACCAAATTTGTTAGACTAATCTATGTTCAACATTCCTAATTCAATTTTAAATTTATTGAATTTAGTTTCATCTAAAGGCTTAGTAAATACATCTGCAATTTGATAATCTGTTTTGACAATTTCTAGTGAGATGTCCTCTTTCTCTACATGTTCTCTAAGAAAATGGTATCTTATTTCTATATGTTTAGTCCTACTATGGGAAACAAGATTATTAGCAATAGAGATAGCACTAGTAGAATCAAAAAACAAAGGTGTTCTACTTACCTGAATACCATAGTCTTCTAGCTGGTGCTTAATCCATAACAGCTGTGCACAGCAACTTCCTGCTGCCACATATTCAGACTCAGCTGTGGAAATTGCCACACTAGTCTATTTCTTACTGCTCCAAGACTCTAATCTTCCTCCTAGAAATTGACAGGTGCCTATTGTGCTTTTTTTATCTTCTTTGCAACCTACAAAGTCTGCATCTGAATAACCTGTCAGTAGAAAATCTCCATTCCTAGGGTACCAAAGGCCTAGATTAGGTGTGTCTTTAGATATCTCAAAATCCTTTTTACTGCAGTGTAATGAGATTCTTTAGGGCATGATTGGTACCTAGCACAGACATATGTTGCATACATAATGTTTGGTCTACTAGCAGTTAGATATAGAAGAGAGCCAATTATTCCTCTATACAAAGAATCATCTAAAGGTTTACCTGCATCATCTTTGCATATAGGCATACTTGTTCCCAAAGGAGTTCTTATAGTGGAGGATGATTTCATACCATACTTTTTAATTAACTCCTTGGTGAACTTAGACTGGGATATGGACAAGCCATCATCAGTCTTTCTTACTTGAAGGCCCAAGAAGAACTTAAGTTCCCCCATGCTGCTCATCTCAAACTTCCCTTGCATAAGTTTAGCAAACTTCTTGCAAAGGTTGTTTTCTATAGACCTAAATATTATGTCATCTACATAAATCTGGACTAAGATTATCTTACCTTTGGATTCCCTTAAGAATAGAGTTTTGTCTATTTTCCTCCTTGAGAATTTGTTCTCAATAAGGAAAGTAGACAGGGTTTCATACCAAGCCCTTGGGGCTTGCTTTAACCCATATAAAGCTTTCCTAAGTCTATAAACATAATCAGGTTTAAGAGAATCAACAAAACCTGAGGGCTGCTCTACATAGACTTCTTCTTTTAGATTTCCATTTAAGAATGCTGATTTTATATCCATTTGAAATACCTTGAAGCCTTGATATGCTGCATAGGCAAGGAATATCCTAATTGCTTCCAGTCTTGCTACTGGGGAAATTTTATCAAAGTCAATACCCTCTTCCTGCCTGTATCCTTTTGCAACAAGTATTGCTTTGTTCTTCACAATGATCTGATTCTCATCAAGTTTGTTCCTAAAGATCCACTTTGTTCCAATGATGTTGTGGTCTTTTGGTTTAGGAACTAACTTCCAGACCTTGCACCTTCTGAACTGATTCAACTCCTCTTGCATGGCATCAATCCAATGTGGGTCTAGAATAGCTTCTTCAAATCTCTTTGTCTCCAGTTGAGATAGTAAGCTTGAGCAAAGCACGGTGTTCAAGTTCTAGCTTATGGTTTGCACTCCATGTCTTAGATCACCAATTATCTGATTTGCTGGATGATCCTTTAAGTCTCTAACAGCTGGAGGTAGATTATCTTCTGGTTGAACACCTCTAGTCTCTTCAATATGCTGCACCTCTTGGTGTACATCTGCATCTAGAGAGTCCTGTACTCCCCCTGGACAGTAGCCAAAATTTTCAACTTCCTGCTCTTCAGTTGTTTCTTCTATAATGGTAAGCTTGTCCATTTTCTCATTAATACCTATAGAACTGCATGAGCTACAAGGCAACTCACTGTTAATCAGTCTTGTTTCATCAAAGACAACATGTACAGATTCTTCTACAACTTGAGTAATCAAGTTGTAGACTCTATAAGCCTTACTATTGTTGCTGTACCCAACAAATATCCCATCTTGGGATTTGGCAGCAAACTTAGTTAGATAAGACTTGCCATTGTTAAGGATATAGCACTTGCAACCAAAGATCCTAAAATAGGATCAGTTTGGTTTTCTACCCTTCATGATCTCATAGGGAGTTTTTTGTGGCTTTTGGTGATAGATGCCCTATTGATCACATGACAAGCAGTTTTTACTGCCTCAGCCCAGAAATATTCTAGGAGAGAAGTGTCACTCAATAGAGTTCTACCAGCCTCAATCAATGTTCTATTCTTCCTTTCAGCAATACCATTTTGCTGTGGTGTTCTAGGTGAGGAGAATTCTTGAAAAATCACAAATTCTTCACATAGTTTTGTCATACTCTCAGATTGAAATTCAGTGCAATGGTCACTTCTGATTTTGACCACTGTACTGTCAAGTTCATTCTGAATTTGCTTGACAAATCTGTATAAAACACTTGGGGTTTCTGATTTTTGTCTCAGAAAGAACACCCAGGAATATCTAGAATAGTCATCTACCACCACAAAAGTGTAGACCTTCCTACCTAGACTATGAACTGGCATAGGACCAAATAAATCCATATGTAAGAGGTATAGATACCTCACTGAATCCTTGTTTTCAAGGCTATGAAAGGAGGATTTTGTCTGCTTGCCTTTTTGACAAGCTGACCATATCCCATCCTTTATACACTTAACTTTTGGACCATTTCTTACTAACTCTTTGCAAAAGAGTTGGCCAATTGTTTTGTAGTTAAGATGAGATAGCCTCTTGTGCCATTTGACACAATGAGAGGCTCTCTCGTCAGCTACAAGACAAACAGGAGAAACATTGATCTCACACTCAAAGTTTATACAGTACACATTTCTTTTTCTATATCCTGTCAATATGACCTTTTGATCACTTGATCTTTTGATATGACATCCATTCTTAAAAAATGAAATGTCATATCCTAAATCACTCAGCTGGCTTATGCTTATAAGGTTGTGTTTCTAACCCTTCACATAGGCCACTTGAGTGATAGTAATCTGGTTACTATAAATGTTACCAAATCCTTTGATGATTCCTTTTTCACAGCCACCAAAGATTACTTTAGGCCCATTTATGATAGGTAAATACTCCTTCAGCAATCCCTTTGTTCCAGTCATGTGCCTAGAACATCCACTGTCCAAGTACCATATAGGGGCATGGTAACTTGGACTCACCTGCAATAAAGAACTACCTTCCCTTAGAACCCAAGTAAGTCTAGGGTCCTTGGTTCAAGTTAGCTTCAAACTTAACAAATCTATCTGCAGCTCTTCTAACAGGTTGACTGTTGTTCTTCCTGACACTAGTGTTGTGCCAGCAATCTATGATATAATGACCTGTCTTGCTACAGCACCAGCATTCATACTTGTTGTATCTATTTTTAGATACATTCTTGACAGTTTGGTTGACAGCAAACCTTTTGTATTGTGCTGGTACTGATGCAGCTACACCCACTATTTTCTTAGGAACATGGGGTTTATGGACATGGGCTGCCTTATTGACATAAACACCCTTGTCATTTAGAACTCCAGTCTTACTATGACCATGAGTATTCTCAAGGTCAAACTTGTTAGAAGGCACTTGTACCTTTCTTAAAAACTATAGGGACTTTAAAATTCAGTGGCTGGACAGAGGCTTTGCCCTTTCTCTTGAATATGATAGCCCTGGTGTTACCTTTAAAGCGTATTCATGCCTTACCCTTTTGAGCCACAAACTCATCTATTAAGGGTAAAACTGATTTTGGCTTGGAATAACTAGCCACCAAATCTTTTTCCTTTTGAAGTCTGGCTTCCAGACTTTTAATCAGATCATTTTTGTATATGATTGTGCCCATCTGAATAACAGTTATAGTCTTCAGTTTGGCAATCTCATTCAATTTTTGATCCAACTCTTTCTCAAAGTCAGATGCAGCCATCTTAAGATCTGCAATTTCCTTAGCCTGAGTTTTTGCCAGGTTCTTGCTTTTCTTCAGTGCCTACAACAAGTCCCCATATTCATCTATGAGCTGATAAATATCACCTTCAGAATCAGACTCATTCACATCACTTGATGCAGATGTAGCTGACTCTGTACCAGTACTACACTCTGAATTACTAGATAAACATTGTACCTCACTAGGATAAGGCTGATCCTGGCACTTGTCTTCTTTTGATACAGCCATCAGTCCCATGTACTGATGGTCTTCTTGTTAATAGATAGAGTTCAGCAATTGCATAAACTCATCTTCTTCATCTGCTGCATATAGATCAATGTATGCCTCAGCTTCAAATTCAGACTCTGAAGATTATTGGTCTGTCAAGCTCTTCTCCTTCTTAGCAACAAAGGATTTCTCCTTCTTGCTCTTTTGTTGAGTCTCCTTTTTATCAGCAGACTCCTTTCTTTTGTCTGGACACTCAGCCACAACATGTCCAGGCCTATTACAGCAGTAGCAAACTATCTTAGATGTTATAGATTTATTAGGCTTAGACTTGCTCTTTTCCTTCCTTGATGACTTCCTCTTTTGATAATTGTCATCCACAAGCTGAGATCTGGAGGGCCTTGACTTCCACTGCTTTCTTCTTCAGGAATCTCTGAAACTGCCTTGTGAAGGCAGCAAAGTCTTTATCTGAGTCACTGATGTCTGAACTTTTGTTGTCTGAATTATCTGAAGTAATTTCAGCAACTATCTCAGGAGGTGATGGAGACATCCTCCTATTCTTCCTAGTGGCTTCCACCTTGAGTGCCACAGACTTTTCTCTATGCTCCCCTTTTGCACTTTTCTCTTCCTCTTTCCTAGCCATCATCTGCATCTCATATGACAGCAGTTTTCCAAACAAAGTTGGAGGAGAGATATCTGCAAGTTTGGCCACTTCCCTAATGACACAGATCTTAGTGTCCCAATCCTTTGTCAAGTATCTTAAAAATTTATCATTCAGTTCATATGTACTGAAGATCCTTCTATAGGACATCAGCTCATTTACTATTCTATAAAACTTCTTATAACACTCAGTTATACCATCTGACTTTCCTTGTCTGAAACTCTCATATTCCTGGTTCAGCATAGATTTTTCTATCTTGTCTGACTTCTTTAGAACCCTCCATGTAGACTATCAAAGTGTCCCACATTTCCTTGGAGGTCTTGCACTGAATCAAATTTTGAAAGGTTGAATCATCTATGACACTTACTATGATATTTCTGGCTCTTTTATCCATAGTTGCCAGGATGATCTCATCCTTAGTCATCTCAGAAAAATCTTTTGGAGTTCTTTGATTTGCATCTAGAATTGACACCTTCATTAGAACATAAGGACCTTCCATTACTGTAATGTAGATACTTGGATCAGAAGCCTCCATGAAAAGCTTGACCCTTTCTTTTCATATTGCAAATATGTCTTTCTTGCATATGGGTAATTTCATAGAACCTAGTTCCTTATGATTTTTTCCTGAACCCATTTTCTTGATCTTGAATCTGCCTTAAGGAGCTTACTCAGACTGTTAAGTCCTTTTTTTAGTAACCACCCACTGATACCACTTGATAGAATTAATTTCAAGATAACCCAAACACCTAGAGGGTGGGGGGTGAATAGGTTCTTTTCTTTTTTATTACTTAAGGCAGAATAATTATTCAAATCTAAAAATAGAATCTAACTATTCTATAGTAATCACAGCACAAAATCCACAATCACACATACATCACAGATTGCACACAGGTTTATAGTGGTTCTCCAAGGTCTGGGTACATCCACTTTACCCCTTCACCTATCTAGCAGTGTGCTAGATTCGGCCTAACTTCTTCCTTCTTCTCAGATCCACAGATCTTACAGCTCAGAACCCTGAAAGGTTCTTACAACTCAGAACCCTATAAGGTTCCTACAACTCAGAGTGTAACCACACTCCTACAGCTCAGGCTAAAAGCCCTACCTCATCCTTCACACAAGGCCTACAACTCAGAGAAAAAATTCTCCTACACTCAGGCTCAAAAGCCCTACCACTCAGAGATCTATATCTGCTACACTCAGCCTTTATAATATAGGCTTACAACTCAGATCTATAAAAAGATCCTACAAAATTTTATGAGTGTTTAGATGGACTCTTACCCTTGTTGAGAGAGAAGGGATAAGAGGTTTCTTTATCAGTTTCTTGATAATACTGATCACTGAAACCAACCTATTCTTAGCTTTCTTCAAAGCTTTTTGAATCTGAACTCAATATGGTTGATCTCCTTTGAAGTTGACTGGCTGCCAGCTTCCTTCTTAGAATCCAGAAATAGGTCTGAATCCTTCTTAGCAGATTAGTTCAAGATCTGCTTCTTAAGACACTTGTAAATGTCTTTATCTTTACATCAATAGTTGGAGATCTCTCTCTCTCTCTCCAGAACTTTTGAAGTTTCTTCAGAATTCTTGCTTGAATTCTCCTTAGATCATCTCACGAAAATCTTCTTTAGTGTGATGTGCACTTTCTTGATCAATGATCAATAGTTGTTATTGTTGTTCACCTTTATATTTTTTTTAGGTTTGACAGAATCCATCTATATATATAGACTTCATCCATTGTAACCGGCTGATCCGGTTTCTAACCAACTTCTGACAAGTCTGAAAGCTTCAGTAAACTTGTTGAAATACACAGCTGTCAAGTCTCCAGTAAGTTCTTGAACCTTTGTCTTTGTCAGCAAAGCGTCGAGACTGATTGTCAATACGTGTCGACACAAGTAGATTAAGTGTCGACACAAGCTTTGGTGATGTCGACATAAATCCTTTGGTGTCGACATAGCTTCCTTACACTGCATCTGTAGAATGTGTCGACACTGCCTCTTTGTGTCGACATAGACACTCCTTCACTTCACAGCAACCAACATTGTTGAAACTCTTCTGTGTGTCGACACAAGTCCTATGTGTCGACACAGTTGTTATAGTCTCAGAATTTGTGTGTCAACACTGCCTCTAGGTGTCGACACAATCAATGGCGGCTAATACTTCTGTGTGTCGACACTGCCTCCCGGTGTCGACACAGTCGATGTCGACTAATACTTCTGTGTGTCAACACTGCCTTCCGGTGTCGACACAGTTGATGTCGACAAATAAATTCTGTATGTCGACACAGTTGCTTCAGATGTCGACACAACTTTTCCAAGTGTCGACACAGACTTCCTTAAGTGTCGACACATGTACTTAGAAACTTTTTCTGCATTTTAGCCAATACTAAACCTGCACATATAAACTCAAAATAACATCAAATACACCTTGATGTATATCATTGAGCTAAGTGAGGCTTCTCCAAATTAGGTACACATTTTCCAATGTACCCAACAACTCTTTCTTTGCATCCATCACATAGTGCATGCCAACCCTAAGCCTCTGGGCACTCAACCTTTGAGGTCACCCAGTTAAGATTGACCCGATGTTGACAGTGGGATATCACAATTATCCGCTCACACCCTTACCAAGATAGATTAATGCACCTTGCTTTGGCAAGCCCACACTCCATCGATCGAGGCACGAATAGTGTCATCCATCGAAAGGCATCTAAATACTTAATATTTCTTAAGGGATTTTAATTCATGATTAACTCTTTAATCATGGTTAACATTTAACCTGTGTACACATCAAGCAAAATAAAATCAACAAGCATAATCCAAATGCATCCCGGATGTTCACAAGAATAATCAACACTTGATGTACTATGCAAAGTCTAAACATCTAGAACATATCTAAATCTTCATACCTACATGCACTGGACATGAGCAACACCAACTCCACTTACATAGTAGCCAAGCTCGTCACTTCATGTGAGATTCAAAATCTAACACATGCTTAGTTTCCCAAACTAAAATGTGACGGTTACTATTTAGGAGTAAACTTCAAAGAAATCGCATGCGTTATTGGGAAGATCCAAGACTAGATTTGGGCATTTAGAACACTTCTAAATCTCCAAATCTACACACCATGGAATTAACAACTTCTGAAACAATGAATATTGCCGGCAACCTGGCTATGATACCACTGTTGGTTTTTAGAGGATGGCACAACACTTGTGCATGCATTGGAAATAAGAACAAGAAAAACCACAACAAGTTTTGATCTAACAATATTCATGATTCAAGAAGTAAAACATGTTGTAATAAAATTACCTTTTAGGGATTGAGTCTACAATCAACCTAGGTGCTCCAGAAAAATCGGTCGGCCACTCAGCGGCTTGTGTTTTGAGCGTAGAAAGAATATCCGCGCCTCTACAGAAAATCTACACGATCGGGATAACCCGTAGCAACTTGTCGAAAAAGCACTAGGTCGGGAGAGGACACTCGCCAAGATCGGAATCAAAATCGGCGACAACGAAGGATGAATGGCTTTCGTCAGGTCTCTAGGGTTATCAATCTTATCGCACATTATGTCTCGTGTGCTCAGGCATAAATTGATCGATCTTTATGGTCAAACCCTAAAACTTCCTATTTATACTCCAAGAGATAAATAGAACATCTACCGCTGCTATCCGTTGACCCAACACTTATAATCCTGAATTCGACTTGATAACCCTTATCTCGACAAATCGTTGAGTATCTACAACATACACGACGAACTCAATGCCAACTTTCAGCCGAATCAACACTTGATTATACAAAGGCGTTGAATGGACTCAACGTTGTCAATGCCTTCTACGCAAAAAGCCAGATTAGTCAAACGGAGTACGACTTCTTTGCCAAAGGCCTGATTCGTCGAATGGATTTCGATTAATCTACGCCAATGGCCAGATTCGTCGAATGGCGTTTGATGAATCTGCGGCAAAGGCCAGATTCGTCGAACGGCGTACGACTTCTGCGCTAAAGTCCAGATTCGTCGAATGGCGTACGACTTCTGCGCTAAAGTCCAGATTCGTCGAACGGCATTCGACGAATCTGTGCCATAGGCCAGATTCGTCGAACGACGTACGACTTCTATGCCAAAGGCCAGATCCGTCGAACGACGTACGACGACTGTGCCATTGCTTTGAGTGAACCTAACACACTCAACACTTTGGCCTTAGAATATTCTAAGTACATTTTCAACTCATCATATGAGTTATACCATACAGATCCAATCTCCCAATTTCTCCACAATCTTATGTGCGACCTTGATAGCCTCATAGTGAGTTAGCAGTGAGGCTACATGCTTGATCACTTCAAGATCACTATTGTAGCACCGACATGTACCTCGTATAGTCATCAATCAATACCAACATATACCTGCTGCCTCCAAGACTGGTGGTGATGGTCAGTCCCAACAGCTCACCATGGATGCACTCCAATGGTTGAGAACCCCACATCTGCGATTAGCAAACATGAAGCGATAGGCCTCACCGTAATAACATCCCACACAAACATGACCGTCTCCGAAGGATGACAACCTAGACAAGCCTTTCACAAGGCTCCTTTCTGTCATTGCTTTTAACTTGTCCACCCCGAGTTGTCCCAGTCTTTCATGCCAGATAGTTGCACTATCATTGGCCCTCATCTGATCAACATAAGAACTTGTTGAAGCCACAACCAAGTTCTCATCCCTTCTCCCTATATGAGTGACGTTCGCCAACTGAAAGATTACCTTGTAGTCCTTTTTTAAGTTGCCAGGCTGGTTGCATCTATAACACCTTGGCCTTTCATTCCTCTTCCCATCAAGCCTAGGAGCATACCTCTCCTCATACTGATATGAAGAAGAAGGTCAATCACCAGCAGCCGACTTCTTCTTCTTGTACCATCTCCTTTTCTTCCCTGAGAAGAGCGCCTCACCATCTCCTCCAGAGACAGTGATTCCAGCCATCTGAATTGCTAAGCTCTCCTACGAAGCCAGCAGGTTCTACAGCTCCAGCAAAGACGGCTGATTGACCCAGCCTTGAACGAAAGTTACAAAGGCCACATATTCCTTTTGCAAACCGCGGATTATGTGCCTCTTCAGCTTCGCCTCTGAAATAGGCTCATCAGGTTCCAACGCTGAAATCTAAGTGCATAAGTTCTTCATCTTTAGGAAGAATGACTAGACGGACAAATCTCCTTATGTGGCTCCCTCCAAATCATTCTCGAGGAACTGTAGCCGAGCTACATTCTTCCTGTTGAACAAACCATCAAGAGAAGTCCAAATATACGCAGCAGACCAACATTCGATGATGTGGTCGAAGAGTTCGGGTGAGATAGGCTGCTTAAGAGTAAACTCTGCTTTCGCATTAGTCTTCCTCCAAGCTCTCACGGCTCCAGCATTGCCAGCATCAACATCTACCTCTTGCCTTTCTTCTCTGTAGACGACCTCCTAAAGATCCTTGCCCAAAAGATAGCTCTTCATACATGACTTCCACTTCTTGAAGTTAGTCAATGTAAGCAGCTCAATTCCAAGACCTCTTGCATATCCACCTTTTATTGCACTATCCCTGGTTACTAAGACTCCCAGAAGCAATTAAGCAAACTGATGGTTGATCACTACTCAAGCCTCTGTTCCCTCTGATACCATGTAAAAATTTGTGATAATGAAAAAGGGAAACCAGGCGCAGAAACACTCAACTTTTCCAGGTCCAAATAACCAGATGCAAATAAAAGAACAAGAAACTTGTACTATCACAAAATCTTTGCATGACGATGTATACATGGCGAGACATGATTCACCGATGTACACGGTGGAAGAAAATTACAAGGTTGAGAAAACAAGCAACACGGACTACAAGATTAACCGCTGACCTTGCTACAAACCGCTACAGAGTCCACTCAAACCGACAGATCGCCAAAGCGCAATCTAGCCACACGGACTTCCCGTTATTCCAATGCTGAACTCTTACTGCTAATCTGCAAGTCGCCTAACCGCATAGTTGCTAGCCTCCAGATTGCACGAGCTGTTATCGAACTGAACCAAGGCGCCAGATTCGGATAACATATTGAATTAGGAAACTAGTTGCAGAAGAGAGACCACAAAATCGCAAATCGCAACCTGCTATTAGCTACTTGTTGCTATACACAGAGTCCGCACTATCCCTGACCAGCAGTCAGAACCATGTCCCAGGCTTTCCAGCACTACCCGCACAACCTGCACATCACAAACCGGTCAACCTCCTCAAACCGCGCAGATAAAAAATCCTAATCGCAGTAACTATCTATGAGTTCACTTACTATTTAGTTGGATATTAATTGATGTGACAGGGGGTCGTATTTATAGGTGTGGAGAGGAGTGTCATTAACGCCCTAGCTGATAGGATAACTACCCTATATTGCGGAGAGCACCAAGTGTATTCGCCAAGCCACGGAAACACAACCAGAACACCGCAACTAGGCATGAAAAAGAGTCCTCCAAGGTTGCACCACCAAGGTCGAATACGAAGCCAATCTGCCTTATTGCCAAGGCCCAGCCATACTTGATCACCAAGGTCAATCCATACTTGATCACCATACAGGCGAACTCTGTGAGAACCTCCCCAGTTCGCCTACCTATGGACATAGCACCAGTTCACTCGTGCCTGCAAACACTACTCCACTCCACATAGCTCGATCTCGCAGCCAAAGAAGACAAGGCTGATTGCTGCCAAACTCAGTGCACAGAAATATCAGACCTCATAGAATGTACGACCTCCTGGACTGAGCCATCCCCCATAACCCGGTGAACTCTAGCGCTACTCTGCCCTTATTAGCGAACTCTGCAGTTACCACCAACCATTCCACCAGAGTAATACCAAGGCACACGCCATGCCGATCTCGCAAGCTCTGGTCCAGTCCGCAGCCCAGACTCCAAAAACTTCAACCGAGTCCGCACCTCGCCTGTCTTAGCGAGCTCCGTAGATAGCAATCCTATCTGCCTGGTTACTTTCTGGAAACCAATTTTCGGCTGAACACAACCGGGCATGGAAAGCCGCCTCTTATGTTCGCACAGTCTACATGAACAGACCGCCCAAGCCGTCATAGCACAAGCTGACTACAGCTCTATTGCCGACCTGTCAAGATGCATGTCCTGTCAGCACAAACTGTGCGGACAGGTCGCCCAGTCCACCACTTTCACTTCATGATTCTCAACACTCCCCTTGAAGTTAGAAGTGGTGACCAACCGCATCAGTGCCCGTAACCATAAACATGGCCTCTCTGATAGCTACATTGAGATGTCCATGACATATTCCTCGAACAATATATCCCAGACCATAAGGGATCCCTCCAGCACCTATGGAATGGAGTCATGCTTCCCTCCGCCTTCTTCTCCAGCTTCAACACGCACTTATACGTCGCAGGAGTAACACCAACCTTGGGCACAAGGTCACATACCACGTTACCCCTGAGGACAGTCATCTCCTAATCCTTGGCTTTTTCCCCCTCCTTGACTCTAGTAGTGCCTTCAAAGCTAGAAGACTCTCGCTCGATCTGAGGGACTGCGAAGAAACAAGAGACCGAGATCACCGTATTTCTTTCGCAATATCGAGCTAGTTGGTTGGTGATCCTCTTGGACCTCTGAATAGCCTAATCACGGTTAACCACCTCAGTTATATCTCCTGAACTAGCTCCAATCCCAGGAAAACATGGGGTATCACTCCCCTTGCTTCCTGAACAAGAATCCACCGCCATGGAACTAGAAGCACCTGGAGCATCGCTCCCCCTGCTTCCAGAACCCGACGTCTCTGCCCTGGAGCTAGAACAATTTGGAGCTCCTAGTGACATAGACAGCTCCAACCGAAGATCTTAAGTAGCCTACATCTTCCCACCATCTGACCTGCTCTCCTTTAGGTCTACAGATGAGCAACCTCCCTATGACATCAGTTCATCATAGGATCCATACACATCTATCCCTTCTTCTCTCATCATAGCCCACGAAGACAAGGTTCCTCATCTTTGCATCCAACCCTATCCTAAGAGCATCTAAGATGTGTACATAACAAGTCGATCTTAACACCTGAAGGTGTTCCACGCGGGGCTTCTCCTTGAACATTAGCTCAACCAGAGACTTCATGTTGATTGGACTGAGAGGCATCCGATTGATGACATATGTTGCGCATGCCATCGCTTCCGCCCAAAAATCCTTAGGAATACCTTTTCCATAAAGCCAACACTTCCAGTTCTCCATCAAATGATGGATCTTCCGATCAACTACTCCCCTTTGTTATGGAGTATGCCCACAAGAAAGATCTCTCCAGATTTTGTGCTTCCTGCAAAAGTTAGAGAATACAGTTGAATCAAATTCACCTCCGTTGCCCATTCTCAACTTCTTGATCTGCAGGCCAAGCCAACCTTCCACAAGCTTCTTGAACGCCACGTACAAATGGAACGTGTCCAACTTTTCCTTCATAAAGTACACCAAAGTGTACCTCATATAGTCATTAATCAATACCAGCATATACATGTTGCCTCCAAGATTGGTGGTGACGGTCGGTCCCAACAACTCACCATGGATGCACTCCAGTGGTTGAGAACACTCAGTATGAGAATTATTAAACATGAAGCGATATGCCTCACCATATTGATATCCCACACAAACATGATCGTTGTCGAAGGATGACAACCTAGGCATGCCTTTCACAAGGCTCCTTTCTGTCATTGCTTTCAACTTGTCCATCCCGACATGTCCTAGTCTTTCATGCCATATAGTTGCACTATCATTGTCCCTCATCCGATCAACATAAGAACTTGTTGAAGCAACAACCAAGTTCCCATCCCTTCTCCATATATGAGCGACGTTCGCCGACTGAAAGATAACCTTGCAGTCTTTCTTGAAGTGGCTAGGCTTGTTGCATCTATATCACCTTGGCCTTTCCTTTCTCTTCCCATAAAGACTAAGAGCATACCTCTCCTCTTGTTGATATGAATTATAAGGTCCATTACAAGCAACCGACTTCTTCTTCTTATCCCATCTCCTTTTCTTCCATGAGAAGAGCGCCTCACCATCTCCTCAAGAGACAGTGATTCCAGCCATCTAACTTGCTAAGCTCTCCTACAAAGCCAGCAGGTTCTCTAGCTCTAACAAACACGGCTGATTGGCCCAGCCTTGAACGAAAATGACAAAGGCCACATATTCCTTCCGCAAACCGCAAATTATGTGCCTCTTCAGCTTCGCCTCCAAAATAGGCTCATCAGGGTCCAACGCTGAAATCTCAGCGTATAAGTTCTTGATCTTCAGGAAGAACAATGAGACAGGAAAATATCCTTGAGTGGCTCCCGCCAACTCATTCATTAGGAACTATAGCCGAGCTACATTCTTCCTGTTGAACAACCCATCAAGAGAAGTCAAAATCTCCGCAGCAGACATACATCTGATGATGTGGTCGAGGAGTTCCTATGAGATAGATTGCTTAAATGTAAACTCTGCTTTCGCATTAGTCTTCATCCAAGCTCTCACAGTTCCAACATTACTAGCATCAGTAGCCACCTCTTGCCTTTCGTGTAACATCCCATGTTACATCTAGGACCCTTAACTTAGATTGGGTTAGGCATGGGGTGGGTGTTAGGGTAATTAGCTAGGTTTCACCCTAGGTAGTGGGTTGTAGCCATGTGGGGGCCACTATAGGACCAAGTCAAACTTGGTCAAACTAGCCTAAATGGAAACCCTAGCCACACCATGACCCCACCACATTGCCCTAACACTAAAAACAATCTGAGTGGACCCTAGGGTAGGTCGTTGGGTCACCTAATTGACCCATGTTGACCCAAGTCAACCCTAATCCCTAATTGGGTCAAACCCAAATCTATAAGCCCAATTAGACCCAAGTGGGGCCCACCTTGACCCAAACCAAGTTGAGTGGTGACATTGGACCAATTTCCCTCAAATGGGGCCAAACCACTCACCATGGTTGACCAAGTCAACTCAAATGGTCACCAAGTCAACAAATTGACCTAAATAGGCAAAAATGAACCCAAGCCAACTTATTTGGGTTAGGTCCACCAAACCTAGCCCAATGACAACCCAAGGAGTCAAAGTAAACCCTTACCCCTCATATTGAAGAGAGAGAATGCATGCAAGGGTAAATTGGAGAAATCACACCATAGGAGAGAGGAAAATAAGATAATAGGAGAGAGAAAGAATGATGGGGGGGTTGAGGCCATTTGGGCTCATCTCCTTCTACCCAAACCAGCTGGCCGGTCTCTAGATAGTATTAGGAAGAGAATTGAGTGCATGGGGGCCACTTGGCAAAGGTTGTGAAGCATCCAAGGTGAAAACCGAGCTCACCGTGGAGTTAACTCCATATATAGCCCACCTCAGCTCAAACCGACCACTCCATCAGTTTCATACGGCCGAGAGAAGTAGAAATCAATAGCTAGAGTGAAGCTTTCGGTGGAGAATCCATGGATCAGCAAGGAGATCGCTGAAGCAACTCATCCATGGCCAACCGCCGCCGCCGCCGCCGCCGCCGTCGGACTCCATTAGAGGTCTGTTTCACCTCACCTCTACCCGTACTAACTTTCTAGATCGATTAGGAGAGACATAGGGCTCAATTGAGCCCGATCTATTATGAGATTTTCATGGATTTTCGGATTTTAATGGAGTTCATGTTTGTCGGAAACCGCCACCTCCGGCGGCCAAGTCGCCGCCAAACGTTAGCCCTCACCTCAATGGAGGTGGTGGTCATGGTGGCCGGCTAGGGAGGTGACTGAGTTGCCGGTAAATGACCTTGGAAGGAGCTCCAGGTCGGGCAAATCTCGGCCCTTGGCTATTTGGAGAAGATGAACAGATGCCCTATATCCTGCTTTGAGATTAGTGTTGTTATGATGTATAGTTTTTTGTCCCTGTTTATACAGTCACTTGCATGTTACATTTATGGCCCTTAGGGCCATTTTAAGGACTTATGATTAATATAAAACTTTTAGCCCTCCCTATTACCTTAAATATGCCATCCTAAACTTGTATTTCGGCCCAGTATATTTTTCTATAGGGCTGTTTTTCTAGGACTGGTCCTAGGCTAGGGCAGAAAGTAAAATGGATTCCCAGGCCAAACCAGAAGCCCACATGGTCTGAAAGTTTGGGCATGTGACCTATTTGGGCATGTCTAGCCCCTCCCCAACAATGAGAATTTTTGGGGAATATTTTCCTATAATTTTAGTCAAAATATGATAAATGAAATAAATGTGATTTTTGGAGTATTTCAACTCCAATGACCCAAATTTTGGTGACATGTCCTTAGGGATATTATAGGTGTATGTTTAAAATTTCAGTCAAGTTGGACCACTGAATGTTGGGTATACCCACTTGCATGTGTTGGCTTATTATAGGCTTGGTGTGCATTTAGCCTAAAATGAAATAATGTGTATTAAGGCAACTTGGAACATTCAAAAATCATGATTTTCATTGTAGAGACACATGAAGGTGTAATACACCCCTCATAGAAATAGTGGGATTTTTTGGGGACAAAATCCCATTATTTGGAATTTTTTAAAATTTAATCCTTTGAGGAAATAAATTTAAAAATAGGTTTACCCTTTCCATAAAATGTTCAATTTCTGTTGAGAACTAAGAAATGATATAATAAACCCTAGAAATGAATTATATCTCTGTTGGATGAAGTTTAAGTAGTTTAAGGAGCAAAATGACAATTTTACCCTTATGGAATTTGTGTAGAAATGATGGGTATATTCTTTTGAATAAAATCTGAGAAAATTCATATTGCTGTAATTGTATGTTTTATACCTTGTGCAAATATTTCAGAATTTTGGGATGCCAAATAATGTACTTAGGCCCCACAATGGCATTTCGGTAAATAACTCAAATTGATCATTTGATAGGCCATTTCAACCTAGATGTAAATGGAAATCTGGACATAGTATTATTTCATTATTATCAAGGCTCTGTAATTCAAATTAGAATTTTTGAGATAATATTTTATGTACTTCATTTGGAAAATGCTAGATTTGTGGATATAGTATTAAATAGGAATTAATTATAAATCTGAATTGAAAAGCATGAAATTTTCGTAGGCCCCATTAATTGTCATATTATATACCTGGAAGAATCCCTAGGACAGTAGGTTTTATATTGACAATACTTCATGTTAAAAACGACTAGGGATTACATTTACAGAAATTAATTTAATGCTGTAATTAATTTGGAAAATTATTAGGTGGGTGCAGGTACGCTAGGGGTAGCTCTACAAACCTGGGGAAAGGACCTATCTTGGGATAATATGTCACACCTATGATCCGGCTTGGTTCTAGTGTCATAACAATACTGGCTATCAGAAGTCGGGCTAGCACTAAGGCGGTAGGGGGAATCAAATTTCGCTGAGAGAATTCTTCGCATGTGCGGCCAAGTATAAGGATAGCTACCAGCACCGTGCTCTTTCTCTTCGTTCAGCCAAAACTCACGGGCTCGACCTCTTAACCGCTCTCGGACTACACTAACCTTCAGGTATTCGCCCAGTTGGTTATATTCGAAATAGGTTTCTACCCCTTCAAGCCAGTTTCTAAAATACTTGGGATCCCCATAGCCATCATTGTAAGACCCCATTTTTTTTAATCACCGGAGACTTCGGCCCAGAACCGACGATTTGCGGGGACACCTTAATGCCCTGAAGGGTCGTCACCACAAAGCGCCGATCCTGCTGGCCAATTCGATCACAGAAAAGTAGCAAAGGTAAAGAGTAAGGGTGAAACTATAATACTAGTCCACAATAATCACATGAAAGTAATAATATCTCAACGAAGGGAGAGTCCATAGAAATAGTATAAAAGGTACTGAAAGTAAGGGCTTATGCCTGATACATCATAATCCTCACTACAGGTCCCTCAAGCGGAAGCAAACTATAACATCTACTATAAGTCGGGACTCATAGTCCCAGCTGGCTGAACTCCTAAGCTAGACTGCCCTATCTCCAAACGGGCCGACCTCCGGGGCTGCTCCTCCATGCTAGGCTCCACGATCCCCTAAATGATGTGGTCCGAAAACCGTTAGTCTATAAGACTAAGTCCTATCATCCCCCACCCCTTCCCCCATGGCTCCTAAGTACCGAGCAGAGAGGAAGAAAGGGAAGGACATGAAGGTGGAGAATAAATCAAAAGCTGGTGACAGCGGACCAATGCTAGCAATTCTATAGAAAATATGACAGAAACAGAAAGTAGGAATGTAACCTTAACTTGTGTGCGGAAGTACCTAAGCCAAGGTATCTTCTGCAAGGCTCCCATCGTATAAAGTATCCCATACCACTTATACATTTGGGTGTTGGTTATCAACAACAATATATATATATATAAAGAATTTGACCTTAATTAATAAACTTGCCCACACAAGCTTATAGACCAAGGGGTCGTTTTGCAAGGCCTATTGTATATGCGTCTCATTCCACTTATATATTAGGTGTCAGGGGTTAAATGTAACGGCTATGCTATGACATGATAGTGGGTATGAATATGAACATGCAAGTGAAACTCACACACCCGACTCTGTGCACACAGACCTTTAGTTCCCCCTTTCGTAGCCGTTACCTCCCAGGATACCTCCGTTGTGGCAGATGGAAGCGGTGGGTTGGGCCTCACCCACCTCTAAAATAGTAAAGCACTACCGGTCAGACCTATCGTACGCCTCAATGCTTGGTGCACGAAGCGGACTCCTGCGTGCCCTTGCCGGCTGGCGCACCAGACTTCTGTTGGCGAAGTGATAACCACACTTGCCGAGTCAGCGTATTGGTGTCGGTGCATCGACCCTCCAATACCGAAGACCCACCACCTTTTTCTTTCCTGACTATGCACATGCAATATTTATCGTATCAAACCAATCGAGCCGAAGCTCCCCGGACCATTCCGTCCGTCTCTTAACCAATCGAGCTGAAGCTCCCCGGACCATTCTGTCCGTCTCTTAACCAACCGAGCCGAAGCTCCAAACAATCTTCCTGTGCTAATAGTGTTTGTGAAATGTGCAACCCTAATTACTAAGTTACTCTTTTCAGCTTGTTAATACAGTTTACGTTAACCAAGGACTGCCCCCGGTATTCCCCGTGAAGGGCTCTCAAAGGGCACTAGGAACTATGATGGTAGCTGAAGCCCCTCATTCCCTTTCGCAAGGCACTTATTGTTATTGGTTGAATTCCCTTTACCCATTCCCTTCTCATATTACGATAGACTGACCTAGTGTGATTTTTAACCTTCCTCTTCTTCGGGAAAGACGATCTTTCGTCGAACCCGAGCACCTCTAAACTCTAGCCAAACCACTTCTCACTACCCCTCCCATCCTTCTATGGTGAAATCATCCACATCTATCCGACCCAGCAAAATGACAAACTCCAACAATTATCCCAAATCATATCCTATTGCAACTTAACGATTTGCTAATTGTAGACCAACCTAGGCTATACGTCGAACCGGACAGGAGATACTCTAAATAATCATCCAAATGCCCTAAATTATTTACCGGTGACTTATCATGACATAAATAGACTAAATCCAGAAGATCATAATTTTCCTAATTATTATGATATTAAAATAATTTTTTTAAGGGTTCCAAGAGCTACCAATTGAACATGAAGTGCACTTTTTAGGTATGGATACAGCTTCATAAAATCATGATAAATTCTAGACAATATTTTATCAGGAAATCAGAGATATAATAAATTTTCCAGTACTTTAAGGACTCTAATTAAATTTTGAGAATAAAACCTATTTCCTTTCATTAATGAAGTAAGTGCAGTAAATAATCATCTAAAAATTCTTTATTAATTTTCTAGAGCAGATACTGTCCTTAAAACATCAGTGGCTAAATTTCATAATTCTTTAATGGGGATTGAGCTTTACAATAAATAATTACCAAAATCTCAAAAGTCATGTTTTGTAAAGCAAGTATTGAAAATATTCTCCTAAAAATCATGAAAAAAATTCTACAACGAAATATTGATCTAAACACATCAGTGGCTAGGTTCCATAATTTTACAGTAGGTAATTTACTCTAAATGATTTATTGACCATAATTGCTCTTTTTTGGAACTTGTGAAGAAAGTAATAGGTATAATCAACTAAAAATTGGTATCAAAATTCAAGGATATCCATTTAGACTTAAATCATCTGCTGACCAAGTTTCATTAGATTCAAAGGAACAGAGTAATCAAATTTATTAAAACATTGGTTTGGGAAAATTTGATACCTAACAAATAAAGTACTAGAAATATAATCCATAAAATTCTAATAAAATTAGTAAGGATCCTACCTAGACTAAAAATAACTCTACCCAAGTTTTCACAACTTTTAGCTATGGTTTAGTGACTGTGTTTCCATAATTGAGCTTCTACCCTAAATTTAGGGTTAGGGTTTTGAGGTGTCTACCTAACTCTAAATCCTCTAAGATTCCTACCAGATAACTTAGGTTTCACTACCTTCAACTCTACTGAGTTATAAGGTCACACAAGAGCATTTGCCCTCATGGACTTCACAACACTCAAAGGCCCTTCCTTAGGGTTTGAGTTTGAACCCTAGGGTAAACCAACCCTAAATTACACAATTCTCCTCAAGAGGGTGTCATTGCCCATACCAAGTTAGTGACCAAAACCCCATCCTCTGTTGAGGTGAGATGACCACTCAAAATCCAAAGTGCACCTTTATTCAAAAGTACCTCTTTAAGGCCTTAATAGGGTTTGATGATTCCCTAACCAAAACTCATCTAAATAAGTTGAAATTTTATACAGAGATTTGTCCTAATGCCAGGGACCACTCACCAAAATTTGGGAGGGTTTGGAGGTCATTAGACCACTTAATTTAATAACCCTATCATTTTTAAATAAAAACAAAAACTTTAGGGAAAGTATCTCCAAAAATTCCCATTTTTGGACAAGCCCTGGATATGGTTAAGATTGGCCCCCTGTCCAGATTTCACTCTATTTGGACAAGGGATGAAGGGTGGGAACCAATTTGAACCTCAGGTTATCCCTAGGTATAGGCCCCACCAAAATGGGTGCCCTGGCAAGACCAGTAGTCCAAAGGTCCAAATTAAATTTGGATTAAACTAGACCCATAGGGCTACAACTTTCATGTTGAATGTTTTCCCACCAGAGGGCCCTAAGAATTTTTTAAAATTAAAACCATTAAATACTAAAACTGTGATAGAAAAATGAATAGATCAATATTAATTATTTCCTATGCATCTTGCCGGACGAATCTTGGAGCAAATCCAAGGGCTGCCCATCATCTTCTCCAACAGGCCAACGACCACGATTGCCCGCGCCTGGGCAACATTGCGGGCTGGTTTCCCGGTCACCCGACCACTTCCCCGGTCGGCCACTGCCATCACCACCTTTGGGGAGGTGGGGGCTACCCCCAGCCGACGGCACGGCCGCTGGAGATGCCTATTCCGGCAATTCTACCAAGCCCACTTTTGACCAAAAACCATGAAAACTCTGATTTGGATCAGGCTAAATTTAGCCTGAACCTTGGTCCTAGTGATTGCTAAGAACTACCCATGGAAAAAGAAGTGGAGGACCTTTCCGGCAGCCTGAATGCGGGAGGAACGACGGGATGCCAAGGTCGACGGCGGCGGCAGTCGGCTTCTTCAATAGCACTATGAACTGCAATGGATCCTTCGGGTAAGTGGTGGAAAAGAATTCCCTAGGTCAAGGGATGCTTTTAAGAAGATAAAATGGGGGAGGGGACGGGTCTAACTGGTGGTGGCCATTAATGGCCTCTTAAAGGTGATTTCGGCCATGGCAAGGTGGGCTGTACATGGCTTAATTCAGCCAGGAAATGGCTGGAAACTCCTCATCTTCCACAGAGGAGTTGAATCCAGCCATAATGGGGGTGGGGAGGTGAGCCAAAACTTCAATGACCATTAATGGCCCTTGAAGATGAAGCTCGGCCATGGTTATGCAGCCACCTACTGACCATGAACAGTCACCAAAATGGCCTCCCGGTCTTCCCTGGATCAGGTGGGGAGTTTGGCTAGCCAATGGAGATTGGCCCTTAGCCTCCTTGGCCATGAATAGCTTACTTCCACCATTTTCTCTCTCCTCCATTAACATGGAGAAGAAGCTTTCTCTCTCCTAGTCACCCATGTTTACCATGCTAACCACTCCAGCCAATTGGCATCCCATTCAGTCACATATTTCTATGGAAATGAGGTTAGCCCAAATGGGAGGAGGGCTTGGGCTTGGGTTAGCCTACTTGAGCTAGGTTTTGACTTGGCTTAGGTTAGGGTTGACTTGGGTTGACTTTGGTATACATGGCCATTTGGGTTGACCCCAAGGGGTCCTTAGCCCATTGGCTTCCCTGAAGTTCTAGGAAAGGTTGGGTAGGGTTGACTTGGCCCATTGGAGGTCACCATCCCCTTAGTTAGGGCACTTTGACCAATTTGGGTCTAGAATTGACTTTGGTCAACTTAGCCACCAGGTTTGACTTCAATGGATCCTTAGTGACCCATTGACCTCACTTTAAGGATAGGAAGGCATGGTGGGATCCCTTGGGCACATTAGAGGCCAATTGCCCATAGTTAGGGCACCTTGCCCAATTTAGGTCTAGAGTTGACTTGAGTCAACCTAGCCACTTGAGTTAACTCCAATGGGCCCATATGGCTCTAGTGGACCCTCAAAAGGACTAGGGGTGTTTTGGTGGTGTCATAAAGCCATGGTGAGTCCTAATAGTCCCCCTACACTATTGTTTAGCATTTTACTATCTGCAGACCAAGGTGGCCTTCAGATTCCTATCTGAGCTCACTTGATCTTATTTGGCTTCCTAAGGTTTTGTCATGACCTAGTCATGACAAAGACCACCCTTATGGGTCTAGTTGGAAATGGGATGTTACAAATCCCAATAAACAAAACAAAGATTTCATCCCTGAAATCAAGGTTAAGCCTACGAGAATTCCTATCGAAGGAGAAGAACCTTGTAACATACCATAAGAGATGAAAGGTTACATCACGATGCCATGTTTCGCTAGGTGAGATTCAAAGAGAAACTAAATCTATGATTACTCAGCCCAATTGGCAAGGCCAAGACCCCAATAAACAAAGATTAGCCTCTACTCCTCCTAGAACAGTCCTACTAGTTTAAAACAGGAAAGAAAATTGCACGTCTTAAGAAGTCGTAAGGCATACCTGAACGAACAGCTCTGGGTACTTTTGTCGCATCAGGTCCTGAAGTTCCCAGGTATGCTCCTCCTGGCCGTGGTTCCTCCATAGAACTTTGACTAACGGAACCTTCTTGCGACGCAAGATCCGTACTACTGTGTCATCTATCCTGACCGGCTCATGTTGTTACCGATTGATCAAAATCTGTCGAGCCATCTATGCCAAGAACCTGCTGTTTCGGCCGTAGTAGAGCCATCCTGAGAAAGGAGACGTGGAATACATCGTGCAAACCCGCTAACTCCGGCGGTAACTCTAGCCTGTAATCCAATCGGTCGATCTGCTCCCGGATCCTGTAACACCCCATATTCCATCGACTGAGCTTCTTCTGCCCACGTACCCGCGAGACTCCTTGAACAAGACGTATATTCAGGAATCATGGTCTCCATCTTGAGACTCTACTTGGAAATGTCCCACATCATAATATTTTGCTGGTCTGCTCTGGGCCTCCAGCATCCTATCGTGAATTAGTCACGCCCAGGTGTCGGGGTTCTTCATATATTCCGAGTCGAGTGCCTTATGATCCTCGTCCTAGATCCATGACAGTGGAATCATGTACCTCCGTACAAGGATGGAGAGCGATGTTAAATGTCGGCCGAGAGTCCACATAAGCCTGGACTGACATTTTATCCTTGGACGTACACTATCCATCCTGATTTGACATGATCACCTTAAGCATACCATAATAACGGACTTCTACTCCCAGACTTAGAGAAATAACTATGGGAGTTTTCTTCCAGGTCGGGGTGACCCTAGCTTCCTCGGCCAGTCTATCCTCGATGTTCCCTTTATAATTATTCCTGGAGTGGGGATGAGGAATCCTGTGTATGAAAATCCCTAATTATACCCTCGAACATCTATTCCAACTTGGCCAGTGGCTGTAATAGTTCCCCAAAAACTCTTTCACATAGCCTACATCAACTGACGGACATTACCGTACATCAGCAAACCTATGACACCTTTCTTCACTCTGGGGGTACATGTTCTGAGATACACCATACTTCCGATGATACAACATAGCGATTTAATTATTACCTTCTCAGATATCCTGAATCTTGTTATCCGTCATCTAATTTTACATGATAATAATTAATCCTCGAAATTAATGCGTCTTATTACCATGTCATTGTCTTGGTAATGCTAAAGGTCAACATTCCAAACATGTTTTTACAAAATCTTATCTTCGCCTGAATAACGTCGAATTATATCAACTTCAGCCTCACTATGTTTGTTACGCCGCATTCTCTAAATTAGGTCTAAGAAAACCCAAGTCAATACTAATTTGCCCATTAAACAAAGGACAAGTACCCAATAAACAAAATATAAGCCCCCAATAAACAAAAGATAAGCCCCTACCTACCATGGGCTAAGTATCTTTGATATTACCATGCAATATCAGTCCTAGCTGGGTGCACAATCCCTAGGGCATCAATCTTCGACTTGGGGTTCCACCCTGAAACTCGTCAATATACTCCATACTTTAAACTCTATGAGTCACATTTACGATGACCTTATCGGGGTCAAAATGTTCCCAATACCAAATGGGTTTCTTCTAAACTTGAATTCCTATCCGACCCTCAGTGTTTGTCTCGGTGGTTGCCTCCATGTAATATTGTTACTAGTATGAGGGTAGAGATAAAATGACTTCTGCCATTCTGCTAATAAATCATTGGCCTCAATTCTCCTTAAAGATGTCCTACCAGTTTGAGTAATCCTTGATTGGGATAGTAGGGACACCTGAGTTTACGTCTTAGGTATTCATTCTCGTGCTAAACTACTCCTTTATTCTCTTTGGGTATCTCCTTACCTTAACAAAGTTCATACCCAAGGTCTATTTTGAACTAGGGCATACTATAAGTCGTCATGGTTAGTCATAAGTCCTAGTGGGTTGAGTCTAACTCATTTGTTAGAGAATTATAAGATGAGATCTTCGCAGTCAGAGGTGCTCCCTGCTGGGGGCAGGGTTTGTCGTAGGCTTCAAAGAAGAATTCCAATTAATGATGAAGTGGACTTTTACATGTGATTTCCCTTATGGGAACACCACTGCTTCCGCTGTTAGTTTGTCCCCAAACTATGCTCGCACGGGAGTGACCCAGGGTGTAATGCCCCGAAACTCAAAAGTGGGACGGGTGTTGTTTTAATCCAAGGCTGGGACCTAGAGCAGGTGTCTCGGGCGTATCACGGGCATGACACGGGCGTGTCACGGGCGTGTCACGCTAGGGAGTTTTCTGAGTCTTGTACACGGACCATGACACGGGAAAGGACACGGGCGTGTCGGGTGCCGTGTCGCAGGCCGTGTCCTCCTCGGGAAGCAAGTGTGGGTAGTTGGACACGGGCCATGACACGGGCACAGACACGGACGTATCACATGTGACACAGGCGTGTCGAGTGCCGTGTCATAGGCCGTGTCCTTCTCGGGAAAAGAATGTTGGTCGTTGCACACGGGGCATGACACGGGTAGTGACACGGTCGTGTCGCATGTGACACGGGTGTGTTGGAAGCCGTGTCGAATGCCATGTGATGGTTATCGCGTCAGTCGAGACGGCGAATGGTTGACACGGCCATGCATACAGCCGTGTTGCAACCCGTGTTCGGCCCAGATTTTGTAATTTCAAGCCTAATCGTGGCCATTCGTTTCCTTGGCTTGGGATCCGACGGCTGGGGGTGGATGCTGGCGGTTTAAACCCAGAAAAAGGGTTTGCAATCCCTCATTTCATCCCCTTGGTTCTCTTTCTAAAGTCTAGAGAGAGGGGAGAGCAAGGAGGAGGAGGAAGGCCAAGATCCGGCCGCCGGTGGAGCTTCGGATTTCCGAATCGTGATCCATGTCCAGATCCGCGAAGGCGACGCCGTTGCGGTGCTTTCCAACCGCATAGTTCTTCATGGCGCCGCGGAAGAACGCAAGGGTAACGATTCTCATCCTAGGGCATGTGAAGCCCTCTTTTCCTTTGCATAGGAAGCCCTCTCTCGCGAGTGAGCGAAGAGTTGGAGCGTTCCTTGGGGTAGATATGTAAAGTCCCCCTTGTATAGAGTCCGTACACGAAAATGGGCATAGGCATTGTGTGTGAAGCCTATCCGGACAAGTTGATCCGGATCGGTAATGTTGCATTGCATATGAACCGGGGAAGACTCCGAATGTTTGGGCGTTTTTCGGGTTTTTTACATGGTAGATTGCAGTAGGGAGCCTTGGAGATTAACTCCAAGGTGCACCCGGAAAACTGGGCAAAAGTGGGTTTTGCCAACATGGTGGCCGGGGAGCCAAAGTGAACATAACTGGGTTATGTGATTATTGTGGTGGAAACGGGACTCGACGAGTCTTGACCTGCGCATATGGCTTAAATTGTCATTGCGATATGAACACGGGTCAGGCGGAACCGTACCCGATCTACCTCGTTCGGTGGGACCGTTGGCATGGATGAGGGTCTTCGGCGGTCTATGGCTTAAATTGTCGTGACCAAGGCCAGGAAGACAAAATGCTCATATGATTGGCCGTCCAAGGGGCGGTGGTGGAACGGGAACGTCTATGGCTTGAATTGATGTGACGTTGGCCGATTCGCCGTGAATGTGCCATGTGTGCACGAGGTGTGTGGCCGTGTGAAACTACGCTTGTGATGAAGTGTGTTTACACTATTATGATGCTATACTAATAAAGTGCAGGGAAAGAGCATCGCCGCCCCGATTTTGGGGGTGGGATCGTTATAATTTGGTCAGCATTGCTGACCGTTATTTTGTTTACCACCGGGCGGTGGATTGTGTCTTGCAGGTGCTGTGGAGCTGAGCGGGAAATAGCGGGTTAAAGCCCATGTTGCGGTGCTGTCCCTTGAAGGCCTAACCTTTTTATGTTTTCTGTGTATCTCATATATAGCTGAGGATTGGCTATCGAGAGTCAATAGGGTGATGACAGCAACCGAAACGGAAGAGTGGCAGAAGACCACAATAATGACGTTCCTATTGGATGGGGACGCAAGGTTATGGTGGTAAGGTCTAGAGCTACACCAGTTGAGGGGAAGGCCATTGGGTGAAGTACCTATGGAGCAGTTTTCGAGACTGTTCATGGATCGATACCTCCCCTCAGCGCAGAGGATCGCACTAGAGAATGAGTTCAAAAAGTTGGTGCAAGGAGATAGCACCGTAGACGAGTACCTCCACGAGTTTACTCGATTGGGGAGATATGCTAGCGCTACCTTTGCCGACGAGGAGCGAAAGACCAACCGCTTCTTTGAAGGGTTAAGAGATGATCTAAGGTTGCTACTATCGGGGCCCATGGCGCAGGGTTTCATGACCCTGGTCAACTCGGCCCGGTCCTTGGAGAAGGACATTAAAAATGTGCAAGCTAAGAAGGAATCCGGTGGGAAGAAATCGGAGTCCAAGGCGCCGACTACGTCGAAGTCGGGCTACCGCAAATTCTAAAAGAAGGCTAGTACGTCGGGTTCAGCTCCTTTTGCAGGTGCCTCGGGGGAAACTACCATTCTAACCCCGGGCGCTTGTTTCACATGTGGAAAGACGGGGCACTTTGCCCGCGATTGCTGGAGCGGATGCCCAAAATCCGAAAGAAAACAAGGAGCTACCTACGAAGAGAAGGTAAAGGCGGTGGAGTCAACCGCGTCCCATTATGCTCCGACTCAACCTAGAGTGTACAACTTGGGCCAGAAGGAGGCCATTAAACAAGCTGACGTGGTGACAGGTACGAGTTAATTTATAGCAAGTTTACTTTAAATACTGTAATTTATTTCTCGTTAGCCTAATATGGTTTGCATAGGCTTTGTTTTGATTAGCGATAGTCCGGCACGGGCACTGTTCGATACGGGAGCTTCACACTCCTTGTCTGAAAATTTTATATCGCGCATCGGAGTCCCTTCTTCGATGGCGAAGGACAAGTTGGATATGCTGCTACCGAATGGGTGCTCGATGCGTGCGGAAAGAGTGTGCGCCATAAAGGTTCACATAGCGAGCCAAGAGTTCGACTTGCTAACGTCATTGCTGCCGCTAGTAGAGTTCGACGTTATCTTTGGGATGGATTGGCTTCCGGAGTAGAAGGCTTGGATTGATAGCAATAGTAAAGAGGTCAAGTTGGGTGTTGGACGGGAGACAACATTCACGGGACTGAAGGGGTCGAGCAGGACGCTGATGTCTGCTCTTCAGGTGGTAAAGGAAGTTCGTACTGGTGCAGAGCTGTTCTTCGCAATAGTGGGGGCTGTAGAGCCCAAGTCTGTGTTGGATAGTATACTCGTGGTTTGTGAATACCCCGATGTGTTCCCAGATAGTATTCCCGGAGACCCACCGCAGCGAGAGATTGATTTCACTATCGAGCTTGTGCCAGGTGCCAAACCTGTGTCACGTGCTCCTTATAGGCTGGTGCCGAAGGAAATTGCAGAGTTGAAAGTTCAGCTAGAGGAGCTGATGGAGCAAGGTTATGTGCGTCCAAGCTCGTCGCCTTGGAGCCCACCGGTCCTCTTCGTTAAGAAGAAGGATGGGAGTATGCGGCTGTGTATCGACTACAGAGAGTTGAACAAGCTGACGGAGAAGAATAAGTACCCGATCCCGAGGATTGATGATCTCTTCGATCAGTTAGTCGGATCGTCGGTATATTCTAAGTTGGACTTGAAGTCGGGGTACTATCAGTTGAGGATCAAGGAGTGTGATATCGCGAAGACGTCGTTCAGCACAAGGTATGGGCATTTTTGAGTTCACGGTCATGCCGTTTGGACTGACGAATGCGCCATCAGTGTTTATGGACTTGATGAACAGGACATTCCGAGATTTTTTAGACCGCTTTGTGATCGTATTTATTGACGATATATTGATGTACTCGCAGTGCGAAGAAGATCACTTCAAGCACTTGCATCTGGTGTTGGAGACTCTGAGAAGGAATGAACTGTATGCAAAATTCTCCAAGTATGAGTTCTGGCTACCCTCAGTAGCGTTCCTTGGTCACATTGTTAGTGGGGAAGGTATAGCGGTGGATCCGACGAAGATCGTTGCGATACGGGAGTGGCCTGCGTTGTCTTTTGTCGCGGAAGTCCGTAGTTTTCTCGGGCTTGCCGGATATTATAGGCACTTCGTAGAGAACTTCTCGTGGATAGAGATACCTCTCACGAAGTTGACAAGGAAAGATTAGAGATTCTTGTGGACGCAGGAGTGCGTGCAAGCTTTTGAGGAGCTGAAGAGACGGTTGACCACGGAGCCAGTGCTTAGTTCGCCGAGTGGGACCGAGGGCTTCGAGGTTTATAGTGATGCCCCGGGTAGTGGTTTGGGCTGTGTGCTGTTGCAGCATGGGAGCATGATATCTTATGGATCGCGTCAGCAAAAAGTGCATGAAAGGAACTATCCGGTCCACGACTTGGAGTTGGCGGCCGTGATATTTGCACTGGAGCTGTGGAGGCACTACCTATACGGTGTAAGGGTCGATATTTATACCGATCACAAGAGCCTGAAGTACCTGTTGGATCAGAAGGATCTTAACATGAGGCAGAGGAGGTGGATGGATTTCCTGGGGGACTACACCTTCATGATTCATTATGTACCCGGGAAGGGCAATACAGTTGCGGATGCGTTGAGTCGCAGGGCTCCCGCCCAAGCCAACTGGTTGTCGATGCATGATGAGTGGCTAGTACGGGAGTTGGAGGAGCTTGAGATCTGTTGCGTTGATAAGCAGACGAGTGCCAAAGTAATGTTGAACTGGACAGAGGTTCAGTATGACCTAGCTGACCGGGTTCGACAGGCATTGGAGTTAGATGACTCCATGAAGGAGCTTATGGAGACAGCATTGGATGGGTCAAATTCCCAGTTCTCGGTGGAAGATGGGTTGTTAAGGAAGGACCATCGGTTGTGCGTCCCAAGCGGGGGTAACCTACGGGCGGAGTTCATGTATGAGGCTCATCATACCAAGTACTCAATCCACCCAGGGAGCACAAAGATGTACCGTGACCTCAAGAAGCTGTTTTGGTGGCCGGGGCTCAAGAAAGACGTAGCGTTGTTTGTGGCTAAGTGTCAAACGTGCGCCTTGGTGAAGGCGGAGTGCCAAAAGCCGGGAGGATTCCTCAAGTTCTTGCCTATACCGGAGTGGAAGTTTGACGACATATCGATGGACTTTGTGCATGGTTTGCCAAGGTCACAGAGAGGGAACGACGCCATCTGGGTGATCGTAGACCGGTTAACTAAAGTGTCGCACTTTATTCCGCATAGGAAGGATGACTCGGTGGAGAAGTTGGCGAAGCTATAAGTGGATAATATAGTTAGACTACACGGTGTTCCCCGTAGCATTGTGAGTGATCGCGATGGGCGTTTCACGTCCAATGATTGGAGCTTTGTGCAGCAGATGCTGGGGACAAAGTTGAAGTTCAGCACAGCCTTCCATCCGCAGACGGATGGACAGACCGAGAGAGTCAATAGAACGATGGAGGACATGCTACGCATCTGTGTTCTAGACTTCGGGAAGCATTGGGAGGACCACCTGTATTTGGTGGAGTTCGCGTACAACAACAGCTACCAGGCGAGTATCCAAATGGTGCCCTTTGAGGCCCTATATGGTAGGAAATGTTGCACGCCGTTATCGTGGCTGGAAACGGGTGAGGCAAGGTTGTACAAGAAGCAGGAATTGGAGAGTGCTACTTCTTTGGTGCGGATAATTCGAGAGCGCTTGCTGATCGCTCAGGATAGGCAGGCTAAGTATTATAATGCCAAGCACTGGAACGTGGAGTTCGCGGTAGGCGATTGGGTGTACTTGAAGATAAAGCCGTTCAAGGGTGTTTCGTGGGTGAGACGCTTGAAGAAGCTGAGCCCAAGATACCTTGGACCCTTTGAGATTCTGGAACGGGTCGGCGAAGCGGCTTATCATTTGAAGCTATCGGTGGAGTTGAGTGGACTACACGATGTGTTCCACATTTCCGTGTTGCGGAAGGCGGTGCAGGAACCTTCGCTAGTGATCACAGTTGATCAAGTGCCGGTGGACGAAGGGTTGACGACAAGGGTCAAGCCCGTTCGTATCAAAGACTTCGAGGTGAAGAGACTCCGTAACAAGGAGATCCTGATGGTTAAGGTACGGTGGGATAATTGCGGTCGGGAGGAGCTCTCTTGGAACGGGAGCAAACTATGCTGGAGGAGTACCAAGAGTTATTCCGCTCAGGTACCTTTAAAAGCTTTCAGTTCCTATTGTTTTCCTTTAGTAAATATCGTGGGCGAAATTCTTTTAAGGGGGAGAGAGTTGTAACGCCCCGAAACTCAAAAGAGGGATGGGTGACATTTTAAGCCAAGGCTGGGACCTGGAGAAGGTGTCTCGGGCGTGATACGGGCGTGCCACGGGCGTGTCACGCTAGGGAGTTTTATGAGTCTTGTACACGGACCATGAAACGGGCACAGACACGGGCGTGTCACATGTGACACGGACGTGTCGGGTGCCGTCTCGCAGGCGGTGTCCTCCTCGGGAAGCAAGTGTGGGTAGTTGGACACGGGCCATGACACGGTCACTGACACGGGCGTGTCACATGTTACACGGGCGTGTCGGGTGCCGTGTCGCAGGCCGTGTCCTTCTCGGGAAAAGAATGTTGGTCGTTGCACACGGGGCATGACACGGGTAGTGATACGGCCGTGTCGCATGCGACATGGGCGTGTTGGAAGCCATGTCGAATGCCGTGTGCTGGTTATCGCGTCGGTCAAGACAGCGAATGGGTGACACGGCCATGCACACGGTCGTTTTGCAACCCGTGTTCGGCCTAGATTTTGTAATTTCAGGCCTAATCGTGGCTGTTCGTTTCCTTGGCTTGGGATCCGACGGCTGGGGGTGGATGCTGGCAGTTTAAACCCGAAAATAGGGTTTGCAATCTCTCATTTCATCCCCTTTGTTCTATTTCTAAAGTCTAGAGAGAGGGGAGAGCAAGGAGGAGGAGGAAGGCCAAAATCCGGCCGCCGGTGGAGCTTCGGAGCTCCGAATCGCGATCCGAGTCTAGATTCGCGAAGGCGACGCCGTTGCGGTGCTTTCCAACTGTGTAGTTCTTCATGGCGTCGTAGAAGGACGCAAGGGTAACGATTCTCATCCTAGGGCATGTGAAGCCCTCTTTTCCTTTGCATAGGAAGCCCTCTCTCTCGAGTGAGCGAAGAGTTGGAGCGTTCCTTGGGGTAGATATGTAAAGTCCCCCTTGTATAGAGTCCGTATGCGAAAATGGGCATAGGCATTGTGTGTGAAGCCTATCTGGACAAGTTTATCCGAATCGGTGATGTTGCATTGCATATGAACTGGGGAAGACTCCGGATGTTTGGGCGTTTTTCGGGTTTTCTACGTGGTAGATTGCAGCAGGGAGCCTTGGAGATTAACTCCAAGGTGCACCCGGAAAACTGGGCAAAAGCGGGTTTTGCCAACATGGTGGCCGGGGAGCCAATGTGAACATAACCGGGTTATGTGATTATTGTGGTGGAAACGGCACTTGGCGAGTGTTGACCTGCGCATATGGCTTAAATTGTCGTTGCGGTATGAGAACGGATCAGGCAGAACCATACCCGATCTATGTCATTTGGTGGGACCGTTAGCATGGATGAGGGTCTTCGGCGGTCTATGGCTTGAATTGTCGTGACCGAGGCAAGGAAGACAAAATGCTCATATGATTGGCCGTCCAAGGGGCGGTGGTGGAACGGGAACTTCTATGGCTTGAATTGACGTGACGTTGGCCGGTTCGCCGTGAATGTGCCCTGTGTGCACGAGGTGTGTGGCCGTACAAGCCTACGCCTGTGATGAAGTGTGTTTACACTATTATGATGTTATACTAATAAAGTGCAGGGAAAGAGCATCGCCACCCCGATTTTGGGGGCGGGATCATTATAATTTTGTCAGGAATGCTGACCGTTATTTTGTTTACCACCGGGCGGTGGATTGTCTCTTGCAGGTGCTGCGGAGCCGAGCGGGAAATAGCGGGCTAAAGCCCATGTTGCGGTGCTGGCCCTCGAAGGCCTAACCTTTTTATGTTTTCCGTTTATCTCATGTATGGCCGGCCTGCGAGCCGAAGTAGGAAAGTCACTCTTGTTTGAGGAAACTATTGTAAGGCCATAAGGCCAGTATTTTTGTATTTAACATTCCTATTTTCTTTGAGTAGTGGACATTCGTGCTTGGCAAGGTTCTTATTTTGTGCAACTTAATAATTGCTTCTGCTAGGTGCTGTGTATGACGTTGTGATTGGTTGAATGGTTTCAACGCGTAACCAACCGGTCTGTCCGTAGTATATGGCGTTGGGCCCCGGCCGGACCTACTGCTAAATGTTATGTGACGGATAGGGGTGTTACACAGTGTTAGTGTACTTCTACTTTTCTGATTGAGGTTTCCTATAATACCACTTGTAAGACCCCTTTTTTTTAATCACTGGGATCTTAGGCCCAGAACCGCTTTTTTGCGGGGACACTTTCACACCCTAAAGGGTCGTAACCACAAAGCACCGATCCTGCCGGCCAATTCGATCACAGAAAAGAAGCAAAGGTAAAGAGTAAGGGTTAAACTCAAATACTAGTCCACAATAATCACATGAAAGTAATAATATCTCCACGAAGGGAGAGTCCACAGAAATAGTATAAAAGGTACTGAAAGTAAGGGCTTATGCCCGATACATCATAATCCTCACTATAGGTCACTCAAGCAGAAGCAAACTATAACATCTACTATAAGTCGGGACTCACAGTCCCAGCTTGCTGAACTCCTGAGCCAGAGATATGTAGGGTTTTAGTCATTTGTTCTTAGTATTTTTTTATTTTCTACATTATAGATCAGATGGTCCAAGTTCAAAACATAAAGAACATTAAACAATTGGGCTATAGTATAACAAACATCATTCTTAAATATAGAACAACAGTTGTTCTTAATTATAAAAGAAAATCCAATCATGTCCAAGCATGAAATGGATATAATGTTTCTAGTTATGACCGGAATGAAATAACAATTATCTAGTTCTATTACAAGCCCACTGGGCAAAGAAAGACGGTAAACCCCTATGGCTACAGCAACAACTCTTGCTCCATTACCGACGCGCAGGTCCACCTCCCCTTTACTCAGTAATCTTCTCCTTCCCAGTTCCTGCACATTTGTACAAATGTGAGAACCACATCCGGTATCCAATACCCAAGATGAAAGATCAGAAAGGTTTATCGCTATAACGTAAATATTTGAAGCGAAAGTCATACCTCCCTTCATTTTCTACAGACCCTCAATGTAAGAAGGACAGTTCCTCCTCCAATGACCAGCCTTGCCACAGTGGTGGCATTTCCCTTCCTTCACCGTGCTCTTCTTTTTCTTCAGTGCAGAAGACTTGGGCCCACCTTCGTCTTCTTAGAGCCCTTGTCCTTGGCTTTGCCCTTATTTTCCATCAGTATGGGGCTGGCAGGCTTGGCCTTCTTCATGTTGATCTCGACAGTTCTTAACATGCCTAGGAGCTCGGGCAGTGTGTTGTCTATTTCATTCATGTTGTAGTTCAAGACAAACTGCTCATAACTGTCCAGCAACGATTGCAGGACAATATCTGTGGCCAACTCTTGACCTAGAGGAAAACCAAGCCTTTCAAGGTTCTCTATATACCCAATCATATTGAGTACGTGAGTCCCTACTGAGTCTCGAACTCCCATCTTGCACTGAAATAACGCTTTTGTGACGTTGAACCTCTCTTGACGAGCCTGCCCTTGAAACATTTTCTTGAGATGCTCGTCAATCTCCTTGCACCCCATGTTCTCATATTTCTTCTGAAGCTCAGAGTTCATGGTGGTAAGTATAAGGCATTCGACGTCTAAAGCGTCATCAGTATACTTCTTATAAGTATCCTTATCAGCACAGGGAGAGTTCCCGGTCGGCACCTCAGGGGGCTTCTTCTTCCAAGACATAGAGCTTTCACTCTTGCCTGAGAACAATTCTCAGGTACCTTTACCAGTCCATGTAGTTGGTCCCACTGAGCTTATCCTTCTCAAGGATGGATCTCAGAGACAGAGTGGAGTGTGAACCACTTGCCATGGAATTCTACAAGAATTCATGCAGAATAATATTAGTACCAAAATTTCAAAATACAATTTATTTTTAATTTGGACTTCAATTAAAACTCCCACTATTTTTATTCGAAATGATGGCCCTCACTATCAATTCGGAGAGTTCATGCGAGCTACTCTCATAGTGGATAAGATCCGTATTTCACCAACACAATGAGTCAGCTTTGGCTTTTCTCTCACAATGTGGTTATTTAGGTAGGCAACGCTTGCCAATTGCTTCCTCATGCAATTCTTGTATGGTTTATGAATAACTCCTTATTCGCTTCCATCATATGGTGCATGCCAATACTGTGCCTCTAGGAACTCAACATTTTAGGTCACCTAGTAAATTTAGACCCGATGTCGACAGTTAGATATCACAATTATCCGCTCTCACCCTTACCAAGATAGATTAATGCACCTTGCTTTGGCAAGCCCAAACTTCATCGATCGAGGCAGGAAGAGTGTCATCCATCGGAAGGCATCCGAACACTTAATATTTGATGAAGGGATTTTTGATAATAGGTTAACAATTAACCATGATCAACATTTGATCAATGTGCACATCCATAGAAAAACACTTTTCTAAAATCCACATGCATCCCTTATGTGCACAACATGGTACTATCAACATTTGATGGAAGAAAGGGCTAAATCTGAACATTCGGACTCTTCCAAATCTTCAGATTTACATGCATTGGACAAAGGAAAAGGCAACTCGACTTAAAGCAGTAGACAAGCTCATCTCTCCTTGTTGGATTCAAAATCCAAAACAATACACGGGTTCATTAACCACTCGAGGGACGGTTACCGCTAAGGAGATAACAATTTCTAACAATTAGAAATTACCACGAAATCCCAGACGTTCCTAGCGGGGTTCCAAGGGGCCGCGCCCCTGGCGGGGTCTTAGGGGCAGAGCCCCTAATGGGGTCCAAGGGGCAGCGCCCCTGCCGGTGGTCCCGCTGATCGATCAGCGGGCGGGGTCAAGGGGCAGAGCCCTGCGGGGTGCGGGGTCAGCGCCCCGACCAAATTTTTGCAAAATCCCCACCGATTTCCCTTGAAAAATCATCAACAATTGATATTCTAGGATTAAATCTAGACATTTAGAACACTTCTAAATCCCTAGGTTTACACGTACTGGAATAACCTAACTTCCAATACAACAATCATGGTCGCAACCTCCCTCTGATACCATTGTTGGGTTTTCTACAAGGTGGCACAACAGTTGTGCACGCAGCGGAAACAATAAAATCAAGAACAACCCAAAAGAGATTTAGGATCGGGCCATGAAAATTGAATCAAGAAGTTAAGAAATAACAAGGTAAAATTACCTTTGCGGTGTTGAGTCAACACTCAACAAAGATGCTCCAATGTATGAGTTCTTGTCGGTGGCGAGTCCCACGTAGAGTAGCGTCTACGTCTCTGCAGAAATCCACACGAGCGGGAGATCGCCGATCTTCGTCGCATGAAAAATGGGAAGGGAGATCGATTGCACCTTGCACTTCCACGGACTGCTAGGTCCGCTCCAGGAAGACAAGCACTAGCGACTATCATCGGAGAGGAGGTCGGCGGAGCGAGAGAATCGGCGGAACACTTCCGTCGGGCCGGCGGTACCCTGACCCTAAAACCTAAGTTCTAATTTATACCTGAAGAGTAAACAGACCTAGAAATATCGCTATCCACAGACCACAGAGAATTAGGGTTTCTGGAATAATTCGTCGGGTATCAGCATTCGTCGATTATCGAACAGTTTGACAGTCGACGAATTGCCTTAGTCGACGAGCCATAGTCGACGATACTCAACGAACCATAGTCGACGATATTCGACAAACCATATTCGACGATACTCGACGAACCATAGTCGACGATACTCGACGAACCATAGTCGACGATACTCGACGATCCATAGTCGACGATACTCGACGAACCATAGTCGACGATACTCGACGAACCATAGTAGACGATACTCGACGAACCATAGTCGACGATACTCGACGAACCATAGTCGACGATACTCGACGAACCATCGTCGACGACACTCGACGAACCATAGTCGACGACACTCGACGAACCATAGTCGACGATACTCGACGAACCATTGTCGACGATACTCGTTGGCAACATTTGCCGGACCCCATTCTGTATGGTGATTGGTAACCTTTACTAACACAGTCAATCTTCCAACTTCTCCACATGCTCTTATGTGCGACCCTGCAGGCTCATATCGTGTTGGCAGTGAGATTACATGTTTGACCACTTCTAGATCACCATGGTTACTCCAACAATTTTAACATCATAAAATAAAATGCGCATAAATGATAATCAACCAATTTATATCAAGCCAGTTCGTTCGATTCAAGCTTGCTTCACAACTCGTTATACGAATTCAAAATAACAAACTTCAACCTTCATAACACTATGATGGTTATCATAAAAGAGTTCACCCAAACCTTGAATTAGATTACAACATTAATTCCACCGAATTTAAATCCATGTTATACGCTACCCAGAAATTTAGGTGTAGCAATAATCTAGACAACAACTTCAACCAAAAATTACCATGGTTAAATGAATCGGGTGAGTGCGTGTAACCCCTCGATGTAATGGTCTTTCCATTGGCTATAACTTTTATGTTAATCCTGCAACCCAGATCAGAATATAACCCACATGAAATTGGCTCCAAAGCCTGCAACGTACAGAATATAATTTCTGTGCGCCTAGCTTACAGCCCTTACTTCGATCAGACATTCCCGTGGCTACAGGATTCACCCGAAGGCGTATAACCACTCGTTGGAAAGGTAATTTCAAGGTATTAAACTTTCGTGTTTAGTCAAAAACCAAGATCGGACCATTTCTTGCCTGAAAACAGCCAAGAAGGTGGCTGCGTGCAGAACACAAATTCTGCACGCATCTTGAAGCGGAATGAACGGCATCAGTTCATCTTCCTCCTCAAGCCGATCACCCCAAATCGCAACCAGAAGTTACTCCACCCTTATTCTCCCTCTCAAGGCCATTCCTATTCACGAATCCACCCCCATCATCACTTTGAAGAAGGGGAGGTTGAAGATGACTAGTCATTAGAACAAAAGTTCTTGATAGGCCTTCCTAAGAAACCTTCTCCTCATACATCAAGACTCATTTGAGTCGATGTATCGCCTAAGAATATCTAATGATCAAGCACCAAGGGAGAGGGGAGGAATCTCACCTCATTTCAAGCGGTACCACCATTTCCGGCCATGGATCTCGTCATCCTCCTCAGAGGCATCGCTTTTTCCTTGACGGCGGTGGCGTTTCTCCTCCTCAAAGGTTTGCTCCAGCAAGATCTCCTCCTCCAGGAAGTTCTCTCAGGAAAAAGGGCTGGAATGAAGAGTGAAAACGGCTAGGGTTTTACTTTTCCTTTTTATACAGAAGTGACACGGGTAAGGACACGGCCGTGTCCTTACCCGTGTCCAGGTGACACGGTTGTGGTTGTGGCTGTGTAATACCTGTGTCCTTGTCGGGATACTTCTCGTCGACCTGGGATTACAGCACACGGGTAGGGACATGCCCGTGTCGCTACCCGTGTTATTTATACATGGGTAGATACACGGCCGTGTCTCTACCCGTGTCCTTCTTGGGACCAATCACTCAACGCTACGTAGCCAAGACATGGCACACGATTAGGGACATGCCCGTATCCCTACCCATGCCCTACTCGGGATAAACCAATCAACGCCCTTTTATTACCACTCAATGTTATGGACACTCAGCGCCACCGAACACGGGTAGGGACACGCCCGCGTCCCTACCTGTGTCATACTCAACAGTGTTTTCAGCCTATTTCCTTGTTCCCCGCGAGTGTGCACCTAATCGCATGCACCCCCTTGAGCCTACACCAGCTCTTTTGACACCAAAAACACGCACAAGGGGCCTAGAGCGAATCGGGACGTTCCAAATTGTGGCTGGGAAGAGCTGACATGTGAGCATGAGCAAACCATGTGTGAGAAATACCTCGAATTGTTTGTAAAATCATGTTGTAACAATGTTTTTATGAAAGCAAAATATGTTGTAACATATAAGTTGTTGTTTTTCCCTTAAAATTGAGTAAAATTTTGGGACAATTTCTGTAAAGAGGGAAGGGTTGTAACACCCCAAATTTGACTGCAGAACTTTTGATCGCTATCACCAGGCGACAGTGGGTATCGCTGGCGGCGATAGCAGTAGCACTCGATGCCATGAAGTGTTGAGAGAGCTCAACACACTCGATGCCTTTCGATGAATTGTTTAGTAAGTGACTATCGCGTGGCGATAGTTGGTATCGCGCAACGATATCCCCAGCTTTCAACGCTCTCGACGCCTTAAAGTGTTGAGTGAACTCAACGCACTCGACGCCATAAAGCGTTGAGTGAGCTATCGAAACAGAGACAGTGGATATCGCCAGGTGATACTACCACGTATATGTGGACACGAGTTAGATGGTCAGGCGGTGGCCGATAAGCAGTTGTTAACTGGGGTCGAAGCGGTTATCGACGCTATCACCCAGGCGATAGCGAATATCGTCAGGCGATAACGTTAATGTTGATTATTCAACCGAAATCGTGGCCTTTTCTCCCTTTTAATGAAATGATCCCATGGCTGGGATATATCATAAGTCCACTTATGCAGAGGAGTAGAGGATTGAGAATTCATTCTCTTCTTCTCACTCTCTTTCCTTCTTTCATCTAAGTTCTTGAGAGAAAGCGCTAAGGGTTTGAGCTAAGGGCTGGAGCTGAGCTTGAATAGCTTGGTGAAGGAGATCCAATAATCAGAAACATGATGCGAGGCTTGGTCCGTGAAGAGGAAAGCGCGATGCTCCTTTACAACTAAATTAAAAAGCGGTCATGGCACCGAAGAAAACTACAAGGGTAAAGATCTTCCTTCTTGGACAAGTGAAGTCCTTCTTTTGGCATATCCATGGAATCCCCCACCAAAAGGTCGAAAATCAAAGGGAATTCCTTTGGGTCGATTCGTGAAATACCTAGTGTGTCTTGCTTATAGATCCAAAAATGTGTAGTACGAAATAAACATGCTATATGAAGTCTATCTAGACAAGTTATTCTGGATTGGTGATGTTTATTTTGCGTGTCGGAGAAGACTCTGACTATAAATGAGTAGTTTACGGGGTCTGCGGGGTTATATCTGTGAACTGAAAGTAGCATGGAGTATTGGGATTGCACTCCAGGAAAATAACCACAAAATACCACAGTTTGAATAACTGTTGGATATTGCCGGGCAACAGTGAGTATCGCCAACGATGATAGCTCTTGGTGAGCTATTGAAGCTGTGTGCTGTAAAATACTAGTGTTTCTGGCACTGCAGTATACTGCAAGGTTTTGGGTTGAGTTTGGGCGCAGAAAGAGAACCTCTGATTGTTCCACCAAGTGATCGTGATGAACGCTGGCGATAACTCCCTTTTGATTATAAAGCCTGTCTCTAGGAGACTTTGATGCTAATCTATGAGTTGCGAGATTCTAAAGGACAGTGAGCCGAACGGATAAGGGAAAGTCGACCCGCATCAGACTAGACATTGAATAAGTGATTTGAGCAATGGGCAATGGCTGAACTATATCCGTGTTATGGTTGCCAAACTCGAGTTCCTATGTTATTGGCGTTCGTTAGGATCTCATAATAAGAGTCTTAGGTTGTACGCCATCAAGACTAAAGTCTCAGGCCATGAGACGTAGAGACTATAAATGCTCAAAGTTAACCGTTATGTCTGGGACCTCTGAACGGTGGTGGGACCCTGGCAATAGGTACACCAAAAAATGTGCCCTGAGTGTATGGAACATTTGGACATTGAGGCATTCGTTTTTGATATATTGAATTGTGTGTGGATGCACGATCTTGTGATATATCTGCTTGTGAAAATGCTACGTCTGTAGGGAAGGTGAAAGAAATGACTTAAGGCAATTTATAATCCTCTGATATCAATTGAAAGAAATAGGTTTTTCAGATCTACTCTAGAGGGGGGGGGGGTGAATAGAGTATTAAAACTTTTTGGCAATTTTTACTTTTATATCAGAGTTAAAATATAAGTGATACTAATAATAAATAAATAAAAGAAAATAGGCAAGCTATTCTAATTATCACAGCAATCAGCAAGAGCAAGACGAAAATGAACAACTAGACGACACAAGAAATTTATAGTAGTTCCCCAAATCTGGGTACATCCACTCTTCTACCACCCTAGTAGGAATCACTCCAGGTTTTTGATCTGGTGACTGCCACCAAATAATATCTATTTGCAGGGAGATATTGCAACCCTTCTGTCTTTTGATCAGGTGCCGGAAAACCACTGAAGTCTTTTGATCAGGAGACCTCACAACAAAGAATTACTTTTGAAGGGAGTAATAACCCTGTATATAGTGGGAGAAAGTAAAAGTTGAGTTGTCTTCTCTATTCTCAAACAAATGAGAGAAGACTTGAGAGTGATCCTGGTGATGTCAAGGCTTGTCCTATGATCTTGAATGGTTCAGGAATCCAAAGCCTTGCTCAGGGTGTAGGTCTTGATTTCCAGAAAGCTTAGACTGATTGTGAAGAATGTCTCTTCTTGCTTCCTGGAAGAACACTTGTGTGAGGAACTGAAAACTGTTCTTCTTTTTCTATCTTGTGTTTTCTGTGTGAATGTCAATCTCCCTTTTTTTGACTCTGCTGTGTGTCTCTGTATTTTCTCAATTGATTCACTATGTATCATTCCTTTGAATAATCCAATCTAAATTCGAACTGACACACCTTGATTGATTGCCGAAATCATGGGAACTTGTGCAACGGCTATAAGGGAATTAAATTCATTTCCTTAACTATCCCATGAATAGCTGTATAATAACTCTGTGAATACCAATAATTAATGTTTGCCAAGGAACGACTATATTCAGAGAATATATACATCAATTACTCAGAGTCATATAAGCAATAAAATATTCAGTCAATAAAGGAAAATAATAACTGCAAAGGATAATGGTTGATCTGGCAGTTATCGTCGATCTGGTATTGTGATCGTCGAACTCAAAAATCCTCTATCATTGATCTGAGATTCTGGTTTCCAAACTGGGCTTCAAGATCGTCGAACTTAAATGGTTGATAGTCGATCTCAATCCTGAAAGTAGATCAGAGATTGTCGAACTAAGTTAAACAATCATCGATCTCAAAATTAAGAGATTAACTCTGAGATCGTCGAACGTAGAACGAAGATCATCGAGTTCTTTTCACTTAGTCAATTTCTGCCTTGTCCAGTCTCTGCTGTTTTCTAAGTCTCTGATGTCTTGATCTTGTCTCACTGAGTTGTTGACCTAACTGACACCTAAGACACTAGACTAGACCCTATCTATATAGTGTGGGTCTGATACAGCCTATATTAGTAAACCTAGCCCAAATCCAAACTAGGGGTCCAACAATCTCCCCCTATTTGGATGAGGTCACTAAACAAAATAAAAAAAGGAATACAACAACAAATCTAAGCAAACATATCTGTCATGATTATAAAAGGAATTCAACAAATATTTACAAAAAGAGATATAAACACAAAAATGAAAGAGTTCTAAGACCTGTTAGGAGCTAGCTTAGAAAATTCAATTTTTCTTTTAGGATCTGTTGCTTGATGTCTTGACATCTTTAAGTCAGCTTCACCAAGAACCTTTAGAGATGCTGCTCTTGGAACAACATCCTCGGGGTGAACCTGCATGTAAGCATTAACATCAAAAATATTCTTATCTACAACAAATTTTTCAAGCTCTTTCTCCCTGTATTTAGACATTGTTGAAAATTAAGAAGGGTCAGCTCCTTCTTCTTTAGCTTTATTCATCTAGGAGAGAGCAATCAGTTCATAAAACCTAGCCATCCTGAAATTTGGATCTAGCTCAGGTTCATACTGTGATGTATCTTCTTCTGAATCAAGAGAAATCTTCTGATGCTTCCTGTACTTAATTGATTATTCTTAAAATTTGTTTCAGTTGCTAATTGCTGGGACTGACTGTCATGAAGGTTAGGAGGAGGTCTGACTTCACTGAACCTTCCAGGAATTCTTAATTTCCTGGTGAAATCTGAACTGCCTTCTTTGTTAGCCTGATCATGTTGTCTACCTCTCCCTCTTGAATAACCCCTAGATAAAGACCTGGATGGTATACTATGAGATTGAGGGGTATAAGATCTCTGTTGCTGGGAGGAGGTAGCAGTTCTAGAAGCAACATTGCCAATAGTACCTACTGAAGGAGAAGGAGGAGGAGGAGGTGGATCCTTCCTGAAAACTTTGACAGGAGAGGAACCAATCTTTCTCCTTTTCTTTTGAGCCTTCAACTCATTCTTAGAAAATTTCATCCTGTGAGGAGTTGTTGGAGTGAGAGTAATATTGTGCCTGATAAAGTAAGGTATGTCATCTTGAGAATTAGACTTTGGCACTTCCTTCACTAGAGATTTCCTCTTCTTGGACATTTTCCTCTTTTTACAATCATCTGAATCTGAATCCTCAGTTTGATCATCATCAGAAGATCCTTAGGGATTATCATACAAAGCATCAATCTCTACAATTACTTCTTTTAGAACTGAAACTGAAAGTTCTTCAGCTATATCAGCAGTTATAACTTCATCCAAGTCTGGGACTGGAGAAGTAGAACAGACATAGGTTGGAGTAGAGAAAGCCTTGGGCTCTTAAATCTCAACCTCATCCATGCTGATAGGCTCAGCCTCTGGATCTTTAGAAAGATCAGGCACTGGAGGTGTAAAGCTCTAGAGAAACTGTTGCAAAATATTTGTGCTCACTGGAGCAGTACAACACACAATATTTGTACAATACAGAGGTATAACAAATGAAAGAATTGAGCTAAAAGAAAGATCAAAAAGATCTTGGATAGCAAACAATTCCCCTAAAGGATGGATATTATGTCCAACAGAAAGAACCTCTACTTCTTCACTGGACATCTCCCCCTTCCTGGTAGCAGTAATGTTTGTTGCCACGCCCCTCGATGAAGAAGGGCCAGAGATAGATGCAACAATGGAATTGATGGAAGCTAGGAGTGGTGCAATGGCATCCTCTACAATAGTTTTGATGGTAGGGGTCAGAAGAGCAATGAGAGCAGATGAGTCAGAAGATGTGGATGGTAGAGAAGAAGTGGATTGTCCACATGATGTATAGATGGTGGAAGTGGTAGGTGGAATGGCTTATTCACGGATATCCATGGGTTCATGATGGGGGGAAGGTTCATGAGATGGTAAATGAGGTGGAGAAGGAGAAGGAGAAGGAGTTGGTGAAGGAATGTTAAGATCAAAGGTGGGTGAGGTTTGGATAGAAATGGTAGTGAAAGGGATCTCCTCTAGATAAGTTGGTGGTGGAGATACTGGAGGAGGAGATGGAGGAGGGCTTGGAGGTGGAGTTTATTGATGTTGTAGTGGAGAAGGTGGTCTAGCTGGAGATGGAGGTGGAGGAGGAGGAATCTCTGGTTAATCTTCCCTAGGGTGAGGAGCGACTAACACAGTCCTTGTGTCCTTAGATGCCTTGTGGGAGGAGGGAGCCTTGGAGGGCCTGGATATGGTCCTGTCCCACTTTCCAAAAAGAGTTGGGGTCATCCTTTTGGAAGCATTAATAAAGACTGTTGGGGATGTCAACAATTCAGGGCATTTTTAAGTGAGAAAAATCCCTAGAAGTCTGCCAAGAGAGACCTCTCTCTTATTTGTTTTCTTCTTTATCAACTCAAACAAAATTGCAGCCCAATTCACTGCCTTCTGATTTATTAAGGCACACATCAAAAGAAACTGAAGCCTAGCAACGTTATCATGGGCATTGTGCTTCCCAAGCAACACTTTTCCCACAATATCTGCCAAGAACTTTGTTGGGTATTGTATCCACAATGTACCTAATTTGAAGAAGCCCCTGAACAAGCTAAGGTGAATTGACAATGTATTTGATTACTTGTCTTCAAGTTGTGCTTGTAGCTATTCATCGCTAAGTACACACCAATGTCAGGGTGCAGTAGGTCAATATACACGGGTCTGTGCAACGTAATCCCTCATTGAGCAAATCAGTGTGTTGGCTTATGTGTACTCTCCCTATTGGAGTGTACTTAGCTTCAAGCACAGGGTTATGTAAGATCAAGAGCAGACAAGGAGAAAGGATGGGCCAAAGACCAGCTCACAAAATCGTCTAAGTACAAATCGACGAGAATCACTGGCTGATTCCTGCCGTATGCAACCGGCTGTCTCGACGCCACCCTGAATTCTGCTAAGGCAGAATCGGTGAGAATCACTAAGTGATTCTCGCCAAATCGTCGAGAATGACCTTGTCTTCTCGCCGATTCTGCGAGAATCAATTGTGATTCCCGCCGATTCTCTCCGGCTTGCTATATCAATGTAGCTAGAATTCGGCTAAGTGGAATTCGGCGAGAATCGGAGGTGATTCTCGCCGATTCGGCGAGAACCACCTACGATTCCCGCCGAATTTGACTTGGGCAAATTCCTACTATTCTCTGGACCGGTCCAAGTTACCTGGATTATTTCGAACCGAACTTAGGTCTTCTTGTTGGTGGGGCCCACAACGGTCATGTGGAATGACCTAATGTATAAATACCTCTGTATGGTTGAGCGGAAAACATATTCGAATACACAATTCAAAAAGAATGGCCACCGACGTGACCTAGATCGCGCATCTTGCTCCGCCGCCGTCGTCGCCGCTCGTGCAGTTAGTCGTCGTTGCTGATCACAGTTTCTTCCAGATCTACGGCGACAAAAGCTTAGCCATGCACAGCATCTCACGCGTCTAACCAGAGATCTTTTGTCTCTTGATTCGTAGATCGGGAAAACCATCCCCTTCTGAATCGATCGAGACGATCGATCCTAGAGTGACCGTTGGAAGACCTTGCTACCTTTGCTACGAAGGTTGAATCTCCATAGCATCGCCGCAGCACTCCGTTGCTGCCGCCAATCCCGAGAGCCAAGCCGCCGCCCTTTGCCGCCGCCGGTTTCGGGGAGATTCTCTCCAAGAGAGATCTAGGGTTGTGGACTCTTCGTTGACTTCAAGAACACGTCGTCGAACGAAGATGGACACCTTAGTCTCTATAAGTTGTTTGTATTTCCAATACATTCTATTTTCAATTTCGTTGTAAAGGAATGATTGGTTCCTAGTTGTAAGGGCTGGGTGCAACCCGTGGTGTGGGAGTGGTGACTCCTACGTTTGGAAGGGTTCCTTCCGTTAGTGCAAGGATTGGATTTCAATCCTATTGGTGAAGTGACCGAGTCGTCCCTGGTTGGGAGATAGGTCGAAGGGGGAAAGTGGACGTACCCAAATCGGGGAACCACTATAAATTGCTTGAGTCTTTTCTGTGCTGTGTTGTTTGATTTATTTGTGCAGGTGAAACTTTAATTCCGCAAAAACGCTACAAGACACCTATCCTCCCCCATAGGTGAAGCTAGTTGGCACTAGGTGGACTTTTAAACTTGTACTGAAGCAACAAGTTCTTCTTTATAAGCTTGCTAGGGTTTGCAACGGCATGACCCACTCTGGCATGCATGACAGCAAACTCTTCCTTATCCATTTTAATATCATCTTCACCATTAACGAAACCAAAAATCTCAGTAAGAACGATAGGGGTTAGACTTACCGCCTGTTCAGAAATGGTTCCAACCAACGACTGTCCATCTGGGGATGATGATGTATAAGCCCATTCCTTAATTTTTGTTACTGGCAACTTCATCATTGTCATCATCAACTTCTGTAACCTTGGCTCAACAAACAACTTCAACACATCCAGAAAAAATCTGGTTACAGTACTTGAATGATTCAAGATCAATGTCGAAGACAGAATCGAACTTCATGCTTAACAGAATCGCAGCTGTGATTACCACTTGAGTGTTCCTACAAAGAAAACAAAGATCAAGTATAGAAGGGAAATAGAAAGTGCGGGACTATTTCCGTCTAAACCCTATGTTGGGGCTGCGGTCCGGAATCGCCCCCGCGCTGCGGTGCTATGCGGTAATGGCTTAACTGGCTGCCCCGTGGATCCGCCCGAGGACCTTTGATATAAAGATTAGTGGCGCCGTCCTCCATCAGTCCGGGCTTTTGGTGCGAGTGGTTGCGCTAAGTCATCTCAATTGGTATCAGAGGGAGGTTGCGGGTTCGAAACCCCGGGGTCGTTTCCGGGGGGGGGATTGTTGGGGCTGCGGTCCGGAATCACCCCCGCGCTGCGGTGCTATGCGGTAATGGCTTAACTGGCTGCCCCGTGGATCCGCCCGAGGACCTTTGATATAAAGATTAGTGGCGCCGTCCTCCATCAGTCCGGGCTTTTGGTGCGAGTGGTTGCGCTAAGTCCTCTCACCCTAGATTATAAGGTTTAAGAAAACGAAGAGACGGAATTTGTCGGGCGAATAAACTAATAAAAAACGACTTCAAATCCGTGTATTTCGCAGAAGAAGAAGAATAAATCGTCGATCTGAGATCGATGATGAATTCATTGAACCAAAAATCATCGATCTCCGTTCGACGACAATTGTTTCACTAAGAAGTGATCGTCGATCTCAGTTCGACGATCAACTTCACGAGACGCCAGCAGATCGTCGATCTCCGTTCGACGATCTGTCAACAAATCGTCGATCTCAGACAGAAAGTCAAATAATCTCATCTCCATTAATCATACCTAGCTGATTCCTAAAGAATAGATGTTTCTTTTCATCTAAGGGTTTTGTGAAAATATCTTCCCTTTGCAAATCAGTAGGGATTAAGGTGAGATTAATTTTTTGTCCACACACTCCCTAATGAAATGATGCCTTACATTTATATGATTTGTCCTAGAATGATGGACTGGATTCTATGCTATAGAAATAACATTAGTACTATCATAAAATATAGTTGAATTATTTAAGTTGTATTCGTAATCCAGGAGTTGATTTTGTATCCATAGCATCTGGGAACAACAACTGCCAGCTGCTATATATTCAGCTTCTGCTGTTGATGTAGACATAGATGTCTGCTTTTTACCAAACCAGGAGATAAGTCTAGCACCAAGGAACTTTCATGTTCCTGATGTGCTTTTCCTGTCCACTCTACATATAGCAAAATCAGTATCTGAGTATCCAATTAACTCCAATTCTGATTCAGTTGGATACCAGAGTCCTAGATTTGGGCAACTCTTTATATATCTCGAATTATATTTAATAAAACTAGGTGAGATTCTTTAGGGTTCACCTAGAACCTAGCACAAAGACATATAGCAAACATTATATCAGACCTACTGGCTGTGAGATATAGAAGGGACCCAACCATGGCCCTATATAATTTCTGATCAACTGGTTTCCCATGCTCATAAGAATCAATCACAGCATTTGTAGCTATGGGTATTTTCTAAGCTGAGGCATCAGCCATCCCAAACCTTTTGATCAGCTCTTTAGCATACTTAGATTGGGATAGGAAAATGCCATCAGGTGCCTGCTTCACTTGGAGACCAAGGAAGTAGGAGAGCTCACCCATACTACTCATCTCAAACTTAGAATGCATAAGGTTGGAAAACCTCTTGTATAGTTTGGGATCTGTATAGCCAAATATTATGTCATCTACATATATTTGTACTAACAGTATTTTATCATGATGATGCTTGAAAAACAAATTCCTATCTACCATGCCTCTAGAGAACTTTTGCTCTAACAAGAAGCTAGCTAGGGTCTCATACCAAGCTCTTGGAGCTTGCTTGAGGCCATAGAGCAGTTTATGCAATCTATAAACAAAAGAGGGTTGAGTTGGAGAAATAAAACATGGTGGTTGTTCAACATACACCTCTTCTTTGAGTTCTCCATTTAAAAAGGCACTTTTAACATCCATCTTATAGACTTTGAATTTTTGAGATGCAGCATATGCCAATAAATTCTGATTTCCTCTAACCTTGTCACTGGTGCAAAGGTTTGATCATAATCAATACCTTCTTCCTACCTATAACCTTTAGCAACAAGCCTAGCCTTGTTCCTTATAATTGCTCCTTGTGCATCCAACTTATTTTTAAACACCCATTTTGTTTCAATGACTGGGTAATTCTTTAGTCTTGAGACCAATTCCAAAACTATACATCTCTCAAATTGGTTGAGCTCCTCTTGCATTGCAAGGATCCAGTGGGTATCTTGCTCAGCATCTTGAATGGAATGAGGTTCAACTTGAGAAATCAAGCAGGCATGCATCAAGTCCTGGTGGAGTTGATGCCTAATCTGCACACCTACTGATATGTCTCCAATCACTTGAGATACAGGATGATCTCTAAGTGTGACTAAATCAGCAGGAGGATTTGGTTGTTCAACAGCTTCAGGGATTGATTCCTCTTGTGGAATCAAGACTGTTGTTGGAACTTCTTTTGTTTGAACATTGTCCTCTTCATCACTGCTATCAGAAACCTGTTGAGAAGGATGTATGACAGCCTCAGGGGTGAGGGTCACATTCTCCAACTTCTCACACAAGACGGGTACCGGCAAAGTCTGACTGTTAGAAGCATTCTTCTCCTTATAATTCATGTTTGCTTTATCAAAAGATACATGTACAGACTCTTCAATTTTCAAAGTTGATTTATAATATGTAAGACCCTGTCTCCCCATTCCGAGGCTAACCTGGATCTTATGCCCAGAACCGCCGCCTTACGGTGACACTAACGCACGGGTTAGTCAACACCGCAAGACGCCGATTCTGCTGGCTAGTACGATCATAACCTGTCGGCCAATATGAGAATAAAAGAGTACAAAGCAGAGCAAACATGTAGAAGTCCACAACCACAGTACTAAACATCTATATATAACAAATGAAAAGTACAAGGTACAGTCCACAATGAGTACAATATAATGAGAGTAAAACGGTCTTATGCCCAGTACATCATGATCAAATCTCTCTCTCACTAACAGCAGCGGAAATTCCAAAATCTCTCACATCACACCTGTAGTCGTGCTCCAGTAGTAGTAGTAGAAGGTGCCGGTATCTGCTCCTCAAGTCCTGCATCCTCATCGTGCTGGTCCATCTCCTCGAGCTCCTAAAAATAGTATGGTCACCGACCATTAGTCAAAAAGACTAAGTCGTTTCCTCCACACCTCGCCCCGCAACTCCTAGGCACTGTGCGAGAGGACGAAGCGGAGGACAACAAGGGGTGACAAAGGCGGAGCAGGTGACAGGAATCTAAGCAGAATATGTAACCAAGTAAGTAATGAAAATTAACCTTCACTTATGCGGGTACGCATAAGCAAGGGGTCTTCTACAGGGCTCCCATTGTATAAAATGTCCCATACCATTTTATACAATGGGGTGTCAGGTGTCACAAACAATATATATATAAAAAGGAAAGTAACCTCAACCTATAAATTTGCCCACTCAAGCTTATAGGCTAAGGAATCATTTAGCAGGTCCTAATGTATAAGCGTCCCATACCACTTATACATTAGGTGTCATAGGTTGTTATGTATATTCATGGTATGCATCTATATGGTGGGTATGATATGAACATGCAGTGCAACACACACTCACAACTTCGTGATCACAGACCTTTAGTTCCCACTTTTCGAGAGCTAGCATCACTCTCAGGTACCGCCGTCGTGGCTCCGACAGCAGCGGATCGGGCTTCTCCGCTTTCTAGGCGGGTATACACACTACCAGGCCTAGACCTCTCTTGTACGCCTCTGTACATGAAACAAGTGTACTCTAGAGTCTCTGCGCACCACTTTGCTGACTACCTGTCAGTCTTGTTGGGTCGGGTGCGCGTTATCGGGAAAAGTCCTCCAGACCTCAGTATAAACAACCTGCTGGTCCCTCTAACCCCCGCACCCGCCTGGTCCACCGTACTGCCGTCGGTGTGACGACTGGCCAGTACTGCATGGCCCACTACTAGTATGTGCACATGCAAGTATAATATATTGAGCCTCCAGCTCGAAGGACTATCCTGTCCCAAATCTCTCCAACACATCACGGGTGAGTATATATATGTCGATCTCTATCCTCCAACTCTGCACGGGTGAGCGAGTAGTCAATAGACTCCAAGTCCCTCCAACCCGGCATGAGTGAGCACATGTCCATTACACTTAACCTATTATACTACTCTTGTCTACCGGTTGTTATACCTAGTGACTTCAGCTATGGGTTGGGGAAAGACGGTCTTCTGTCGGCTCCTCCTAAATAAGTCTAAGGTTGCACTATTACTCTCGTCTCTAGAATACATCTGCCACCCAGGGTTATACTTCCGATCTTAGACTCTAACTCAGTTGTTGATTCGTTCCCTGGTGGCCTATAGTGTAGCCTACCTTTACTATGCGCACTCCATGGTCTTGTACCACCCTGAAATCGAACTTTCAAATCCTTGGGCCTCCAACCCCCAAATATTTATCCTAGGGTGGTATGACTTACTAGAATGTGTATGATAATTTTCATAATTTTCTCTATTATTTTTATAATTATTTTATTTTCTCCAAATATTTCCCCAAGGTTATTTAACACATGAAGTATGTCCTTGCATAGTCCTAATGATGCAGAATAATTTTCTTATCCATTGGTATGATAAAATAACACTATTTTCCAAGGTTTATAATTTCTCTCCAAATTTATGTATTTATTTATTGATTTTCACAAAACCATCATATTCACTACTTTTCAAATGAAGTATAAGGAATTAAATCACAAAAATTCTAATAAAATTACAGGGAGTTTAAATCATCAACATAAGGCTACTGACCAAGTTTCATTAATTTTATCAATGTTATAGACTTGCAAATCAATATATTGTGTATTTACCAAAATGCCATTATGATGAATTAAAATTTATTTGTACATCCAAAAATTCTGAAATAAACATGTCAGTTGTCTAACACCTATATACACCTCTTGAATTATTATAAAATTTTTCTGACCTATATTTTCATTAATTCATGAAATAAAAGGAATAGGGGTAAAATGGTCATTTCATGTTATGTTACCTCAAAAGACCTCAAACAGAGAAAATAAAAATACCCCAATTCAGATATGAATAAAAATTGAACAGGACCAAATCTGAGGATTTTTGCTTGATTAAATCTATTTTCCAACTTTATTTTCCAATATGGCTATAATTTTCAAAAATCCAAATAATGGGATTATTGTTCCCAAAAATCCTATAATAAATTTGAGGGGTTGAATTTGTCCTAAGGATCCTCTGGAATTAATTTCAAGGTTTTTAGAGGTCCCAAAATGGATAAATACACATCATAGCAAAATTTGCTAAATGCACACCAAGGCTAAATCTAGCCTACACATGCAAGTGGTTTAACCCAACATGCAGTGGTTTAAATGGGCTGAAATTTTTTTCAGACCCTAACCATGTCCCAGAGGACTTTCCACCAAAATTTGGGGCCTTTTGGAGGCTTAACACTCCATTTATTCCATTTATTTAATTTATGACATTTTGAATAAAACTATAGGAAACAGTATTCCAAAAATTCCCAATTTTTGGCAGGTGCTAGAAATGCCCTAAACATGCACATGTCCAAAATTTCAGGTCATGTGGACATCTGGTTTGGCATGGGCTTCATTTTTGATTTCTGCCCTAGCCTAGGACCAGCCCTAGAAGAATTGACCTACAGGACAGATCACTTGGTCAAAACCCATGATTATTGTGGCATTTGAAAGTTAAGACTTAGGGCTACATTTTCTCTTCAAGGGTCCTGACCTAGAAATGAATCTAGGTGCCGTGAATTTTATTTTGAAAATGACTGTTTAGGTGTGACAAATAATACACTATTCATTAATTTAAATTAACATATATATATTTTTTGATATAGCACGAATCCTAAAGCTAGATGGAAGGGATCGTTTCATCGTCCCCAATGAATGGACGGCCCCGATGCATTTCTCCTGGGCCACCTTGCGGGGCGGATTCCGGCCGGCTGAGGCGGCGCCGTGGCCGGCCAACGGTGCCATCACCTTCATGGTGGTGGTGGCTTCCTTTTCCCGGCGATGAGGCGGCGGGAGACGGCGGCGCCGGCGATCCCTAGAGGTATAAAATTCTCGAAAAATTCGAGATTTTCTCACATGGCATCGGGCTCAATTGAGCCCGATTTCTCTCCTAAAAGATCTAGGATGCTAGTACGTGGAGAGGGGTGGCGAAACGGACCTGTATGGCGGCTAAACGGCGGCTGTGGCGGCGGTTTGCCATGGAAGTGGTGCTCCGGCGATCTCCTTCCCAAATTTTTGATTCTTCACTAATTCCTTTGATCCAGCACTCGAATTCAACTCTCCAGAGCCTTCTGAAGCTAATGGCTGGGTCGGTTTGGCCTGGGAATGCTTATACCTGGAGATACTCCCTATGTGAGCTCGGCCTCACTTTGATACCTCCGCCATTGCCTCCACCTGGCCATACCTTGTTGTAATTCCTTTGGAATTGAGTTCCTGGAGTCAGCCAGCAAGCATTGTGGCTGAGAGAAGAGGGCCAAATGGCTCATAACATCTTCTCCCCCACTTCTCTCTCCTCCATTCACCCAAATTTCCATTTTTACCCTTGTGCATGTCTTCTCTCTCCACCACCAGGGGGGTAGGGCTGGTCATTGGCCATTTGGCTGGTCATGGGCCAAATTTGGTGGGCTTGGCCCATGGGAAATGACTTGGGTCCATTTTTTTCTTCTTTTAGGCCTAATGTTGACTTGTTGACTTTTGGGGTTGACTTGGTCAACATGATGGGTAGGCTAACCCCATATGATGGCCATGGACTCCATGTCATCACCTAACATGGGTTGGGCCATGATGATGGTCTTAGCTCACTAGGAATGGGCTTGGTCTTTAATTACCCTTAATTAGGCTTAAGGTTGACCAAGTTTGACCTTAGGGTTGACTTGGTCAAATGGGTGAGTGGGTTGACCCTACCTAGTGATCATGAGGTTTAAATCATCACCCAACATGGCTTGGGTCATGGTTATGCCCCACTTAATCCAATTGGGCTCATGAGTGTGGGGTTTGACCAATTTAGATCCAAGGTTGACCTGGGTCAACTATGGTCAAAGTGTTGACCTAGGGCATGACCTTGGGTCCACTTAGATTGTAATTAGGGTTAGGGCAGTGTGGTGGGGGTCATGGTATGGTTAGGGTCCTCATTTAGTCTAGTTTGACCTAGTTTGACTTGGCCCTATAGTGGACCCCACATAGTTAACTCACCACCTAGGGTCAAACCTAGCTAATTTCCCCTAACCCCCACCCCATGCCTAACCCAATCTAAGTTAAGGGGCCTAGAAGTAACATGGGATGTTATAAATCCTAAAAATAAAACAAATAATTTCGTCCCCGAAATTCAAGTTCGGGTCTACGGGGTTCTAGTTGCAAGAATTTGAAATCTTAAATCATAAATTAAATATGTACCTGTTGTAAACAACTCTGGGTGTTGTTCCATCATCAGGTCCCTCAGCTCCCAGGTGTGCTCCTCCCGTCCGTGGTTGGACCACAACACCTTCACGAGCGAGACCTTCTTTTTCCGCAACACTCGGACAGTCGTATCGTCGATCCGGATCGGCTCCAATCTAACTGAACGGTCAGGCTCTACAGGTCCAGCTGTAGTGGTGATATGCTGTTCAGGTCGAAGGAGAGCTCTTCGCAAGGAAGAGACATGGAAAACATCATGTAAGGTGCTCAACTCCGGAGGTAGCTGCAGTCGGTAGGCCAAGGGGCCCACACGCTCCAAAATCAAGTAGGGCCCCATGTATCGTGGACTGAGCTTCTTGTGTCTCTGTATCCGAGAGACACCGTGTACCGGTCGAATCTTCAGGAAAACTCTGTCTCCAACCTGGAACTCTACTTTCCGGTGCTAAGCATCATAATATTTTGCCTGTCTGCTCTGTGCCTCCAAAAGCCGATCCCTGATCAAGCGAATCTGGGCCTCCGTATCTTCCACAAAATCTGATCCGAGGGCCCGAGTATCCACATCCTGGACCCAAGATAGTGGTGTCCGGCACTTTCTCCCATAAAGTGCCTCATAAGGAGCCATCCCGATGCTGGCCTGGTGACTGTTGTTGTATGAAAACTCGATCAGTGGCAGTAGCCTCTCCCAAGGCTTCCCAGTATCCAATACACATAGCCTGAGCAGGTCCTCCATAGTTCGTATCGTCCGCTCCGTCTGACCGTCGGTCTGCGGATGGAAGGCAGTGCTAAAGGTAAGTCTGGAACCCAAATAAGCATGCACTGCCCTCCATTCTCTGGAGGTGAAGCGGCCGTCTCTGTCCGAAACAATAGACCTGGGAACGCCGTGGTACCGGATAAACTGCTCTACAAACAACCTCACCAACACAGCAACTAGGGCATCTTTTCTGACCGGAATGAACCGTGCTACCTTGGTCAATCTGTCCATAATAACCCAGACGGAATCGTGCCCAGAATGGGAGCGAGGGAGTCCGTGTACAAAATCCATGGAAATATCCTTGAACTTCCATTCTGGGACTGGCAGTGGCTGTAATACACCGCCTGGGCTCTTCCACTCGGCCTTCACTCGCTGGCAAGTCTCGCAGTGTGTCACAAGGTATATGATCTCCCTCTTCATTCCTGGCCAGTACATGGTCCGTCGTAAGTCAGCCCACATCTTGGTGATGCCGGGATGCACTGAATATCTGGAGTAGTGTGCCTCTTTGAGGATATCATCCCGGATCCCACCTCCTGCTGGAATGTATACTCGACCACGAAATCGAAGAAGATCGTCCTCCAGCGTGTAGTCCTCATACTTGCCTCCTTCCAAAGCGCCAAAAATAGGCTCTAAATCAGTATCCAGTCTCTGATGCGTAACGATGTGATGGCGACGTCGCTCCGCCATGGGTTCGAGATTTACTAGTTGATGTTGCGGGTCGCCTCCGCGACATTTTGTTTGAAGGCGATGATGGCCGTTGTCGCAAGTTGGCCGCCGAACGTGAAGACTTGGAGTGCTACCGCTCTATCCGCCGCCGTCGCCGAAGCTTAAAAATATATGGTTATATATTTATTCCAATCAAAGAATAAATGTATAATTATATATTTTATTTGTTTAGTTTTATGTATTTTATTTTCTTAGAAATGAGGTGTCATCTTATGTGTTTTAGTGTGTGCTTATTTCATGTATTATGGCCTATGTTTAGCCAAACTTTGGGCTGCATATAGCCTTGGTGTTGTGAGCCTTTATAAGTCTTTGTGTTGTAACTTTTCATTTAGACAATTGATGAAAAAAAAACCTATTCAGATTTCTGAAACCTAATCTCTTCTTCCTCCTTGGGCTGCCGCCCCCCTTCCTTCTCTCCCTCTTCTTGTGGCCGCCGGCCACCCCTCCTCCCCCTCCTCTTCTCATTTCGTGGAACCCCCTCCTCTCTCCTCCCTCCAAAATCGCCCAGCCACCAGCCCTCTTCCAAACCGAGCAGCCCTCCACCTTTCCCCTTGCTGATTCCTCTTCAACACCCTCCACTCACAAGGCCGAAACCCTCTCCTCCTCTCCATAAATATTGGACAGCCCCCCAAGCTTTCATTCCCCCCCCCACTATTGAAGATTCAACAAAAAAAGGACTCCCTCCGCCGAGATCCGAAGAAGGTAGCTCGCGTCTCAATCCAGAGTGGTTCCGACGGCATCCGTGGAAGCGGGATTATCTCTACTAGATCTCCAACATTGTTCTCAGATTTTGGTGTAATCTCTCCCTCTTGCTTGTGCGTTTTCTTCTTAATATTGGTGAGGTTATGGTGGAGAATGAGGCCGAGATTCTCATCCGGAATATTGATATTATTTGTCGAGATGGACGCAACTAAAAACTAGACTCTCTAATGCGTCCGCTATATCAAACAATAATAAAACGCAGCAATCTATTCTCGTACGTCCAAGAAATATTAAACTAATACGTTGGCTTTCTCGGAGAGGAATTAGTACAAGCATGTGGCATGCGTGTTGGAGATGACAATAAAAAGTCCATGTACTTGAGCATTAATACAAACATGAGGGGTGCATGAAAGGGAAGAGAGCCTTAATACAAATTCAGATTTTTCCATGAAAAGGACCCATATATGATTTCAGATTTTAACACAACTTCAGATTTTAACAAGCAATTTCAGATTTTCCATGAAGGTGAATTAGCCAAGCCCATTGACATTAATCGCAAGCTTTCACAATCATAATCGAAGAGGTCCCGGACTAAAGCAATGATTCAAAATAAGTCCGAGTTATCCCTAAATTAAACAACAAAAGGGTATTCCTCCAATCTAAATTTATACGAGAAAATCGGACAAATTTAGTTTTAAAATCAGATTTTCTAAGACACAAATAATATCAATATTCCGGATGAGAATCTCGGACTCATTCTCCACCATAACCTCACAAATATTAAGAAGAAAACGCACAAGCAAGAGGGAGAGATTACCCCAAAATCTGAGAACAATGTTTGAGATCTAGTAGAGATAATCCCGCTTCCACGGATGCCGTCGGAACCACTTCGGATGGAGACGCAAGCTACCTTCTTCGGATCTCGGCGGAGGGAGTCCTTTTTTTGTTGAATCTTCAATAGTGGGGGGGGGGGAAAGATAGCTTGGGGGCTGTCCAATATTTATGGAGAGGAGGAGAGGGTTTCGGCCTTGTGAGTGGAGGGTGTTGAAGAGGAATCGGCAAGGGGAAAGGTGGAGGGCTGCTCGGTTTGGAAGAGAGCTGGTGGCTGGGCGATTTTGGAGGGAGGAGAGAGGAGGGGGTTCCACGAAATGAGAAGAGGAGGGGGAGGAGGGGTGGCCGGCGGCCACAAGAAGAGGGAGAGAAGGAAGGGGGGCGGCAGCCCAAGGAGGAAGAAGAGATTAGGTTTCAGAAATCTGAATAGGGTTTTTTTTCATCAATTGTCTAAATGAAAAGTTACAACACAAAGCCTTATAAAGGCTCACAACACCAAGGCTATATGCAGCCCAAAGTTTGGCTAAACATAGGCCATAATACATGAAATAAGCACACACTAAAACACATAAGATGACACCTCATTTCTAAGAAAATAAAATACATAAAACTAAACAAATAAAATATATAATTATACATTTATTCTTTGATTGGAATAAATATATAACCATATATTTTTAAGCTTCGGCGACGGCGGCGGATAGAGCGGTAGCACTCCAAGTCTTCATGTTCGGCGCCCAACTTGCGACAACGGCCATCATCGTCTTCAAACAAAATGTCGCAGAGGCGACCCGCAACATCAACTAGTAAATCTCGAACCCATGGCAGAGCGACGTCGCCATCAATCCTCCCCCGCTCAAAATCACTCATCACCGATGAGTGGGCCGAGAGAGAGCGGCGGAAGAAGGAAGAAGCACCCGGAGGCAAATCTGGACAGAGTAGACATGTAGTAGAAGAGCGGTCATCATCCACCAAACAGAACCTGTCAAGCACAACAATTGCAGCAAGACTTTCGAGGAACCTCGAAAGGGTGTCAATCAAAAGAAAAATAACTATTGTCTTACCATCCGATGCAAGAACCGAGGAATCCGAGTGGAAGAGAGACACGACAGAACTCACACTCCCCAACCCAAGAGAATATATAGTGGGAGGTAGAAACGTCATAGAAAGCCACTCAGGTGGAAAAGAGACGTGCAATATAAAATCCGGAAAATTGAAAAGAGTTGAAACACCCCATGCATCGCAAAAATCCAAATAAAAAACGTCAATTCCGAAATTCTCGTTGGTTATAGAAAGGTTGGTGTTCCTAAATGTTATTTTATTGACGGCGTCAAAAGACATCCGCTCGGGGACTAACCAGACCAAATCCAAATCATCAGCTCTAGAATAGGACGCTCTCAGCAGGGAAAGGAAGTACGTGCGATACAATGCAAAATGATCAGCTAAAGTCATCGACATGGGCAAAAGAGGATCAAAAGTGTAAACAGTAGTGGACACCACGTCAAGAGGCACAATCAAAAGATGTTCGTTAGCTACCGCAATCGCAGACACACATGATGACGTATACTCAGAAAAATATTCTATCATAGAAAATGCGTAGTCAGATCGACGTAGTGTGGTGTACAGACCGAATATGAAAACTAGTAACTCATCCATGCAAACATGTCGGGACAGTCCCAAAGATGGGGCAACGAAATCAGACAATGCATACAAACTCGGACTAGGCATAACAGAATCATGTCCTAACATAGGTGCTAGTCGGAAAAAAGGATCAGGGGGGAGGGCCGATAAAATCAAGTCCGGTGACAAAATCAAATCAGATGGGTCATCAAGACCAGTGGAAATCATCAGGGGAATGTCATCCGGAATATCACCATAAGAGTCATCCGAAAATGCCTCTCCCACACAAGGTAAGTCTACCAATACGTCATTTCCCTCGTCAGCTAACTCTTCCCACGACGAGGGGATGTCATCAAAATCAGGACAGGGGGTAGGACAGACCAAATCCCGGGGAAAATCAGACTTAGCTTGAACTTCAAGCAAAGACGATACAATCAAAGAACTACCTCCCGGGTGCTCACTACTAACATCATCCCAAGGGGCCTCGTCCAAAGCAGTCAATACATCTACCAGCTCGGGGTCATCAGAAGACTCCACAATAATCATGGGACTACTTCCCGGGTGCCCAACACTAATATTAGCCCAAGTTGACTCTTCGGATCCAGACAACGCATCCACCAGCACGGATTCATCAGAAGACTCCTCAATAATCAAGGGATCCGAACCAGTACTATAGGCAAGGGATAAAGGGATAATCCCAGGGGAGGATATCTCAGAGGAGAAATCCTCATCCAGATCACTAGGATACCCAAGATCATCAGCGTCACTAAGATCGTCAGAAATATCTAAATCGCCCTCAGTAGTGGGCTCAGTCAAGGACACAGACGCAGACTCAATAGGAGAGTCAGGGACACGATCAAACAGCTCGGGGGGAGTCTCTAAAGGGCCTATGGGTGTAGTCGGAATAATACACTCAGTAGGGACAAGATCAGGCACGCCTCTAGACTCACATTTGGTGTTCGACGGGATGTCGATCATAATAGGAATACTCTCACCCCGTGGGCTCATGGCTGTCCTATCAATCGCATATACCGAACTCAGAACAGACGAACTAAGCTTCTCCTTTACTCCAAAGGTGGGTTTAGGAGAGGTAGGGGTAGCTCTACCAACCCGAGGCAATGGTCTAGTACGAGGGAATAAGAGAGGTCGATAATCAGAGGGGGGACTAGTGCCCCGGAGAGAAGATGTCAAGTCATCCGACATACACGCGGGAGCGTACTGGTCGGTGAGGAGATTCTTCATGACAAGCCAACAGACAACTCTCCCAACGCGTTTCACTTCGCTGAGCCAGAAGTGTTTGGCTCGACCCAATAAATGCATGTTCGCCACATAGACCATGGTGTAGCCCTGTAAACGCTCATGCTCGAAATAGAGCTCCATGTCATCTACCCAACGAAGGAAAATCAGGGGACCTCCCAACCCATCGTAGGTGGGGGCAACGCTCCTGGAAGGGTAAGACACGACATCAGTCAATTGGTCGGGATAATGATTAGGCTGACGGTAAGGCCAAGGGGTATGGTGCCCAGGAGGTGGAGGTTGGTGTCCGCTAATTTGAGCAGTCCATTCCTTAATGTAATCTAGTTGATGTCTCGTCCCGTGGCGGGAGGCATCAACATCATAGGCCATGACTCGTGTGGGTGGAAGAGTATACTCTAGACGGGTCGAATGCATGCAAAAGTGTTGAAAACAGTTTTGAAAAAGACTTAGAAAAAAAAAACAGATTTTGAAGGGAAAATTGGCCTAAAGCTGACAAAAATTACGACGAAATATTTTATACCGAAGTCGATACTAGCCTAAAGCAAGATATTATTTAAATTTAATACTACTAAGAGAGTGAAGAAAAAGCAGAAATTTTCTTTTTTTGAAAAAAATTAAAATTTCAGATTTTAGCGCGCTATTCGCAGGCCAAAATCTGTATTTTTTTTTTAAAATGCAGGAATTTGATGAAATTGCTGAAATTTTTTTTTTTATTTGATTTTTTTTTTTGCTGAAAGTGACTAACCAAGATGACAATAAGAAACTAACAAGCCTACGAGAGAGAGAAGGATGGTGTCGATTGAGAAATCGGCAACAACCTCCCTCTGATACCAAATTGTCGAGATGGACGCAACTAAAAACTAGACTCTCTAATGCGTCCGCTATATCAAACAATAATAAAACGCAACAATCTATTCTCGTACGTCCAAGAAATATTAAACTAATACGTTGGCTTTCTCGGAGAGGAATTAGTACAAGCATGTGGCGTGCGTGTTGGAGATGACAATAAAAAGTCCATGTACTTGAGCATTAATACAAACATGAGGGGTGCATGAAAGGGAAGAGAGCCTTAATACAAATTCAGATTTTTCCATGAAAAGGACCCATATATGATTTCAGATTTTAACACAACTTCAGATTTTAACAAGCAATTTCAGATTTTCCATGAAGGTGAATTAGCCAAGCCCATTGACATTAATCGCAAGCTTTCACAATCATAATCGAAGAGGTCCCGGACTAAAGCAATGATTCAAAATAAGTCCGAGTTATCCCCAAATTAAACAACAAAAGGGTATTCCTCCAATCTAAATTTATACGAGAAAATCGGACAAATTTAGTTTTAAAATCAGATTTTCTAAGACACAAATAATATCAATATTCCGGATGAGAATCTCGGCCTCATTCTCCACCATAACCTCACCAATATTAAGAAGAAAACGCACAAGCAAGATGGAGAGATTACCCCAAAATCTGAGAACAATGTTTGAGATCTAGTAGAGATAATCCCGCTTCCACGGATGCCGTCGGAACCACTCCGGATGGAGACGCAAGCTACCTTCTTCGGATCTCGGCGGAGGGAGTCCTTTTTTTGTTGAATCTTCAATAGTGGGGGGGGGGAATGAAAGCTTGGGGGGCTGTCCAATATTTATGGAGAGGAGGAGAGGGTTTCGGCCTTGTGAGTGGAGGGTGTTGAAGAGGAATCGGCAAGGGGAAAGGTGGAGGGCTGCTCGGTTTGGAAGAGGGCTGGTGGCTGGGCGATTTTGGAGGGAGGAGAGAGGAGGGGGTTCCACGAAATGAGAAGAAGAGGGGGAGGAGGGGTGGCCGGCGGCCACAAGAAGAGGGAGAGAAGGAAGGGGGGCGGCAGCACAAGGAGGAAGAAGAGATTAGGTTTCAGAAATCTGAATAGGGTTTTTTTTCATCAATTGTCTAAATGAAAAGTTACAACACAAAGCCTTATAAAGGCTCACAACACCAAGGCTATATGCAGCCCAAAGTTTGGCTAAACATAGGCCATAATACATGAAATAAGCACACACTAAAACACATAAGATGACACCTCATTTCTAAGAAAATAAAATACATAAAACTAAACAAATAAAATATATAATTATACATTTATTCTTTGATTGGAATAAATATATAACCATATATTTTTAAGCTTCGGCGACGGCGGCGGATAGAGCGGTAGCACTCCAAGTCTTCACGTTCGGCGGCCAACTTGCGACAACGGCCATCATCGTCTTCAAACAAAATGTCGCGGAGGGGACCCGCAACATCAACTAGTAAATCTCGAACCTATGGCGGAGCGACGTCGCCATCACGATGCGCTCCTGAATAGTGTCTTCGCTGGTCACTGAATTTAAATACTCTCGGTACACTGCTGGTTCTGACTCAGACACCATGGTAATGTGCATCTCCTCCAACATTCGTACCAGCTCTAAGGACATCAAGCGAGGCTCCGGTACGGAAGTGCCAGCTCTTCTACTCAGTGCATCAGCTACCGTATTAGCCTTCCCTGGATGATAATGAATTTGATAATCATAATCGCAGAGAAACTCTAACCATCTCCTCTGTCATAGATTTAGATCCTTCTGGGTATCAATATATTTAAGATTCTTGTGATCTGAGTAGATATCACAATGAATCCCATATAAGTAATGCCTCCAGGTCTTTAGGGCGAATACCACGGCCCCGAGTTCTAGGTCATGTACCGGATAATTATGTTCGTGTTTCTTCAATTGTCTCAAAACATAAGCAATAACATGTCCATGCTGCATCAAGACTGCGCCCATCCCCTGATAAGAGCCATCCGTGTAGATCTGGAATCCTTTACTCCCAGATGGGAGCGCAAGGATAGGGGATGAGGTCAGTCGGTCTTTCAACTCCTGAAAAGCTGCCTCACATTGTTCTGACCAAACAAAGTTTGCATCTTTCTTCGTCAATGACGTAAGGGGGAGGGCTATCCTTGAGAATCCCTCCACAAACTTACGATAATATCCTGCCAATCCCAGAAAGCTGCGGATGTCTGCTGCTGTCTTTGGCCGTGGCCAATCCCGTACCGCCTCGATCTTAGCTGGATCCACCGCCACTCCAGCTCCACTAATAACATGACCCAGAAAAGCCACCTCCTGTAGCCAAAATTGGCACTTAGAGAACTTTGCATACATCTGAAACTCTCTCAACCTCTGTAAAACTTGGGCCAGATGTTCTGCGTGTTCTTCCTGCGTCCGGGAATAGACCAGAATATCGTCGATAAACACAATGACGAAGCGATCCAGATATGGTTCGAATACACGGTTCATTAGGGCCATGAATGCGGAGGGGGCATTCGTGAGCCCAAATGGCATGACCGTGAATTCGTATAAGCCATAACGTGAGCTGAATGCGGACTTCGGTATGTCTTCCTCCCGAATGCGTAATTGATAATAGCCGGATCGTAAATCGAGCTTAGAGAACCAGAAGGCTCCCTGAAGTTGATCAAATAACTCATCTATCCGGGGCAATGGGTAGGTGTTCCGAACCATCAACCTATTCAATTCCCTGTAATCTATACACAGTCGGAGGGATCCATCCTTCTTCTTCACAAATAAAACCGGTGCTCCCCATGGCGACGAACTTGGCCGCACAAATCCTGACTCCACAAGTTCCTGTAGCTGAGTCCTGAACTCTGCCAATTCTCTAGGTGCCATTCTGTAAGGTGCCCGGGACACTGGCCTCGCCCCTGGCACTAATTGGATCCTGAAGTCCAAATCCCGAACTGGTGGTAGTCCGGGCAATTTCTCCGGAAACACATCGGAGAAATCCCGTACCACTGGGATATCAGATATAGAACTCTCTACTGCTACCATCTCAAAGAAAATAAGATACACTTCCTCCCCTTGCTCATAGGCCTTGACAGCCTGTATGGAAGACAATGAAAGAAGGGGGATAGGTCGGATACCTTCGATAGTAACGTAAGAATCTCCATGTCGGAGTGTGATCCTCTTCGAGGGACAATCTATCTGCGCGTGGTTCCAATGGAGCCAGTTCATGCCTAGAATCAGATCAAAGTCTGGTAGGCTCAAGACCGTTGCCGGAGCTTCGAACGCCTTGCCCCCTATCTCGACTTCCATATTGCAGCAATCTGTGGTTCGAAGTTCTGAGCCATCAGGAAGTCGCACACTTTTTTCCAAGCCAGAAAACTTCTCTATTCCCTCTAATCCTTCAATAAACGTGTTCGACACGAAGGAGTGTGAAGCACCCGTGTCGAAGAGGGTATGAGCGGGCTTGCCGCTAATCATCACTATGCCTGGGTTCGTTTGAGTTCAAAGATAAATATTATTCTTAAGGTTTATAAGGCACTGATTAAAGTTTAAACTTATGAATCATGCATAATTAAAGTACCTGTGATCACTTCCTCGGGGTTCCTCTGCTCCGTGAGGTCCAGAGCATACGCCTGTTCCCGATCTCGGCCTCGACCGTGATGTCCTCGGCCTCGGCCTCGGCCTCGTCCTCGTCCTCGGCCCTGGTGAACTGGAGGGGCCACTAGAGGTGGAGGAGGAGGAAGAGGGTGGACCTGAAGCGGGCACTGCGTCCTGATGTGCCCAGGTTGGCCGCAACCATAGCAGGTGATCTGCCTCTGACCTCAATCATCCTGTCTCATCGGCCCGAGAGTCTGTATAGGTGGGAGAGCCAATAGTGGAGGAGGCCCCTGATCCTGCCTGTAGTTGGGACAACGACGTCCCCCACCCCTCCTATATCTGATAACCTTCCCCCTTTGGGATGTCCTGCTACCATCGAAAGACGATCCTTTGAGCGGCCTTTTACCTCTGCTCTGTACCATTAGCTGGTCAGCCTCCAGCTTTTTCGCCATTTCTATGATTTGAGCAGTGGTACCATGCGATATAAATAACAGGGGCTGCCTCAACGAATCCCGGAGGCCATGATAAAATCTTTTAGCATACTTTCGATCATCCCATTCATGAAAGCCTGCAAACCTAGCCAGGTGGGAGAACTCTCTCTGATATTCGATCACTGATCGGCTCCCCAGCTGGAGGTTCAGGAACCTCGCCTCCAATGTGTCCCGGTCTGTGACAGAAACATAATGGTCCAGGAACGAGTCGCTGAATTCTTCCCAGGATATGTCTGTTAGTTCCCTATCCCCATAAACTGAGTCCCGAATAGACTTCCACCATCTCTTTGCATGGGCTTCTAGTGCGGAAGTGGCAAGTGGTACCGCCTGGCTGACTGGGCAGCTAATTCCAGCCAGTAACTCCTGAATGGTCTCCAACCACTCCTCTGTCTTCACAACATCTTCTGTCCCGCGATACAATGGCGGAGACAGACTTTTAAACGCACTCAGCCAGTTCGACCCTGGGTTGGGCAGCTGTACCGGGGCTTGCTGGGCTCTGAATGCGTCCAGGATCGCCGTCAGCGTTTGCCCCATCTCTGTCTGCATGAACGGAATGACAGCCGGAGGGGGAGGAACCGCATCCTGTGGAGGCTGCATAAAGGTAAGGTAATGTCAAAATTGGCCTAACTCATTGTTTAATGGACTGTTTTATGTGGCTTTTACACATGGGCACACCATTGCTTCCGCTGCACAGTTTGTCCGCAAACTAATGCTCGAGCGGGGTGTACCAGTTTGTGGACTTTGTTCTCATATGATCGTTTGTTCAAGTGATACCAGTTTGTAAGATCCTGTCTCCCCATTTCGAGGCTAACCCGGATCTTATGCCCAGAACCGCCGCCTTACGATGACACTAACGCACGGGTTAGTCGATACCGCAAGATGCCGATTCTGCCGGCTAGTACGATCATAACCTGTCGGCCAATATGAGAATAAAAGAGTACAAAGCAGAGCAAACATGTAGAAGTCCACAACCACAGTACTAAACATCTATATATAATAAATGAAAAGTACAAGGCACAGTCCACAATGAGTACAATATAATGAGAGTAAAACGGGCTTATGCCCAGTACACCATGATCAAATCTCTCTCTCACTAACAGCAGCGGAAAAACCAAAATCTCTCACATCACACCTATAGTCGTGCTCCAGTAGTAGTAGTAGAAGGTGCCGGTATCTGCTCCTCAAGTCCTGCCTCCTGGTCGTGCTGGTACATCTCCTCGAGCTCCTAAAAATAGTATGGTCACCGACCATTAGTCAAAAAGACTAAGTCGTTTCCTCCACACCTCGCCCCGCAACTCCTAGGCACCGTGCGGGAGGATGAAGCGGAGGACAACAAGGGGTGACAAAGGCGGAGCAGGTGACAGGAATCTAAGCAAAATATGTAACCAAGTAAGTAATGAAAATTAACCTTCACTTATGCGGGTACGCATAAGCAAGGGGTCTTCTACAGGGCTCCCATTGTATAAAATGTCCCATACAATTTTATACAATGGGGTGTCAGGTGTCACAAACAATATATATATAAAAAGGAAAGTAACCTCAACCTATAAATTTGCCCACTCAAGCTTATAGGCTAAGGGATCATTTAGCAGGTCTTAATGTATAAGCGTCCCATACCACTTATACATTAGGTGTCATAGGTTGTTATGTATATTTATGGTATGCATCTATATGGTGGGTATGATATGAACATGCAGTGCAACACACACACACAACTCCGTGATCACAGACCTTTAGTTCCCACTTTTCGAGAGCTAGCATCACTCTCAGGTACCGCCGTCGTGGCTCCGGCAGCAGCGGATCGGGCTTCTCCGCTTTCTAGGCGGGTATACACACTACCAGGCCTAGACCTCTCTTGTACGCCTCTGTACATGAAACAAGTGTACTCTAGAGTCTCTGCGCACCACTTTGTTGACTACCTGTCAGTCTTGTTGGGCCGGGTGCGCGTTATCGGGAAAAGTCCTCCAGACCTCAGTATAAACAACCTGCTGGTCCCTCTAACCCCCGCACCCGCCTAGTCCACCGTACTGCCATCGGTGTGACGACTGGCCAGTACCGCATGGCCCGCCACTAGTATGTGCACATGCAAGTATAATATATTGAGCCTCCAGCTCGAAGGACTATCCTGTCCCAAATCTCTCCAACCCGTCACGGGTGAGTATATATATGTCGATCTCTTTCCTCCAACTCTGCACGGGTGAGCGAGTAGTCAATAGACTCCAAGTCCCTCCAACCCGGCACGAGTGAGCACATGTCCATTACACTTAACCTATTATACTACTCTTGTCTACTGGTTGTTATACCTAGTGACTTCAGCTATGGGTTGGGGAAAGACGGTCTTCCGTCGGCTCCTCCTAAATAAGTCTAAGGTTGCACTATTACTCTTGTCTCTATAATACATCTGTCACCCAGGGTTATACTTCCGATCTTAGACTCTAACTCAGTTGTTGATTCGTTCCCTGGTGGCCTATAGTGTAGCCTACCTTTACTATGCGCACCCCATGGTCTTGTACCACCCTGAAATCGAACTTTCAAATCCTTGGGCCTCCAACCCCCAAATATTTATCCTAGGGTGGTATGACTTACTAGAATGTGTATGGTAATTTTCATAATTTTCTCTATTATTTTTATAATTATTTTATTTTCTCCAAATATTTCCCCAAGGTCATTTAACACATGAAGTATGTCCTTGCATAGTCCTAATGATGCAGAATAATTTTCTTATCCATTGGTATGATAAAATAACACTATTTTCCAAGGTTTATAATTTCTCTCCAAATTTATGTATTTATTTATTGATTTTCACAAAACCATCATATTCACTACTTTTCAAATGAAGTATAAGGAATTAAATCACAAAAATTCTAATAAAATTACAGGGAGTTTAAATAATCAACATAAGGCTACTGACCAAGTTTCATTAATTTTATCAATGTTATAGACTTGCAAATCAATATATTGTGTATTTACCAAAATGCCATTATGATGAATTAAAATTTATTTGTACATCCAAAAATTCTGAAATAAACATGTCAGTTGTATAACACCTATATACACCTCTTGAATTATTATCAAATTTTTCTGACCTATATTTTCATTAATTCATGAAATAAAAGGAATAGGGGTAAAATGGTCATTTCATGTTATGTTACCTCAAAAGACCTCAAATAGAGAAAATAAAAATACCCCAATTCAGATATCACTAAAAATTGAACAGGACCAAATCTGAGGATTTTTGCTTGATTAAATCTATTTTCCAACTTTATTTTCCAATATGGCTATAATTTTCAAAAATCCAAATAATGGGATTATTGTTCCCAAAAATCCTATAATAAATTTGAGGGGTTTAATTTGTCCTAAGGATCCTCTGGAATTAATTTCAAGGTTTTTAGAGGTCCCAAAATGGATAAATACACATCATAGCAAAATTTGCTAAATGCACACCAAGGCTAAATCTAGCCTACACATGCAAGTGGTTTAACCCAACATGCAGTGGTTTAAATGGGCTGAAATTTTTGTCAGACCCTAACCATGTCCCAGAGGACTTGCCACCAAAATTTGGGGCCTTTTGGAGGCCTAACACTCCATTTATTCCATTTATTTAATTTATGACATTTTGAATAAAACTATAGGAAAAAGTATTCCAAAAATTCCCAATTTTTGGCAGGGGCTAGATATGCCCTAAACATGCACATGTCCAAAATTTCAGGTCATGTGGACATCTGGTTTGGCATGGGCTTCATTTTTGATTTCTGCCCTAGCCTAGGACCAGCCCTAGAAGAATTGACCTACAGGACAGATCACTTGGTCAAAACCCATGATTATTGTGGCATTTGAAAGTTAAGACTTAGGGATACATTTTCTCTTCAAGGGTCCTGACCTAGAAATGAATCTAGGTGCCCTAAATTTTATTTTGAAAATGACTGTTTAGGTGTGACAAATAATACACTATTCATTAATTTAAATTAACATATATATATTTTTTGATATAGCACGAATCCTAAAGCTAGATGGACGGGATCGTTTCATCATCCCCAATGAATGGACGGCCCCGATGCATTTCTCCTGGGCCACCTTGCGGGGCGGATTCCGGCCGGCTGAGGCGGCGCCGTGGCTGGCCAACGGTGCCATCACCTTCATGGTGGTGGTGGCTTCCATTTCCCGGCGATGAGGCGGCGGGAGACGGCGGCGCCGGCGATCCCGAGAGGTATAAAATTCTCGGAAAATTCGAGATTTTCTCACATGGCATCGGGCTCAATTGAGCCCGATTTCTCTCCTAAAAGATCTAGGATGCTAGTACGTGGAGAGGGGTGGCGAAACGGACCTGTATGGCGGCTAAACGGCGGCTGTGGCGGCGGTTTGCCATGGAAGTGGTGCTCCGGCGATCTCCTTCCCAAATTTTTGATTCTTCACTAATTCCTTTGATCCAGCACTCGAATTCAACTCTCCAGAGCCTTCTGAAGCTAATGGCTCGGTCGGTTTGGCCTGGGAATGCTTATACCTGGAGATACTCCCTATGTGAGCTCGGCCTCACTTTGATACCTCCGCCATTGCCTCCACCTGGCCATACCTTGCTATAATTCCTTTGGAATTGAGTTCCTGGAGTCAGCCAGCAAGCATTGTGGCTGAGAGAAGAGGGCCAAATGGCTCATAACATCTTCTCCCCCACTTCTCTCTCCTCCATTCACCCAAATTTCCATTTTTACCCTTGTGCATGTCTTCTCTCTCCACCACCAGGGGGTAGGGCTGGTCATTGGCCATTTGGCTGGTCATGGGCCAAATTTGGTGGGCTTGGCCCATGGGAAATGACTTGGGTCCATTTTTTTCTTCTTTTAGGCCTAATGTTGACTTGTTGACTTTTGGGGTTGACTTGGTGAACATGATGGGTAGGCTGACCCCATATGATGGCCATGGACTCCATGTCATCACCTAACATGGGTTGGGCCATGATGATGGTCTTAGCTCACTAGGAATGGGCTTGGTCTTTAATTACCCTTAATTAGGCTTAAGGTTGACCAAGTTTGACCTTAGGGTTGACTTGGTCAAATGGGTGAGTGGGTTGACCCTACCTAGTGATCATGAGGTCTAAATCATCACCAAACATGGCTTGGGTCATGGTTATGCCCCACTTAATCCAATTGGGCTCATGAGTGTGGGGTTTGACCACTTTAGATCCAAGGTTGACCTGGGTCAACTATGGTCAAAGTGTTGACCTAGGGCATGACCTTGGATCCACTTAGATTGTAATTAGGGTTAGGGCAGTGTGGTGGGGGTCATGGTGTGGTTAGGGTCCTCATTTAGTCTAGTTTGACCTAGTTTGACTTGGCCCTATAATGGACCCCACATGGTTACAACTCACCACCTAGGGTCAAACCTAGCTAATTTCCCCTAACCCCCACCCCATGCCTAACCCAATCTAAGTTAAGGGGCCTAGAAGTAACATGGGATGTTACATAATAAACCCTATAAGCCTTGCTTACTTGGGAATATCCAAGAAAAATTCCCATTTCAGACTTGGCTTCAAACTTTCTAGTGTATTTTTTGTTGTTAATATGTATGTAACAGACACAACCAAATACTCTAAAATAGTCTACTTTAGATTTCTTCCCTTTGAGTAGCTCATAGGGGGTCTTAGCCTTAAGCTTGTGTATTAAGCTTCTATTCAGGACATAGTTAGCTGTGCTCACTGCCTCTGCCCCAAAGGAAAGGGGAAAGTATTCATCAGCAAGTAATGTACCTGCAGCATCAATCAGAGTTTTGTTTTTCCTTTCAGCTCCTCATTTTGTTGAGAAGTTCTAGGAGCAGAAAAACATTACCTGATACCTTCCTTCTCACAGAACCCTTGCATAAGAAGAGACTCAAACTCAGTACCGTGATCACTTCTAATCAATATAACTTGAGTAGAGAACTCAATCTGTATGCACTTGAGAAAATCTGTAAGAACCTTGAAGTTATCTGACTTATTTTTCAACAAGAACACCCAAGTGAACCTGGAGAAGTCATCTATAATAACCAAGGTGTAAGACTACCCTCCTAAGCTTTGTATAACAATAGGTCCAAAGAGATCTATGTGAAGCAAATACAAAATCCTAGGTGAGTCAATCTTATTAATGGATTTGAAATTATTTTTAGTTTGTTTGCCTAGTTGACAAGCCCTGCACAGGCTTTCCTTCTTATAGGGGTAAGAAGGCAATCCTCTTACAAGGTTGTCCTTTGAAAGCCTAGCAATGTATTTTAAATTTACATGTCCTAACCTCCTATGTCATAGTTCATTCTGATTACTAGATTGGTTAAATAAAAAATTTCATTTATGACTGAGTTAAAGTAAACTATATAAATGTTACCTACTCTAGAACCAGTTAAAACAACTATGCTGTCAGCTGAAGAAATAATGCAAGAGGACTAATTGAATGATACCTGAAATCCTTCATCACAAAGTTGACTTATGGAGATAAAGTTATGTTTCAATCCACTTACATATGCTACCTTCCTGAATGTGACAGCTCCTATTTTGACCTCTCCATAGCCTTCAGTTAGGCCACAGTTGGAGTCACCAAAAATAACTTTAGGTCCTAGCTTTCACTTGTTGTTGGATAAGTTGTCCTTCCATCCTATCATGTGCTTTGAGCACCCACTGTCCAGATACCATTGCTAATAATATGATAGACAACTCTTTACCTGCAATAATTAAAAGGTTAGTTATTCTTGACCCAGGTTACCTTGGGTCCTTTATTTTCTTGATAAGAAAAACTTGAAATAACAGAACTAGCTGGCTGAGATTGATATCCTAGTGGATGATATCTCCTAGGTGGAATTTCCCAATGTGTGAAAGGATTAACTGTTTCCCTTTTCTGATTAGAGTTTTTGTTAAACTTAGAATTTCTATTAGGATTAGGAGTTTTATTACTTCTTACTGGGTTCGACGATTGAAAGTGAGGTCATCGATCTTAGTTTGATGACATGAGTTGGGATCGTCGATCTCTACTCAGAGAGGGATAGTATTTATTCTCTGTGCCCCATGTTCGTCGATCTCTGCTCGATGATCTATACATAAATCGTCGATCGCTGCAATACGATTGATTATAGTAAATGTTTTCATTCATAGATCCTCGATCTGGTTTCGATGATCTGTTCACATTTCGTCGATCTGAGTTCGACGAAAACTACTGAACATTGTTTTTGATTTGATTTTGTCTGTTTTTATTTTTTTTTGTTATGTTTGTTTCTATTTGCAGTTGGGGGTTTCTCATAGATTTGTTCTTTACCCTTTTCAAAGATGAAATTTACAGGATTCCTTAGTATATTTTTCTGAACCAGTGGGGGTTGGCTTGCAAGTGAGTCTGGCATTAACAGTGCTTGTAATGTCCATCAGCTTGAGGATTCTCCCATTAAGGGATTCTTCAAGTTGCCTTGCCTCAGCTAGTTCAATTTTTAATTTGATTATTTTTCATTAGCAAGTGTAATATCATCTTTTAGTTGATTGTTCTCTGCAACTAGATTACTTTGATCATTTAATTGCTCTCTAAGTTGTTTAATATCTTTTTCTGAACTAATTAAATCTATACACATAGTTTTAAATTCAAGTAAGAAATCTTCTGAATTGAAATCAAAAGATGAGAGTACCTGGTCTACTTCTGAGAGTGGTTCTTCATCATCTGATGAGTCTTCTTCTGAATGAATGCTGGAAGCACCAATTGACATTAGGCAAACTTCCTTTGCCTGTGCTTCCTCTTCATCTTCATCACTGGAGCAAGAGGATGAGGAATCCTCTTCTGTATCACTCCAAGTTTCTGCTATAAAGCCTTTTTCTTTCCTCTTAAGTTTGCTTGAGGAAGGCTTGCTATACTTCTATTTCCTGGAGTCCTTATCTTTTCTTTTCTCCTTCTTCTAATTCTCTGGATACTCAGAGATGTAGTGTCCAGGTTTCCTGCAACCAAAACAAACAACCTCTTTAGTTTGTGTTTTGTCATACCTGGGCTTATCTTCTTGTCTGGATGACTTCTTCCTGAAGTCTCTTTTGACCATCTTGTAAAATATCTTTGCTAAGAGACTCAAGAATTCTTCATTAGCAGTAGGAGCTATTGTTTCTTCTGTAGCCTTGAATGCAATATTTTGCTCTTTTCTAACTAGAGTAGAAGCCTTCTGCTCTGCCTCCCTAGTCTTTGTCAGATGCTCAAAATATTTGAGCTTCCCTAGAAGAGTCTCTGTGGTGATTTCTATAATGCTTCTGGCATCCATGATTGGCCAGATCCTTGTGTCCCATGAGCTGGGAAGACACATCAAGATCTTGTCATTGATCTTAGTCAATGAGATGTCCTTGTCCAATGTCTTCATTTCACTAATGATAGCACTCAGTCTCCCATATATTTCTTCCACTAACTCACTGTCCTCTTTTCTGAAATTCTCATATTTGGAGATGAGAAGGGATCTTCTATCCTTTCTTTCTTCTACTGAGTCTGCCACCATCTGGTTCAAGTAGTCCCAGATGGCCTTTGCTGATGTGCAATCAGTAACCTTTTGGAATATGTCATCTGACATGGTCTGGGCCAGTATGTTCATGTCCTTGACATCATCAACCTTTGCTTTCTTCTGTGCATCAGTCCAATCTAGTGGTGGAACTGCATGAGTGTAAGCAGTTGTAGAAGTAGCTGTAGTTGGTTGAGGTGGACCTATCAAAATGGAGTTAAAAATGACATCATCAATTGAGTTCATGTATAATCTGATTCTTGCCTTCCCGATATTGAACTTATTTAAGTTATAGACTGGAGGTCTGGTGCTTGCATAATCCTTATTCTGTGTTATGTGACAAAAGAATAACTAAGGAAAAAAATCAGAATAAGCAAGGATCTTGGTTCAAGTGTTAGCTTGTTAAACCAAAGAAACCTCCCTCTGATACCAATTGAAAGAAATGACTTAAGGCAATTGATAATCCTCTGATATCAATTGAAAGAAATAGGTTATTCAGATCTACTCTAGAGGGGGGGGGGTGAATAGAGTATTAAAACTTTTTGGCTGTTTTTACTTTTATATCCGAGTTAAAATATAAGTGATACCAATAATAAATAGATAAAAGAAAATAGGCAAGCTATTCATATTATCACAGCAATCAGCAAGAGCAAGAAGAAAATGAATAACCAGACGACACAAGAAATTTATAGTGGTTCCCCAAATCTGGGTACATCCCCTCTTCTACCACCCTGGTAGGAATCACTCTCAGGTTTTTGATCAGGTGACTGCCACCAAATAATATCTATTTGCAGGGAGATATTGCAACCCTTCTGGCTTTTGATCAGGTGCCGGAAAACCACTTAAGTCTTTTGATCAGGAGACCTCACAACCAAGAATTACTTTTGAACGGAGTAAAAACCCTGTATATAGTGGGGGAAAGTAAAAGTTGAGTTGTCTTCTTTGTTCTTAAACAAATGAGAGAAGACTTGAGAGTGATCCTGATGATGTCAAGGCTTGTCATGTGATCTTGAATGGTTTAGGAATCCAAAGCCTTGCTCAGGGTGTAGGTCTCGATTTCCTGAAAGCTTAGACTGACTGTGAAGAATGTCTCTTCTTGCTTCCTGGAAGAACACTTGTGTGAGGAACTAAAAACTGTTATTCTTTTTCTATCTTGTGTTCTCTATGTGAATGTCAATCTCCCTTTTTTTGTCTCTGCTGTGTGTCTCTGTATTTTCTCTATTGATTCACTATGTATCATTACTTTGAATAATCCAATCTAAATTAGAACTGGCACATCTTGATTGACTACCAAAATCATGGGAACTTGTGCAACGGCTATAAGGGAATTAAATTCATTTCCCAAACTGTCCCATGAATAGTTGTATAATAACTCTGTGAATATCAGTAATTAATGCTTGCCAAGGAACAGCTATATTCAGAGAATATATGCATCAATTACTCAGAGTCATATAAGTAATAAAATATTCAGTCAATAAAGGAAAATAATAACTACAAAGAATAATGGTTGATATGGCAGTTATTGTCGATCTGGTCCTGTGATCGTCGAACTCAAACATCCTCTATCATTGAGTTGAGATTCTTCTTTAAGAACTGGGCTTCAAGATCGTCGAACTGAAATGGTTGATCGTCGATCTCAATCATGAAAGTAGATCAGAGATCGTCGAGCTAAGTTAAACAATCGTCGATCTAAGCATTAAGAAATTAACTCTGAGATCGTCGAACGCAGAATGAAGATCGTCGAGCTCTTTTCACTTAGTCAATTTCTGCCTTGTTCAGTCTCTGCAGTCTTCTAAGTCTCTGATGTATTGATCTTGTCTCACTGAGTTGTTGACCTAAATGACACCTAAGACACTAGGCTAGACCCTGGATATACAATATGGGTCTGATACATCCTATATTAGTGAACCTAGCCCAAATCCAAACTAGGGGTCCAACAGAAGAAATACCTCTTCCCCAAAAAAGGGGTAGGGTCTTTATAAATTGGTTAGTTGAATGTTGACTGTTGCCTTGTTTGCCACCCTTATGGTAGATTGTCCATGTGCAGGTGCTGGAGAGTCGAGCGGGAAATAGCAGGCTGAAGCCCTTGCTGCTATGCTGGCCCTCGAAGACCGATCAAAGAAGTTTTACCGTTTTCATGTGTGGCCGGCCTGCGCGCTAATGTTTGTAAACCACACTTGTGAAGTATAACTGTTAGGCCTTAAGGCCATAACTTTTGTGTATTTGTAATTGACATTCCTATTATATATATAAATGGTATGGTTTATATATAGCGGACATTCAATTGATATGAGTTCATGTAACCTTGAAGCTTCCGCTAGAATGCTCTGAGTTAGGTCACGAGTAGTCTTTTGATATTAATATGTAATTTTACTGTCTATTTGTGGAATATGGTGTGGGCCCCCGGCCAGACCCCATATTATATTTCTTGTGACAAACGGAGGAGTTACACACCCAACCTATAGCTTTTCTACAGCCATTTACTTACCATCTGGCCACTTCCCTGGCCGGCCACCACAACCACCACCTCCATTGAGGTGGTGGCTATAGCCCGGCAGATGTTTTGCTGCCGGAAGTGGTGGTTTCCAGCGAACCCGCCACCATGTAATTTTCCAAAAATCTCCATCTTTCTCACATAAGATCGGGCTCTGTTGTGCCCGATTTATCTCCTATTGGATCAAGAATACTAGCACAAGGGGAGAGGAGGAGAAATATGCGTGATTTCGGGCTTGGATGAGGCTACTCCGGCGGTTGGCCATGTTTTTTGGTGTTTTCCGGCGAACCTCTTCTGATCTCAATTATCCACTGTTTACAGTGATCCAATAGTCAATTTAGACTACTTGAGGCCTTCTAAAGGTGATGAAAGGATCAAATTGAGCTTTGAGGGCCTCTATATAGGAGATCCAAGTTATGAGGGTTATGGTCATGGACATTAAAGACCCTCCTTAATGGTGGACAACATATAACTATTGGAAACCTCCTCCTTTACATTAGGGAAGATGAAAGGAGTGGTTGGGGAAGAAGAAGGGAGTGCCACTTGGCCTCCCTCCATTTTTTCCCCTTCAAATGAAACTTTCCTCCTAATTACCCCCTTTAAATCCCCTAATTAAAATAATAAATTAGATTAAATAAATCTAAAAATTTAGTGGGCCTTAGGATGGGCCTTTGGCAAGGCCTTAGCCCACTTGAATTGTCTTGGACTCTCATTTAGCCTTTAGGGTTAATTTGACTACGGTTGACCTTGGGGTTTACTTATGCACATTGGGGTGCACATAGCAGTTTCCCTAAGTTCAAGCTGAGCTAGGGTCACACTAGGGCCTCCATGCACCACTCAGGCCCTAACCCTAACTTTAAGGGCCTAGAAGTGTGGGGATGTTACAAATTCCAATAAACAAAACAAAAATTTCATCCTCTAAATTCAAGAGGTCTACGGGTTTTCCCAAGTGAAGAAAAGATCCACTTGTAGGAGGTTTAGTTTTTACTTGAGGTGAAAACCTCCGGGTGTTTCTTCTTCATGAGGTCCAAGGGATCCCAAGTGGGTTCCTCCTGCCCATGATTTGACTATAGTACCTTGACCAAAGGGACGCTCTTCTTCCATAAAACTCTGACTGTTGTATCGTCGATCCGGATTTGCTCCAAACGAATTGATCGATCAGATGCAATCGGGCCCGAGGTAGAAGTAATATGCCGCTCCGGCCGAAGTAATGCTTTCCGAAATGAGGAGACATGGTAGACATCATGCAAGTTTCCAACTCTAGCAGTAGCTCCAGCCTGTATGCCAAGGGGTCAATCCGCTCCAAAATCGTATAAGGCCCCATATATCTAGGGTTAAGCTTCTTGTGCCTATGCACCCACAAAACACCGTGCATCAGATGTATCTTCAAAAACACCTTGTCCCTTACCAAGAACTCTATCTGACGATGCCTCGGGTCGTAATAATTCGCCTATAGCTGGTGCTCGCGCAACTTCCCCAAGACTAATGCTAAGTGATGGGTATGGTCCTCCTCGATCCTAGAGTAGACAAAGATATCGTCTATAAAAACTATGACAAACTCATCCAAGAATGGCTCAAACACCTGGTTCATCAAACTCATGAATTTCGTGGGGGCATTCGTGAGCACGAAGGGCATAACTGTGAACTCAAGCAAGCCGTAGCGTAAGCTGAATTTCGTCTTCGGTGAAGAACTCGGTCTAACAAATCTTGCATCCAACAGCTATCGTAGCTGAGCCTGGAACTCCACAAGCTCCTTCGGTTCCATTCGGTAAGGTGCCCGAGAGGCGAGCCTCGCACTTGGTACTAACAGTATCGGGAAGTCTACCCCTATATATGGGGGTAGTCCTGACAACTTCTCCGGAAATACGTCATGGAAATCCCGAACCACCGTAATATCACCAATAGAGTCCTTCGCCTACACCATCTTGAAATAGATCATGTATACATCGTCTCCCTGCTCATGGGCCTTAATGACCTGTATAGGTGATAATAATAAATAGGAGATAGGCATAATATCTTCGAAGACCACCTCCGAGTCTATGTATTTCAATGTGATCCTCCTAGCTAGGAAATTAGTTTAAGCATGGTGTCAGTGTAGCCACGTAATGCCCAGAATCAAATCATAGTTTGGTAGCAATAAGATTATCGCTGGCGTGTCAAACAGATTCTCGCTAATGTATACGAACAAATCGTACTTTGTAGAAGACTGCACCTCCGATCTGTTTGGAAATCATACTATCCTGACGAGTCCGGGGAAATGTTGGCATCCATCCAAATCCTTCGTGAAATCTTCTGAGACGAAAGAGTGTGAAGCTCCCATGTCAAATAAGGAGAGGGAGGGCTTACCGCACACATGTACTATGCTTGAGGTTGTTTGTTTCGATTTTTATCAACTATCTATATAAAGGGTTACAAAGGTACTATATTAACAATTCAAAGTACAAAATTGTAAAGTACCTGTGATGACCTCCTCAGGGTTCCTAGGTTGGGTAAGATCTAGTGCATACATCTTCTTCGGCCTTCGTCCGCCACCGTGAGATCCTCGTCCATGACCTCGTCCTCGACCTCTACCCCATTGTGCCGGAGGGACTACTGGAGGTGGAGGAGGTGAACGGAAAAGTTGTGGGCAGTGGGCTCTAATGTGCCAATGCTTGTGGCATCAAAAGCATACTACAAGAGGACGTCCTCTGACATCAAATCTCCACAGCTACTAGATGTGTGGTGGTGGGCTGGCACTACGGGAGGTCACTACTCTGGACTGACACCTAGACATGGACGTCTTCTACCTACCCTGTGCCTCGTGATCCTGCCCCGCTGCGGCGATCTACTGCTCTAAACATAATAAATCTCCTCAGCTGGTCTATTCCCTCTGCCCTGCACCATCAGATGATCTGCCTCCCACTTCTTCGTTGTCTCGATAATCTTTGCCAAACTGGATCTTAGATGAACAGAAGATCCTGCCAGAGCGAGTCTTGAAGTCCTCTATAAAATTTCTTTGCATAGTCCTTCTCACTCAGGAGACTAGCAAATCCTGCCAAGTGTGAAAACTCCCGTTGGTACTCCAGCACTGACCGGTTTCCCTGTCTGAGGTGTAGAAACCGATCCTCCAGTGCATCTCTATACGTCGGAGATACAAAATACTCTAACAAGGCCTCTCTAAACTGGTTCCAGCTGATCTGGGAATACTCAAAATTAGCAAAGGTGGAGTCTATGAGGGACTTCCACCACCTTTTGGAATGGCTATTGAAATTTCACAAGTTGATCAGGAGATAGCTTTGATACCAAGAAAAACTTTCAGAGCTATCAAGTTGACTACTTGATCAAGCGAAAACGGGAACCATGCGCAGGAACACTCAACCTATCCGAGCCCAAATAAACTAGATGCAAACAAGAAGAGCAAGATTTTTGTACCAAATAATCTTTACAAGGCGAGACATGATTTTACCAAAATACCCAAAGGTAAAGCAGAAACAATACAAGGAAAAACTAGCTGGGCAGGCTGCCTCAGAGACCGCTGAGTCTGCCGAGTCCACTGAGACCGCTAAGCTGCTTCTACACCACTGATCTACAGAGTCTGCTCAACCCGCATAGTCTCCAGACCGTAACCAAGCCGCGCGGACTACCCGTTATTCCAATGCTGAACACTAACCGCCGATCTGCAAGCCGTCTAACTGCGAGGTCGCCTAACTGCCAGACCGCACGAGCTGCTGCCAAACTGAACAGGCCGCCATAAGCAGACAGCTTATTGAACAAGGAAACAAGTTGCGGAAGAGAGACCTCCTAGCTACAACAAAAGACCTACTGTTAACCGCTGGTTTCTATCCACAGAGTCTACACTGTCCTTGACCGCAGTCAGAACCAAGTCTTGGCCTTCCAACTCTATCCGCACAACCTACACAGCACAACCTGGCCAATCTTCTCATTCCACGTGGACACCAAAAATAAGTCTGAAGAAACTATCTGTGAGTTCACTATTAGTTCGTTCGTTATAATTTATGTGACAAGGGTCCTATTTATAAGCATGATGAGGAGTGTGGTCACCTCCCTATCACAACAACTAGTAATCCTTGTTATTTCTACTCACAGCTACAGTACAATAATTAAATGAAGCAACACAGACGACACAAGAGGTTTATAGTGGTTCCCTCTAAATAGGTACGTACACTCTTCTACCACCCTGGTAGGAATCCACTACAGGTTTTTGTTCAGGTGCCCTGCCACAAACTGATCTGCTTCAGGTAGATCAAGTAGACCCTTTGAGCTTTTGATCAGGAGCTCAAAATCAAACACAGGTTTTTGATCAGGTGCCCTGCCACCAAGGTTCACTTTTGAAGGGAGTAATAACCCTTTATACAGGAGGTTGAGAGAGAGTTAGAGGGTCTTCTCTATTGTTAAAACAATATTAGAGAAGCAAGTGGATTGCACAGAGCTAGAAAGCTCTAAAGAATCAAGGCTCCCCCTGGCTTAGTGATATCCAGGAATAAGTCTTGCTTCAGGGTGAAGGAACTCTTCTGAACTTGTGACAGAGAGCTGTCTTGAAGTTCTTGAAGGAGCAGCTTGAAGAAGACTCTTGATTTGGAATGGATGTTCTTCTTCAACAACTTTTCTTCCTTCTTCTTCTTCTTGAGACTCTGAGTGAATGTTCCTGGCAGTAGGATGAACTCAGGATTGAAGAAGAGAGAGTTGAAGAAGGTCGATCTTCTCAGTTGAATGTAACAATATCTGAGAGCTGTATCTCTTCTTGTTGTGAACCTGTATATGAATATCTGGGTGTATGTATCTCTCTTCTTATTGAAAAACTTCTTTCAAAAGAAGCTCTTTATATATTAGCCTCTGTAACGGCTCTAATCTTTTTTTGAACTTTGTCTTCTTCTGAGATCTGCGATCTGGGCTTCAAATAGCACAAAACAAAACATATCCTGCAGACAGACATGCTATAAAGGGATAACGCTTTCTAAGAAGCTGCAAATCCAATCTGATAAAAGGAGTACTATAGAAAGTCACATCAGACTATCTTTACGGCCAGAGAAGTCTTTTGTGTCTAACGGCTATAAAGGACAGCATGTCAGATAAAGCAAAAAGATATTTCAACTAATAAGACAAAAAACTTTGTCAGAAAAAGCTTGACTTATGTACAAGGGATGGGGCAAAGATTGCCTTGAGATGTATGCATAAAATCAATGAAATAATCTTTAATAAAATATGCCAAAAAAATAGGAAATAATTCATAGAACAGAAGGAGTACAAAATTACTAAAGGCAGACAGAAGAACATCGAACGACCCTCGGAGATCGTCGACTGAACTACAGAGATCGTCGAACTATCAGAACAGATAGTCGAACGACACAGATAGTCGAACTATCAAAGCAGATAGTCGAGCTATCAAAAAGATAGTCGAACCATCAAACAGATGGTCGAACTATCAACACAGAGCAGATAGTCGAACTATCAGAACAGATAGTCGAGCTATCAAACAAATAGTCGAGCTATCAGATAGTTGAACTATCAAGGCAGATAGTCGAACTATCAAACGGAACAGATAGTCGAACTATCAAACAGATAGTCGAGCTATCAGATAGTTGAACTATCAAGGCAGATAGTCGAACTATCAAGAAATCTATCTGGTCAAAAGAAGTCGAGCGGGGTTCGACGATCGACGAGGCAGATACCACAGATCGTCGAGCTAACAAGAGTTACTAACTCAGAGATAGTCGATCTACTGACTGACGATAGTCGACCAATAGATAGACGATCGTCGAGCGGCATTCGACCATAGTCGAACCAAAAACAACTTAATCAAATCTTCATCTGGAAAAGTGACAACTCTACAATTGAGGAAAAATTAATCTAACAACTAACCTTTGACCATAGATAAATCTTGGGTCAAGAAACTAATTAAGAAGACTAAAATCAAATCCAAACTAGGGTACCAACAATCTCCCCATATTTGGGTTAAGTCTCTCAAAACAAAACTACTGAAAATAAATATAACTCCGGAAAAGAAACACCTAAGCAACAAATAGCATCAATCAAAAAGTCAAATAAACATACTGTCAATACATAAAACTCAAATAGCATCAGAATCTGATTTAGATACAGAAGAACCAGGAAGGAAAGAAATTTTTCTGAAGGGATCTAGAGCTTCCTTCTTTGATATCTTTAAATCTTGTTCTCCAATGATTTTAGATTCTCCTGCTCTTGACACTACTGCTTCTGGGTGCTTTTCCATATATTTAGAAGGATCAAAAACCTCAGGTCTGACCTGGAATTTATCTAGCTCCTTCTTTCTGAATTTAGACATAGTAGTTAAGCCTGTAATATCTTTTCCTTCAGCTCTGGCTTGTCTGATTTGAGCTGATCCAACCAATTCAAGAAATCTAGCCATCCTTAAATAAGGATTTAGCTCTTTGCTCTCATATTCATTATCACAAGTTGGATCTAAAGGTTTTACAGTTTTGAATTTTATAGAGAGTTCTAGCATACTTGCAGTTGGCTCTTTATTTTCTTGAATAACTAGAGAAGGTGGAGGAGCAAACTCTGCATATTTTTTACTTGATTTTTCAGAGTGAATAATCCTTTTTCCTTTTGAATCAGTTTTCTTCGTTTGAGCTGGCTTTTTGGATGGTATGCTTTTGCTTTCTTTTGGAGGAGTTGATGCTTTCCTCTTGGGTGAAGGAGGAGGAGAAAAGGTTGGCTTCTGATATACTATCTCCTTCACTTGCTCTTTTGTATAAGCATATTGTCTTTGATGTCCAGATTGAGATCTGCCTTGATATCCTGGATTGCTTCTTCTTTTATGTGCTTGAGATGGTGTGAATCTTTCAGAAGGGGCTGAGGGATTGGCAGATACATTTCAAGAGGCTCCTGCACTTGGAGGAGGAGGAGGGCCTCTGGGATTCCACTTTGGAGCTGGACTGTCATATCTTTTGCTTTTCTTTTTCTGCTTTTGTTGATTTCTGGATAATCCCATCCAATGTTGATATTCTTTAGATTTGGGATCTATCCCTTTCAGTATGTAATAGGGAACATCATGATCAAGATTAGGAGGAGGAGGAGCAGCAGCTTTCCTTTTTTCTTTTTGCTGCTTTCTTCTTCTTAGAACCTTCTGACTCATCAGAATCATCCTCATCATCAGAATGAGATGATGGAGGTTGATCATAGGGATCAAAAGCCTCTTGCTCAGCTTGTTCTTTGGCTTTCAATGCAGCTTTCTCTCTTTCTTCTTCTAAGGCATCCTGTGCTAGAAGAGTATCCAGGTCTAGTCCTGGGGTGTCATCCCAGACTGTTGATTTCTCTTTTTGCTCTTAAGTAACTATCTTGGAGACCAGTTCATCTTGCACAGCTATCTGAGCTGGAGGAGTAGATACAGTATCTTGAACAACAGGTTCTTGAGATGGTTCTGGAGCTGGTTCTGGAGCTGGTTGTTGAGCAGGTTTTTGAGCAGCTTGAACTTCTGGAACTAGATCTGAAACCAAAGGGACACAAAGGTGTTCTAAATGGTATCGAGACATCCCTTCCAGGTATTCACAGGCTAGCATGTCAGTTAACATGTCAAGGAATTGAGTAAATGAATTACCTTTAGGATTTTCTTCAGAATTTTCGAACTCCCACAAGTCATCTAGATAGGAGGTAATGATTGCTTCTAGGAATAGAGCAACTAAGGGAGTGGAGGCTTCTTCAAAGCACACTTCGAAGGCAAATTCTGCTTCCATTATGATATCAGATGGCCTCTGAACTGTTTCTGGTTCTGCAGATGATGTTGTAATGTCAACTGGAACTGCTGTTTCTTTTTGAATTTCAGCTTGGGGATCTGCTGGAAGAGTAACAAGGGGCAGTCCTGAGGCATCTTCCTAGAACATCTCCCCCTGCCTGATTTCAGTAGATACTGAAGTCAGGCCCCTAAATGAAGAGGGATCAATAGACTTAGAGAGAGCTATGATGGAGGATGACAGGGAAGAGATGGTAGAAACAAGAGGGGCAATTGCTTCTTCAATCATGGTTTTGATTGAAGGAGTAATTAGCTGCAGGATGTTTGAATGAAAGCTGGAGTTATTTCAAATGATGTGGATGGGGGAAGCTCAGTAGATGGAAGATCATCAGGGACGGTGGTCTCCTGATTAGATATGTTGTGAACAGGTGATTGATGGGTGGATGCAGGAAGATCAATACGATCTGAATGAGAAATTGGTGACTGAGGTGGAGTGGGTAGATTCTCAGAAACCAACAGATCAAAACTAGGATGAGAAATCCTAGCAAGTTGTGAAGGGAGTGGAGATGCTGGTGGTGATGCATGGAGAATAGTGGAGGAATCAAGTAGAAGAGAGACAGTGGATGTAGATGGTAATGCAAAAGTGGATGGCAATGCAGAAGAAGTGGATGGTAATGCAGAAGTAGAAGTAATGGGGGAAAGGAGGAGCCTTCTTCATGTAGGTGGGGAGTGACTGATACAGTCCTGGTGCTCTCAAATAAAACAGGAGCTACCCCAGCTTGTGAAGGCTTCTGAATGCTCCTTTTCCACTTAATAAATAAGGTGGGATCCATTTTCTTACTGGCATTGATGGAAGTTGCAACTGTACCAAACAGTTGAGGATATTTTTCTTTCAGAAATATTCCTATCACCCTTCCAAGGGTTACTTCCTTCTTGCTGTTCTTCTTTCTGATCAAATCAAACATTATCCCTGCCCAATTTATCTCTTTCTTATTGATAATCGCACTCATCAAGGCAAACTGCTGCCTGGTTATATTATCATGAGCTGAGTGCTTACCCAAAAGCACTTTTCCAACAAGTTCAGCTAAGAACTTTATCCTCAAAGGGAAGTTCACTTTCAGCAACTTTATAGGAATGCCCTCAGCATGTCCTAGCTCTACGAGCATTCTTCTATACTCTTGAATATCTTGGTCATATTCTTCTTGTCCATTCAATAATCCAAAAAATTCAGTAAGAACGGCAGGAGTCAGGATTACCTCTTCGTCGCCTATTGTCCCGGTCATGGATTCGTCGCTGGAAGACGAAGAGTAAACAAATTCTTTGATCTCTGGGATGTTGATCTTGATCCTTGTTGACATCAGCTTTTCCAAACCTTGATCCTTGCAGAGCTGTAGAATCTCTATAATCTCCGCATCGCAGGCGCTGAACGAGTCGAAATCCACTCAGAAACCGGCGTCAAACTTCATCGCAGTCAGGAGAGCTGGAGCAACCGCAATTGATTTGGTTGGAGAGGACGACGAAGATGAAATGGTAGAAGGCACGGGGCAGAGCTCAAGCAGAAAGACGGAATACGAATAGACGAGCTCTGTCAACTACTAAAAAGACGATCTCTTAACCTAGGTCAACCATCGGTTTTATATTAAAACAGCAATCGTCGATCTATTTTAACAGATACTGGAGACGATAGTCGAACGGTCGTTCGACTATCGTTTCCTGAAGCAGAGTAGTCGATCAATCATTCAACTATTTCTGTCCTCACAAGCAAACAAGCCGTCATCACCCATAGGTCGACGATAGGCTCAACCTCTTCGACTATCGTCGAATGTCGTTCGGCGATCTTCAAACAGATTTCAACAAGGCAGAAGTCACACTTAGTCTTTTCCATTAATCATACCTAGTTGAACCAAAAAGAACAGATGCTTCTGTTCATCTAAGGGCTTGGTAAAAATATCACCTCTCTGAAGGTCAGTGGATATGAACTCAAGGCTGATCTTGTTATTTTCCACACAATCTCTCAGGAAATGGTGTCTAATCTCAATGTGCTTGGTTCTAGAGTGTTGCACAGGATTTTGTGCAATGGAGATAGCACTGGCACTGTCACACATGATTTTGGTGTTCTTGTGTGTGTACCCATAATCCAAAAGCTGGTTTTGAATCCACAGGATCTGTGAACAACAACTAGCAGCTGCTATATATTCAGCCTATGCAGTTGAAGTTGAGACAGAAGCTTGTTTCTTACAGAACCAAGAGACTAATCTCTCTCCCAGGAACTGACATATTCCTGAGGTACTTTTCCTGTCAACTCTACAACCAGCAAAGTCAGAATCAGAGTATCCAATTAAATCAAATTTTGATTCAGCTGGGTACCATAATCCTAAATTTGGACATCCCTTCAGGTATCTCAAAATTCTCTTGAGGAGAATCAAATGAGATTCCTTGGGGTTGACCTGGAATCAAGCACATAGGCATGTGGCAAACATTATATCTAGTCTACTTGCAGTTAAATACAATAGGGAAACAACAATGGCCCTATAGTTTTTCTGATCAACTGGCTTACCCTGATCATCAGAATCTATAACTGCATTTGTAGCCATAGGTGTATGCATTGCTGAAGCATCAGCCATCCCAAACTTCTTTACCAATTCCTTGGCATATTTGGATTGGGAGATGAAGATGCCATCAGCATCATGCTTTACTTGGAGACCAAGAAAGTAAGACAGCTCACCCATACTACTCATCTCAAACTTAGAATGCATCAGGTCAGAGAACTTTTTGCACAGTTTGGGATCAGTGGAGCCAAAAATAATGTCATCCACATAAACTTGAACTAACAGGATGGTGTCCTTGTGATGCTTAACGAAAAGGGTTCTATCAAATACTCCCCTAACAAAGTTGTGCTCTAAAAGGAAACTAGCTAGAGTCTCATACCAGGCTCTGGGAGCTTGCTTAAGTCCATAAAGAGCTTTTTGCAACTTGTAAACGAATGAAGGTTGAGTTGAAGAGACAAACCCAGGAGGTTGTTCAACAAACACCTCTTCCTTTAGCTCACCATTTAGGAATGCACTATTGACATCCATCTGAAAAATCTTATACTTCATATAGGCTGCATAGGCTAGAAAGATCCTTATTGCCTCTATCCTTGCAACAAGAGCAAAGGTTTGGTCATAGTCTATACCTTCCTCCTGTCTGTAGCCCTGAGCGACAAGCCTAGCTTTGTTCCTTACAATAATTTCATTTGCATCCAACTTGTTTCTAAACACCCACTTGGTGTCTATGATCAGTTGGCCTTTAGGTCTTGGAACTAAAGTCCATACTTTACATCTTTCAAATTGATTAAGCTCCTCTTGCATAGCAATGATCCAGTGGGGATCTAGCTCAACATCTTTTATGGTGAGGGGCTCAATCTGTGAAAGGAAACAAGCATGCATCACATCCTGTCTTAATTGATGTCTTGTTTGCACACCAGCTAATATGTCACCAATCACTTGAGATGTAGGATGATCTCTAAGTGTGACAAGATCAGCAGGTGGGATGTGATCTTCAGAAACAGTTGGGATTAATTCCTCCTGAGGAATTGGATCAACTATTGGTGGTACAACAACTGCTTCCATAGTGTCTTCATCACTGTCTGAATCAGTGATATGAAGACTTGAAAGATGGAGAATCTCTTGAGTGACATCTTTGCATGACTCAGGTACCTGCAATGAGCTTGAGGAAGGAGAAGTTTCCTTCTCCTTGTAAAACATCTTTGACTCATAATAAGAAACATGCACAGACTCCTCTATTTTAGATGTTGATTTGTTAAACACCCTATCAGCTTTGCTTACTTGGGAATATCCAAGAAAAATTCCCATTGAAGCTTTTGCTTCAAACTTTCTAAGATATTCTTTGTTGTTATTGTGAATATACACTACACAACCAAAGACTCTAAAATAATTAATTTTAGGTTTCTTTCCTTTAAGCAACTCATAAGGAGTTTTACTCTTAAGCTTGTGTATAAGTCATCTGTTCAAAACATAATTAGTTGTGCTAATAGCTTCTGCCTAATAAGAGAGAGGCATGTTAGCATCTGCCAATAATGTTCCAGCAGCTTCAATCAGGGTTCTATTCTTCCTTTCCACTACCCCATTTTGTTAGGGAGTTCTAGGAGCAGAGAAGCTATGTTTGATACCTTCTTTCTCACAGAATTCTTGCATGAGAAGAGACTCAAACTCAGTACCATGATCACTTCTGATCAAGGCCACATGAGTAGAATACTCAGTCTGCACACATAGCAGAAAGTCTGTAAGAAGTTTGAAGTTATCAGCCTTAGTTCTCAAGAAGAACACCCAAGTGAATCTAGAGAAGTCATCTATAATCACTAAAGTGTAAAACTTCCTTCCTAGACTCTGTACATTTATTGCGCCAAAAAGGTCCAAATGTAATATATACAGGATTCTAGGTGAATCACTTTTATTTATAGATTTAAAGAAGTTTTTGGTTTGCTTGCCTAATTGACAATCCTTGCATAGGCTTTCCTTCTTGTAGGGGCAAAAAGGTAAACCTCTAACAAGGTTGTATTTAGATAACCTAGATATGTTCTTGAGGTTAACATGGTTAAGCCTCCTATGCCATAAGGTGTTATAATTTGTTACTTCATTAAACATGCAGATTTCAGATTGAGTTGAGTTAAAATCTACTAAATAAATATTACCCTGTCTAATGCCTACTAACACTACATTACTATTTAAAGTAATATTACAGAGAGTGTTAGTGATTAATACCTTATAACCTGCATCACATAACTGGCTTACTGAGATAAGGTTGTGCTTCAGTCCAGTTACATATGCAACCCTTTTGAATGTTACTGCTCCAATTGTAATCCTACCATATCCTTCAGTTTGACCACAGCTGGAATCCCCAAAGATCACCTTTGGTCCAAGCTTGGCCTTGAATCTTGACAGATTTTCTTTGTTTCTTGTCATGTGTTTGGAACAGCCATTATCCAAATACCATTTATCTTTAGTAATTGGACAGGTCTTCACCTGCAAATTAAACAGTTAGACATTGTGGACCCAGAAAACCTTGGATCCATTATTCTTTACATAATGAAAACTTTAAATAAAAGAACAAGCATGTTGGGGTTTATATCCTAAACGGTAAGATCTCCTAGGTGGGATACTCCATGCAGTTGATGGGTCAATAAACCTAGGGTTTCTATTTACATTAGGATTTCTAAGGTTCAGGTGATTATTTTGAAAATCATATTGAGATCGTCGATCATCATTCGACGATCGATGCTCAGATCGTCGAGCATCGTTCGACCATTGAGCCTTCGATCGTCGAGCAGCGTTTGACACTTTTTGTAGCTCTTTAAATTTTTGTTTTCTCTTTTCTCTCTTAGCTTTATTTAAGGCTTTGTTAACTAGATTTACTTGCTCAGTATTCTTTATTCCATCAGCTGAAATAAAGTTTACTGGAGTTGAAAGATGATTTTTAATAACCAAGGGGGGTTCACTTGATGAGGATCCTAAGCCTAGCTTATTATTGCCTGACCTAGTGTTTGTCATGCTAGTGATCTCTAGCAGCTTAAGGCTCCACCATTTAGAGATTCTTCTAATCTTTTTGACTTAGCTAGTTCATTTTTAAGAAATTTTATTTCTTCACTGGACTTAGTGAGTTCTGCTTCTAACCTAGCATTTTCAATGGAGAGGATTTCTGATTCTGCTATCCTATTTCAAAGCTCCTTAATTTCTTTTTCTGAACTAATTAAATCTAAACAAAGGGATTTAAATTCAGATTTAAGTTCATCAGAAGAAAAATCAAAGGAAGATAATACCCGATCTTCTGTAGGCATTTCTTCATCATCATCAGAACTCTCTGCAGCTGTGTGATTGCTGCAGGCATCAATTGCCATAAGGCAGATTTACTTTGCCTTCTTCTCTTCCTCATCTTCACTTGAGCTTGAGGAGGAAGATTCCTCATCTGAATCACTCCAGGTCTCAGCAACAAATCCTTTCTCCTTCTTCTTATTTTTGTAGGAGGAGGACTTGGAGTGCTTCTTGTGATGTTCTTTTTCTTTTCTCTTATCCTTGTTATTTTCCTCTGGACACTCTGGTAGAATGTGTCCAGGTTTCCTGCAACCATAACAGATAATTTCTTTAGCAGGAGATCTGTCATACCTTGGTTTATCTTCATATCTTGAAGACTTCTTTCTGAAGTCCTTTCTGCCCATCTTGAGAAACCTTTTGGAAAAGAGTGCCATCAGCTCCTCATTGGATTGGATTCCTTCAGAAGCATCAGCAGCTTTGAGAGCAAGAGTTTGCTCTTTCCTTATTGGAGTGGGAGTCTTAGCTTCAGCTTCAGCTTCCCTAGACTTTACAAGTTGCTCAAAAGATTTGAGCTTTCCAAGGAGGGCTTCAGTTGAGATCTCAGTAGTACTTCTGGCCTCCTTGATGGGCCAGATCCTAAGATCCCATGTGCTGGGGAAGCACATCAGTATTTTATCATTGACCTCTGTTAATGTTATCTCCTTATCAAGAGTTCTCAGCTCATTGATGATTGAGCTGAGCCTGGTGTACATTCCTTCAACTGATTCAGCTTCAGTCTTCTTGAAGTTTTCATATTAGGATATAAGGTTGGACCTTCTATCCTTCCTCTCATCAGCTGAACCAGCTACAATCTGGTTCAGTGAGTCCCACATGGCTTTTGCAGAAGTGCAATCAGCCACTTTCTTAAAGGTTTCATCAGACATAGTCTGAGCCAGAATATTCATTGCTTTTGCATCAGCTATTTTGCTTTCTTGTAAGCATCATTATAGTCTGGAGGTGGCACTGCACTGAGATTTGTAGATGTTGTAGCAGTGGCTGCAGCAGGTGGTGTTGGAGGTCCTATCAAAATGGAAGAAAAAATATCTTCATCAATAGAATTCATATATAACTTGATTCTTGCCTTCCAGATGCTAAACTTAGCTAAGTTGCGAACTGGAGGTCTGGTGCTAGAATAATCCTTGTACTAGGCCATGAAGTGAATGTCTATAAACTTGGTATCTATCAGGATCTTATGACTCAGGTGTTAGCATGTACAGTCAGTCAACCTCCCTCTGATACTAATTGAAAGTGAGGATAGATACAACTCTAGAGGGGGGTGAATAGAGTATTCACAAATTATGACACCCTACTCAACTCCCTTAGAGTCAATTTGCGGAATGAGTTTATAGATATTTAAACCCTAGAGCCTAACACAAAGTGAAGTGCAAAAGAGAAAGCTAACTGTAATTACAGTTGAGCTTTGGTCCTATCACAACAACTAGCAATCCTAGTTATTTCTACTCACAGCCACAGTGCAATAATTAAATGAAGCAACACAGACGACACAAGAGGTTTATAGTGGTTCCCTCTAAATAGGTACGTCCACTCTTCTACCACCCTGGTAGGAATCCACTACAGGTTTTTGTTCAGGTGCCCTGCCATCAAATGATCTGCTTCAGGTAGATCAAGTAGACCCTTTGAGCTTTTGATCAGGAGCTCAAAATCCAACACAGGTTTTTGATCAGGTGCCCTGCCACAAAGGTTCACTTTTGAAGGGAGTAATAACCCTTTATACAGGAGGTTGAGAGAGAGTTAGAGGGTCTTCTCTATTGTTAAAACAATATTAGAGAAGCAAGTGGTTTGCACAGAGCTAGAAAGCTCTAAACAATCAAGGCTCCCCCTGGCTTAGTGATATCCAAGAAGAAGTCTTGCTTCAGGGTGCAGGAACTCTTCTGAACTTGTGACAGAGAGCTGTCTTGAAGTTCTTGAAGGAGCAGCTTGAAGAAGACTCTTGATTTGGAATGGATGTTCTTCTTCAACAACTTTTATTCCTTCTTCTTCTTCTTGAGACTCTGAGTGAATGTTCCTGGAAGCAGGATGAACTCAGGATTGAAGAAGAGAGAGTTGAAGAAGGTCGATCTTCTCAGTTGAATGTAACAATATCTGAGAGCTGTATCTCTTCTTATTATGAATCTGTATATGAATATCTGGGTGTATGTATCTCTCTTCTTCTTGAAAAACTTCTTTCAAAAGAAGCTCTATATATATTAGCCTCTGTAACGGCTCTAATCTTTGTTTGAACTTTGTCTTCTTCTGAGATATGCGATCTGGGCTACAAATAGCACAAAACAAAACATATCCTGCAGGCAGACATGCTATAAAGGGATAACGCTTTCTAAGAAGCTGCAAATCCAATCTGATAAAAGGAGTACTAGAGAAAGTCACATCAGACTAAACTCTTTACGGCCAGAGAAGACTTTTGTGTCTAACAGCTATAAAGGACAGCATGGCAGATAAAGCAAAAAGATATTTCAACTAGTAAGACAAAAAAATTTGTCACAAAAAGCTTGACTTATGCACAAGGGATGGGGCAAAGATTGCCTTAAGATGTATGCATAAAATCAATGAAATAATCTTTAATAAAATATGCCAAAAAATAGGAAATAAATCATAGAACAGAAGGAGTACAAAATTACTAAAGACAGACAGAAGAACGTCGAACGACCCTCGGAGATCATCGAACAAACTATAGAGATCGTCGAACTATCAGAACAGATAGTCGAACAACACAGATAGTCGAACTATCAAAGCAGATAGTCGAACTATGAAAGCAGATAGTCGAGCTATCAAAAAGATAGTTGAACCATCAAACAGATGGTCGAACTATCAACACAGAGCAGATAGTCGAACTATCAGAATAGATAGTCGAGCTATCAAACAGATAGTCGAGCTATCAGATAGTTGAACTATCAAACAGAACAGATAGTCGAACTATCAAACAGATAGTCGAGCTATCAGATAGTTGAACTATCAAGGTAGATAGTCGAACTATCAAGAAATCTATCTGGTCAAAAGAAGTCGAGCAGGGTTCGACGATCGACGAGGCAGATACCACAGATCGTTGAGCTAACAAGAGTTGAACTAACTCAGAGATAGACGATCTGCTGACTGACGATAGTCGACCAACTGATAGACGATCGTCGAGCGACGTTCGACCATAGTCATACCAAAAACAACTTAACCAAATCTTCATCTGGAAAAGTGACAACTCTATAACTGAGGAAAAACTAATCTAACAACTAACCTTTGACCATAGATAAATCTTGGGTCAAGAAACTAATTGAGAAGACTAAACTCAAATCCAAACTAGGGTACCAACACGACCCCCATCCCGCAGCAAGAACCAAGTGTATCAGCAAGCCGCAGATTCACATCCAGTCCGCCGCAACCTGTCCCGGATAGCCAGCCCGCCAATACATCACCAAGTATAGACAACAACTCTATCCACCTTGTCGCCAAGGGCCAAGCTAGACTTAGATAGTTGAACTCTACAACAACACCTGTCCACTTATCAGCGGACACCGCTCCAATACGCATGTTATGCAGACTCACCTCTAGTTAGAATATCCCAAGCTCGCAACCAAGGCACATGGCACTGCTTTCGAACTTGGCGGACTGAGAAGCAGTCCGCGCTAAATTGCGTGACCTCGCCGAACTGAGCCAAACCTAGACTTGGTTCAGAACTAACCAATTCCGCACCGCCGGCCACAAGGGCCAGTCTGCACTTACTAGCGGACACTGGAAACAGTCTGCCAATCCCGGCGATCTCCATCTCCAGTCCGCTCTAACTGGCGATCTTTGCGGCTTCCACGAGTCGCACCACTAAAGTTAAACCAAGGCATTTGCCATGCCGGTCTGCCGAGCTCTAGTCTAGTCCGCTCCATACGGCGAACTCCATAGCTACCACTTGCCGCGCCACCAGAGCTCCAAGGAACTTGCTATGTCGATCTCCCGAGCTCCAGTCCAGTCTGCATCTTGCCAGACTCTGCAGATAAGGAAGCTATCTGCCGGGTTACCTTCTAGGACCAAACCGCTGGCTGAGCCACCGCCTCTATCTGCACAGTTCGCACGAATAGACCGCCCAGACTGCCATAGAACAAGCCTTCTACAATAGCTCTACCGACCTGGCTAACCGCTAGTCCTGTCTACATAGGCCGCATAGATAGGTCGCCCATATCGCCCAATTACCCACTTTAACTTCACCATTTTCAACACTGACCCTTGAAGTGAGAAGTGGTGAGCAACCCCAGCAGTTCCCGTAACCTTGCCCCTGGTCCCTCTGATAGCACCTTCGAGAAGATGTCCGAGACAATGTCCCAACCCATCATATCCTAAACCATGAGGGATCCCACTAGTATCTCCCAAAGGGAGCCATGCTTCCCTCTACCTTCTTCTTCAGCCTCAACCTCCACTTGTGCGTCATAGGAGTATCACCAATGATCTTGGTCATAAGGCCCCAAGCCTCGTATCCTCTGAGAGTAGTCACCTCCTCAGCCTTGGCGTCACTCAACTCCTTGACTCTAGTGGTCTCGTTACAACTAGAAGACCCTTGCTCGATCTAAGGGCCTGCGAGAAAACATTAGAATAAGCTCACCGTGTTTCCTCCGCAATATCAAACTGGTGGGTTGATGACCCTCTTCGACCTTCGAAGAGTCTGATCACGTCTAACCACCTCCGATGTTCCTTCTGAACTAGCTCCATTCCCGGGCAAACCCGGAAAAATGCTCTCCTTGCTTCCTGAATAAGAAGCCACCACACTGGAACTAGAAGCACCTGGAGCAATTCTCCCCCTGCTACCTAAACCAAAAGCCTTTGCTCTTGAACAAGAACTGCTCGGAACATCGCTCCCTTGCTACCTGAATAAGAAGCATCTGGAGCAATGCTCCCCCTAATTCTTGAACCAAAAACAACCGTCTTCGAGCCAGAATCACCAGGAGCATAGCTCCCCCTACTTCCCGACCCATACACCTCTGTTGCGGATCTAGAATAACCTGGAGCTCCTGGTGACACAGGAAGCTCCATCTGAACCTTAGCAGCAACCTCCTTCAGCCCACCATCTGACCTGCTCACCTCTAGATCCCCTTCTTAGCTACCCCAATACGACGTCAGCTCATTGATGATAACATCTCTTAACACGATAAACTTCTTCGTCCTTGGATCCATACTCCTCCATCTCCTCTTTTACTCATCATACCCAACAAGGACTAGCTTCGTCTTGAGAGTACCTGGAGTGTGTACAAAGCAGGTAGATTCAAACACCCGAAGTGCTTCACGCTAGGCTTTATCCTGAACATCAGCTCATACGGAGTCTTCAATTTGATAAGACTCAAAGGCATTCGATTGATGACATGAGTCACGCTGTGTTGGTACCCTAGTTTGATTTGAGTTTAGTCTTGTCTTCTTAGTCTCTTGACCCTTGAATTATCTATGGTCAAGGTTAGTTGTCTAGCTGTAGAGTTCCCAGCTTATCCAGATAAGAATTTGGTTAAGTAGTTTGTTCGTTCGACTATGGTCGAACGCCGCTCGACTATCGTCGACTAACTGTTCGACGATCGTCTATCAGTTGCTCGACGTTCTGTCTGCGTGGATAGTTCGACTATCTGTTGATAGTTCGACTATCTGTCTGCTTTCTTCTGATAGTTCGACTATCTGCTTGGATAGTTCAACTATCTGATAGCTCGACTATCTGTTTGATAGGTTGACTATCTGCGTTGTTTGATAGCTCGACTATCTGTTGATAGGTCGACTATCTGCTTTGTTCTGATAGTTCGACTATCTGTTGATAGGTCGACTATCTGTTTTCCCATGGTAGTTCGACTATCTGCTTTGATAGTTCAACTATCTGATAGCTCAACTATCTGTTGATAGTTCGACTATCTGTCGTTCTTTGATAGTTCGACTATCTGTTGATAGTTCGACTATCTGTTCTGCGTTGATAGTTCGACTATCTGTTGATAGGTCGACTATCGGTTTTGCTTTGATAGTTCGACTATCTGTTGATAGGTCGACTATCTGATAGCTCGACTATCTTCTGATAGTTCGACAATCTGTTGTGATAGTTCGACTATCTCCTTTGATAGTTCGACTATCTGGATCGTTCGACTATCTGTCCGATAGTTCGACGATCTCCATTCTTCGGTCGACGATCTCCGAGGGTCGTTCAACGTTTTCTATTTGCCTTTTTATTTTGTATTTATTTATTCTATTTAATTAATTAATATATTATCTGGCATTTTATTTCAGTTGTTCTGTGATAATATTTCCAGGCAATATCTGCTCCATCCCTTTTGCCCGAGTCAAATTTTTTCAGATAAAGTTGTTTGTCTTATTAGTTGACAGTGTATTTTACTTTATCTGCTGTCAGTCCTTTATAGCCGTTAGACTGAAAAGTCTTCCTTCTGCTATAAAGAGTTTGTCTCTGATGTGATTTTATTTAGTACCTTTATTATCAGATTGCTTCCTGCAGCTTCTTTGAAAAAGGTTTATCCCTTTTATAGAATATTTTGCTGCAGAGTTTGTTTATCTTTGTGATATTTGCAGCCCAGGTTTCAAGTTTCAGAAGAAGACAAACAGTTCAAATTGAAAAGAGCCGTTGCTTGTTGCTGCTATAAAAGGAATCCTTTGGAGAAGGATTTCAGCTAGCTAACCAGTTATTCAAAAGTTATTCAATTAGCATTTCAATCTTTCATCAAGACCAAGTTCACTACTCTCAGCAATATTCATTCAACTGAGAAGTGTTAAGCACTTCTGCTCTTCTTCAACCTGAGTTCTCCTGCTTCCAGGAAGTTTAGACTCAGAGTTCTTTTGAAGAAGAAGAAGAAGAAGATAGCTGCTAGAAGATTTCTATTTTATTATTTTATATCTTCTTGTAGTTTTTCCTTCAGAACTTTCTGAAGTGTTTTCTGCACTGAAGCAAGACTTCACCTGGGCATTCTTTGAGCCAGGGGGAGCCTTGATTCTTTTAAGCTTTCTAGCTCAGTGCAAGTCTTTGTGCTTCTCTAATCTATTGTAAAATAGAGAAGACTTTTTAACCTTCTTTCCCCCTCCTGTACAGGGTTATTACTCCCTTCAAAAGTATCCCTTGGTGGCAGGGCACCTGATCAAAAACCTATTGTTGGTTTTTAGATACCTGATCAAAAGTCTAAAGGGTTTCTAGATCTACCTGAAGCAGATCTTGTGGTGGCAGGGCACCTGATCAAAAACCTGTAGTGGATTCCTACCTTGTTGGTAGAAGAGTGGACGTACCCAAGTTGTTTGGGGAACCACTATAAATTCCTTGTGTCGTCTGGCTTGCTTAATTTAATTACTTGCATTGTGGCTGTGATTAGATATAACTAGGTTTGCTAGTTGCTGATTAGGTTTTCCAAGTCTTAACTGTAATTACAGTTAGCCTTAGTTTGTGCACAACACTTGTGTTAGGCTTTAGGGTTATCTCCATATCTATAATCTTTTCATTCCGCATTTCACTCCAAGGGAGTTGGGTAGACTATTAAGTTTTGTCTAGTGCAAAATTTGGTAACTCTATTCACCCCCCTCTAGAGTAGTATCTATCCCTTCACTTTCAATTGGTATCAGAGGGAGGTTAACTGACTGTATAGGCTAACACCTAAGTCACAAGATCCTGATAGATACAAAAGTTTATTGATATTCACTATCACTATCATGGCCCAGTCCAAGGATTATTCTAGCACCAGACCTCCAGCATGCAACTTGGCTAAGTTTGGCATCTGGAAGGCAAGGATTAAATTATATATGAATTCTATTGATGAAAGTATCTTTGCTTCTATTTTGTCAGGACCCCCAAGAGCACCTGCTGCTGCTTCTGCCTCATTATCTGATATGAGTGCAGTGCCTCCTCCAAACTACAATGATGAGTACAAAAAGGCAAAAATAGCAGATGCCAAGGCAATGAACATTCTGGCTCAGACAATGTCTGATGAGGTATTCCAGAAGGTTGCTGACTGCTCTTCAGCAAAAGCTATGTGGGATACACTGAACAAGATTGTAGCTGGTTCAGCTGATGAAAGGAAGGACAGAAGGTCCAACCTTATCTCACAATATGAGAAATTCAAGAAAACTGATGCTGAATCAGTTGAAGCCATGTACACAAGGCTCAGCTCAATCATCAATGAGCTGAGGACCCTTGACAAGGACATTTCATTGACAGAGGTCAATGATAAGATTCTTATGTGCTTCCCTAGCACATGGGATCTAAGGATCTGGCCCATCAAGGAAGCCAGAAGTACAACAGAGATCTCAACAGAAGCTCTTCTCGGCAAGCTCAAATCCTTTGAGCAAGTGCTGAAGACAAGGGAAGCAGAAGCTGAAGCAAAGACCCCTACTCCAATAAGAAAAGAGCAATCTCTAGCTCTTAAGGCTGCTGATGCTTCTGAAGGCAGCCAATCCAATGAGGAACTAATGACATTATTTGCCAAGAGGTTTCTCAAGATGGTGAGAAAGGAATTCAGAAAGAAGTCTTCACGCTATGAAGAGAAACCAAGGTATGACCGTTCACCTGCTAAAGAAATTATCTGTTATGGTTGCAGGAAACCTGGACATATCTTACCAGATTGTCCAGAGGAGAAGAACAAAGATAAGAGGAAAGAAAAGGAACAGCACAGGAAGCACTCCAAGCCATCCTCCTACAAGAATAAAAAGAAGGAGAGATGTTTCATTGCTGAAACCTGGAGTGATTCTGATGAAGAATCTTCCTCCTCAAGCTCTAGTGAGGATGAGGAAGAGAAGAAGGCAAAGGAAATTTGCCTGATGGCAATAGATGCCTGCAGCAATCATTCAGCTGCAGAGAGTTCAGATTCAGAGGAAGAAATGCCAACAGAAGATGAGGTACTATCTTCTTATGATTTCACTTCTGCAGAATTCAAATTAGATTTTAAATCTTTATGCTTAGATTTAATTAGTTCTGAAAAGGAGATTAATAAACTTAGACATAGGCTAGCTGAATCAAAAATAATATCTACTGAAAATATTAAGTTAAAGGAAGATCTCACTAATTATAGTGAAGAAATTAAGTTTCTTAAAATTGAGTTAGCTAAATCTAAGAGGTTAGAAGAATCTCTAAATGGTAGAAGCCTTAAGTTATTAGAAATAACCAGCATGACTAACACTAGGTCAGGCAATAACAAACTAGGCTTAGGAGCTTCTCCCAGTGAACCCCCAGTTATTCTTAAAAATAATCTTTCAACTCCAGTGAACTTCATTTCAGCTAGTGGAATGAAGAACACTGAGCAAGTAAACCAAGTCAATAAAACTTTGAATAAAGCTAAGAGAGAGAAAAGAAAACAATTTTTTAAGGAAATACAAAGAGCGTCGAACGCTGCTCGACGATCGGAAGCTCAATGGTCGAACGAAGCTCGACGATCTGAGCGCCCATTGTCGAACGTCGATCGACGTTTTCAATATGATTTTCAAAATCATCATCAAACCCATAGAAACCTAAATGAAAATAGAAACCCTAGCTTTGTTGACCCATCATCTGTATGGAGAATCCCACCTAGGAGATCTCACCCATTAGGTTATCACCCTCAACCTGCATTTTCATTTATTTCTAGCTTTTCTTATGTGAAAAATAAGGGACCCAAGGTTACCTGGGTCCACAATGTCTAAATGAATTTCTTGCAGGTGAAGTCCTATCCTATCACTCAAAATAAGTGGTATTTGGATAGTGGATGCTCCAAGCATATGATAGGAAATAAAAATCATCTGTCAAAGTTCAAAGCTAAACTCGGCCCAAAGGTTATCTTTGGAGATTCAAGCTGTGGTCAGACAGAAGGCTATGGCAGGATCACAATTGGAGCTGTTACTTTCAATAGAGTTGCATATGTGACAGGACTGAAGCACAATTTGATCTCAGTCAGCCAGATATGTGATGCTGGCTACCAGGTTTCATTTTCTAACTTTTCTTGTAATATTACTTTAAATAATAATGTTGTTTTAGTAGGCATTAGATTAGGTAATATTTATTTAGTAGATTTCAATTCAACTCATTCTGAAATCTGTTTATTTAATGAAGTAACAATTAATAATAATTCTTTGTGGCATAAGAGGCTTAGTCATGTTAACCTTAAAAATATATCTAGGTTATCTAAACACAACCTTGTTAGAGGTTTAACTTCTTGCCCCTACAAGAAGGAGAGCCTATGCAAGGCTTGTCAGCTAGGCAAGCAAACCAAAAACTCTTTTAAATCTGTAAATAAAAGTGATTCTCCTAGAATCCTGTATTTATTACATCTGGACCTTTTTGGCCCAATAAATGTACAGAGTTTAGGAGGGAAGTATTACACCTTAGTCATTGTAGATGACTTCTCTAGGTTCAGTTGGGTTCTCTTTTTGAGAACTAAGGCTGATAACTTCAAAGCCCTTACAGACTTTCTATTATGTGTGCAGACTGAGTACTCTACTCATGTGGCCTTGATCAGAAGTGATCATGGTACTGAGTTTGACTCTCTTCTCATGCAAGAATTCTGTGAGAGAGAAGGTATCAAACATAGCTTCTCAGCTCCTAGAACTCCCCAACAAAATGGGGTAGTTGAAAGGAAAAATCGAACACTCATTGAAGCTGCTAGCACATTGTTGGCAGATGCTAATATGCCTCTTTCCTATTGGGCAGAAGCTGTTAGTACAACCAATTATGTCTTGAATAGAAGTCTGATACACAAGCTTAAGTGTAAAACTCCTTATGAGTTGCTTAAAGGAAAGAAACCTAAAATTAATTATTTTAGAGTATTTGGTTGTGTAGTGTACATTCATAATAACAATAAAGAATACCTTAGAAAATTTGAAGCAAAAGCTTCAATGGGAACTATGCTTGGATATTCCCAAGTAAGCAAAGCTTATAGGGTTTATAACAAATCAACCTGTAAAATTGAAGAATCTGTACATGTATCTTTTGATGAGTCTCAGATGTTTTACAAGGAGAAGGAAAATTCTCCTTCCTCCAGTTCATTGCAGGTAACTGATGCTACTCAAGAGATTCTTCAACTATCAACTCTTCAGATCACTGAATCAGACAGCGATGAAGACATTGCAGAAGCTGTTGTTGTTCCACCAACAGTAGATCAAATTCCTCCTGAGGAATTAATCCCAACTGTTGCTGAAGATCACATCCCACCTGCTGATATTGTCACACTTAGAGATCACCCCACATCTCAAGTGATAGGAGACATATCAGCTGGTGTTCAAACAAGACATCAGTTAAGATAGGATGTGATGCACGCTTGTTTCCTCTCACAGGTTGAGCCCCTCACCTTTAAAGATTTTGAGCTAGATCCCCACTGGATCATTGCTATGCAAGAGGAACTCAATCAGTTTGAGAGATGTAAAGTTTGGACTTTGGTTCCAAGACCTAAAGGCCAACTGATCATAGGCACCAAGTGGGTGTATAGAAACAAGTTGGATGCAAATGGAATTATTGTAAGGAATAAAGCTAGGCTTGTAGCTCAGGGCTACAGACAGGAGGAAGGTATAGATTATGACCAAACCTTTGCTCCTGTTGCAAGGCTAGAAGCAATAAGGATCTTCTTGGCCTATGCAGCCTACATGAAGTTTAAGGTCTTTCAGATGGATGTCAAAAGTGCATTCCTAAATGGTGAGCTTAAGGAAGAGGTGTTTTTTGAACAACCACCAGGGTTTGTTTCTTCAACTCAACCCTCACATGTGTTCAAGTTGCAGAAAGCTCTTTATGGACTAAAACAAGCACCCAGAGCCTGGTATGAGACTCTAGCTAGTTTCCTTTTAGAGCACAACTTTACTAGGGGAGTAGTTAATAGAACCCTTTTCGTCAAGCACCACAAGGACACAATCCTGTTAGTTCAAGTGTATGTGGATGACATTATATTTGGCTCCACTGATCCCAAACTTTGCAAAAGGTTTTCTGACCTGATGCACTCTAAGTTTGAGATGAGTAGTATGGGTGTGCTGTCTTACTTTCTTGGTCTCCAAGTTAAGCAAGATGCTGATGGCATCTTCATCTCCCAATCCAAATATGCCAAGGAATTGGTAAAGAAATTTGGGATGGCTGATGCTTCAGCAATGCCTACACCTATGGCTACTAGTGTAGTTATTGATTCTGATGATCACAGCAAGCCAGTTGATCAAAAGAATTATAGGGCCATTGTTGGTTCCCTATTATATCTAACTGCAAGTAGGCCTGATATAATGTTTGCTACATGCCTCTGTGCTAGATTTCAGGTCAACCTCCAAGGAATCTCATCTGATTCTTCTCAAGAGAATCCTGAGATACCTGAAGGGATGTCCAAATCTAGGACTTTGGTACCCAACTGAATCAGAATTTGAGTTAATTGGATACTCTGACTCTGACTATGCTGGTTGTAGAGTTGACAGGAAGTGCACCTCAGGAACATGTCAATTCCTGGGAGAGAGATTGGTCTCTTGGTTCTGTAAGAAGCAGGCTTCTGTCTCAACTTCAACTGCAGAGGCTGAATATATAGCAGCTGCCAGTTGTTGCTCACAGATCCTGTGGATTCAAAACCAGCTTGTGGATTATGGTTACTCACACAAGAACACCAAAATCATGCGTGATAGTACCAGTGCTATCTCAATTGCACAAAATCCAGTGCACCACTCTAGAACGAAGCACATTGAGATTCAGCACCATTTCCTGAGAGATTGTGTGGAAAAGAACAAGATTTGTCTTGAGTTCATATCCACTGAGTTTCAGAGAGGTGATATATTCACCAAGCCCTTAGATGAACAGAAGCATCTGTTCTTTTTAGTTCAACTAGGCATGATCAATGGAAGAGACTAAGTGTGACTATATCTGCCAATGTTGAAACCTGCTTGAAGATCGTCGAACGATGCTCGAAGATCGTCGAACGGATCAAGCCTATCATCGACCTCTGGTTGATGATAGCTTATCTGTTTGAAGATCGTCGACCGGCATTCGAAGATCGTCGAACAGGTCGAGCTTATTGTCGATCCCTGGATGACGACAGCTTGTTGTTTGTGAAGACAGAAATAGTCGAACGATTGATCGACTACTCTGCTTCAGGATCGATTGTCGAATGACCGTTCGACCATCGTGTCCAGTATCTTTTAAATAGATCGACTATCTCCGGTCTAATATAAAGTCGATAGTCGACCTAGGTTAAAAGATCTTTGCTTTTATCGTCGACGGAGAGCGTCTTTTCGTATTCCGTCGTCGTGCTTGCTCTGTCTCTTTTCTCTGCCGATTCGTCTTCTCCGTTCCTCTCGCGCCTTCTCCAGCAAATCGATGGCGATTTCTCCAGCGCTCCTCGCAGCAGTCAAGTTTGACGCAGGTTTCAGCGTGGATTTTGATGCATTCAGCTGCTGTGAACCAGATATCGTGGAAATTCTCCAGCTATGCAAAGATCAAGGATTAGAAAGGCTAATGTCTACAAGGATCAAGTTAAATATCCCAGAGATAAAGGAATGGGCATTTACTTCATCTTCTACTGAAGATTCAATGACAGGATCTATTGGCGGAGTAGAGGTAATTTTGACTCCCGCCGTCTTGACTGATTTATTTGGATTGACTAATGGCGAAGAAGAATATGAGTAAGATGCTCCAGAATTTGGAAGAATGTTGATTGAGCTGGGACATGCAGAAGGCATTCCCTCGAACCTGCTCAAGGTAAATTTTCCTTTTAAGATTAAATTTCTTGCTGAGATTGTCGGAAAAGTGCTGCTAGGCAAACACTCTGCCCACGATAACATTACAAGACAACAATTTGCACTAATGTGTGCAATTGTCAACAAGAAAAGGATCAATTGGGCAGGTGTTCTATTTGACTTGATAAGGAAGAAGAATAGCAAGAAGGAAGTTACCCTAGGCAGGGTTATTGGGATTTTTCTGAAGGAAAGATATCCCCATCTGCTAGTTTCAGCTGCTACCACCATTAATGCCAGCAAAAAGATGGATCCCAATCTGTTCTCCAAATGGAAAAGAACATTCGTGAAGCCCGCTCCTGCAGGGGCTACTCCAGCTGCATCTGAGAGCACAAGGACTGACTCTGTCGCTCCCCACCCTCAAGAAGTTGGCTCAGCTCCTTCATCTATTCCTTCATCTTCTTCTACTTTGCCGTCTACTGCAGTTGAAGTTCCTTCAACTTCAACTGAAGTACGACTTTCTGCCTCTCCTCCTGCATCTTCTTTCCCAACTGATCTTGCTAGGACTTCTCAACCCAGCTTTGATTTGTTGGCGTCTGATATCTCTTCTCCAGTTCATTCTCCCATTCCATCTCCTCCTCACTCTCCACATCATTCTCCAGTTAACTATCCATTTAACTATCCAGTTCGATCTCCAGTCCTCACCACAATTCATCCTGCCACATCAACCATTTCTGCTGCTCCTTCATCCACTGCAGTTCCACCACCTTTTGAAATTACTCCAGAATTTATTTCCAGCATTGTGGAGTTAATTACCCCCTCAATCAAAATCATGATTGAAGAGGCAATTGCTCCACTTGCTTCCTCCATTGCTTCTTTGACTGATGCCATCAAAATTCTCTCTAACTCTGCTGAGCCCTCTTCATCCAGGGGCCTGGTTTCAGTTCCCACTGAAATCAGGCAGGGGGAGATGTTCAATGAAGATGTCTCTGAGCAGCTCCCAGCCTCCCCTCCAGCAGCTCAACTTGCAGTAACAGAAAATATAGCAGAAGTTTCAGCTCCTCTACCATCTGAAATAGAAAAAGAAATATCTGATGCAATAATGTTGTCTGAATTTGTTGTAAAAGTTTACCTGGAAGAAGCCTCAACTCCCTTAGTTTCCCTATTCCTAGAAGGAATTATCACTTCCTTTCTAGATGATTTATGGGAGTTAGGTCACCCTGAAGAAAATCCTGAAGGTATGTCTCTTTCCCAATTTGTAGATTACTTAATTGATAAGTTAGTATGGGATAATCTGGAAGAGATGATTAGATGTCATTTAGCAAGATTTTACTCCTAATCTTACAGATATAATGGAAGAAGTAGTTGTTGTCAAAGAGCCTGAATCTGTATCAGCTCCTGATGTCCAAGTGGCTGTAGAGCAAGCAGTGCTATCTGAGGCTGTAGAGCCTGTTCTAGTTTCTGAGGCTGCTGAACTTGCGCAGCAAGCAGTGCTATCTGAACTGGTCCCCTCGATAGTTCCTGAGCGTCAAGAAATGGATCCTGAAAGCCAAGTTGAAAATAAAGATGACACCCCAAAACTGAGTTTGGAAGAAGAGAAAGCAAAAGCTGCTTGGCAACAAAGAGTAAAGGCTGATTTGGAAGAGAAAGAAAAAGCTTGGCAAGCTGAAAAGTCTACTTTATGGGATGATTCCCCTGGCTTAGACTTGGATACTCTTCTAGCACAGGATGCCATGGAAGAAGAGAAAGAGAAAGCTGCCCTGAAAGAAAAGGAAAAGACTGTATCAGAAGCCTATGATCTGTATGATCATCCTCCCTCATCTCATTCTGAGGATGAAGATGATTCAGATCTGTCTGAGGATTCTAAGAAAAAGAAAGCTGCAAAGAGGAAAAGAAAAACTGTAGCTCCTCCTCCTCCCAATCCCGATCATGACACTCCTTACTACATTCTGAAAGGGATTGATCCTAAATCCAAAGAGTTCCAGCACTGGATGTGGTTCTCTAAGAACCAGTAAAAGGAGAGGAAGAAATCAAAGAGGTATGATAGTCCTGCTCCCAGATGGACTCCCAGAGGTCCTCCTCCTCCACCTCCCGGTGCAGGAGCCTCTGGCAATATTTCAGCAAATCCATCTGCCCCTTCTGACAAGTCTGCACCTTCTCAGCCTCCTTCAAGGAGAAGTTCTCAAAGCCATCAAGGCAGATCATATTCTGGATATCAAAGGCATGATGCTGAGGTAAAAGAGCAAGTAAAGGAGGTGGTATATCAAAAGCCAACATTTTCACCCCCTCCTTCACCCAAGAGAAAAGTTTCACCTGCTGCTAAAGACACTTCAAAGAGTAAAAGAACTATTTTCTCAGAAAAATCCAGTAAGAAGTTTGCTGAGTTTGCTCCTCCGACATCTCTTGTTATTCAAGAAGTAAAAGATCCAGCTGAAAGTTTATTAGATCTGTCTACCAAGTTTAAAGCTGTGAAGCCAATAGATACTACATCTGAAAATAAGTATGAAAGTCAAGAGTTAGATCCTGATTTCAGGATGGCTCGTTTTCTAGAGCTTGTTGGCTCAGCCCAGATAAAGAAAGCTAAGGCTGAAGGAAAAGATTCTGCAGGATTTACTACCATGTCAAAATTCAGAATGAAGGAACTTGATAAAATCCAGGTTAGTCCTGAGGTATTTGACCCTTCTAAATACATGGAAAAGCATCCAGAAGCAGTCGTCCCAAGGGCATCAGAACTAAAGATTATTGGTGTACAAGATCTGAAGATGTCCAAGAAAGAAGCCATAGATCCCTTGAGGAAAGTATCTTTTGTTCCTAGCTCTTCTGATCCCAAACCTGATTCTGTAGATCCTTAATTTTGATTGACTGTTATATATCTGACTGAATGTTAATTGCTAGTTAGTTGTTTAACTATTTCCTATATTGATTTTATTGTTCTATAGCTAGCTCTGTGTTTTAGTTTTTGAGAGACTTAACTCAAATAGGGGGAGATTGTTGGTACCCTAGTTTGATTTGAGTTTAGTCTTGTCTTCTTAGTCTCTTGACCCTTGAATTATCTATGGTCAAGGTTATTTGTCTAGTTGTAGAGTTCCCAGCTTATCCAGATAAGAATTTGGTTAAGTAGTTTGTTCGTTCGACTATGGTCGAACGCCGCTCGACTATCATCGACTAACTGTTCGACGATCGTCTATCAGTTGCTCGACGTTCAATTCTGTCTGCGTGGATAGTTCGACTATCTGTTGATAGTTCGACTATCTATCTGCTTTCTTCTGATAGTTCGACTATCTGCTTGGATAGTTCAACTATCTGATAGCTCGACTATCTGTTTGATAGGTCGACTGTCTGCGTTGTTTGATAGCTCGACTATCTGTTGATAGGTCGACTATCTGCTTTGTTCTGATAGTTCGACTATCTGTTGATAGGTCGACTATCTGTTTTCACTTGGTAGTTCGACTATCTGCTTTGATAGTTCAACTATCTGATAGCTCAACTATCTGTTGATAGTTCGACTATCTGTCGTTCTTTGATAGTTCGACTATCTGTTGATAGTTCGACTATCTGTTCTGCATTGATAGTTCGACTATCTGTTGATAGGTCGACTATCGGTTTTGCTTTGATAGTTTGACTATCTGTTGATAGGTCGACTATCTGATAGCTCGACTATCTTCTGATAGTTCGACTATCTGTTGTGATAGTTCGACTATCTCCTTTGATAGTTCGACTATCTGGATCGTTCGACTATCTGTCTGATAGTTCGACGATCTCCGTTCTTCGGTCGACGATCTCCGAGGGTCGTTCGACATTTTCTATTTGCCTTTTTATTTTGTATTTATTTATTCTATTTAATTAATTAATATATTATCTGGCATTTTATTTCAGTTGTTCTGTGATAATATTTCCAGGCAATATCTGCTCCATCCCTTTTGCCTGAGTCAAATCTTTTTAGATAAAGTTATTTGTCTTATTAGTTGACAGTGTATTTTACTTTATCTGCTGTCAGTCCTTTATAGCCGTTAGACTGAAAAGTCTTCCTTCTGCTATAAAGAGTTTGTCTCTGATGTGATTTTATTTAGTACCTTTATTATCAGATTGCTTCCGGCAGCTTCTTTGAAAAAGGTTTATCCCTTTTATAGAATATTTTGCTGCAGAGTTTGTTTGTCTTTGTGATATTTGCAGCCCAGGTTTCAAGTTTCAGAAGAAGACAAATAGTTCAAATTGAAAAGAGCCGTTGCTTGTTGCTGCTATAAAAGGAATCCTTTGGAGAAGGATTTCAGCTAGCTAACCAGTTATTCAAAAGTTATTCAATTAGCATTTCAAGCTTTCATCAAGACCAAGTTCACTGCTCTCAGCAATATTCATTCAACTGAGAAGTGTTAAGCTCTTCTGCTCTTCTTCAACCTGAGTTCTCCTGCTTCCTGGAAGTTTAGACTCAGAGTTCTTTTGAAGAAGAAGAAGAAGAAGATAGCTGCTAGAAGATTTCTATTTTATTATTTTATATCTTCTTATAGTTTTTCCTTCAGAACTTTCTGAAGTGTTTTCTGCACTGAAGCAAGACTTCACCTGGACATTCTTTGAGCCACGGGGAGCCTTGATTCTTTTAAGCTTTCTAGCTCAGTGCAAGTCTTTGTGTTTCTCTAATCGATTGTAAAATAGAGAAGACTTTTTAACCTTCTTTCCCCCTCCTGTACAGGGTTATTACTCCCTTCAAAAGTATCCCTTGGTGGCAGGGCACCTGATCAAAAACCTGTTGTTGGTTTTTAGACACCTGATCAAAAGTCTAAAGGGTTTCTAGATCTACCTGAAGCAGATCTTGTGGTGGCAGGGCACCTGATCAAAAACTTGTGGTGGATTCCTACCTTGTTGGTAGAAGAGTGGACGTACCCAAGTTGTTTGGGGAACCACTATAAATTCCTTGTGTCGTCTGGCTTGCTTAATTTAATTACTTGCATTGTGGCTGCGATTAGATATAACTAGGTTTGCTAGTTGCTGATTAGGTTTTCCAAGCCTTAACTGTAATTACAGTTAGCTTGAGTTTGTGCACAACACTTGTGTTAGGCTTTAGGGTTATCTCCATATCTATAATCTTTTCATTCCGCATTTCATTCCAAGGGAGTTGGGTAGACTATTAAGTTTTGTCTAGTGCAAAATTTGATAACTCTATTCACCCCCCCTCTTGAGTAGTATCTATCCCTTCACTTTCACGCTGGTCATCCCTTCCGCACCAAAGGCCTTAGGAATGCCTTTGCACTGAAGCCAACACATGCAGGTACCCGTCAAAAGAAAGATCTTTTGATCTGCTACTCCACTTTGTTTTGGAGTATATCCATAAGAGAGCTCCCTTCGGATTCCATGCTTCCTGCAAAAGTTCGAGAACACGGTTGACCTGAACTCACCTCTGTTGCATGTTCTCAACTTCTTGATCTGCAGACCAAGTTGGCCCTCCACGAGCTTCTTGAACTCCATAAACAAATGGAATGCGTTCAACTTCTCCCTCATGAAGTACACCCAAGTATACCTTGAGTAGTCATCAAATAATATTAGCATGTACCTGCTGCCTCCAAGACTGTCGGTGACGGTCGGTCCCACCAGATCACCATGGACAACCTCCAATGGTGCCTTACACCTGGACTGCGCCTTATCAACCGTAAAGCGAAAAGCTTCACCGTGTTGACATCCCATGCAAGCTAGACCACTGCCGAAGGATGATAACACTAAGCTAGGGATAATAAAAGCATAAAATGAGAAAGAGAGAGAGCATAATAACACTAAGAAACAAAGGGACAACACCTCCCCTCTTAACCCAAAACTTCTCTGGACATAAGGGGGAACCACTAAATTTATAGACTTTCTCACGGGTTGGTCATGCCCTCTTTCACGCCCAGGGAGGGCGTGTTAGGGGGGCGTATCATATACAAAGTTGACCTCGGGCTCTGGATTCGGGAGGGAATGATGATTGCTTCTGTACAATGGTGGACACGCCCGTGTAGGAGGGGCATGTAAGCCACGTCAAGTCTCAATCATTGGTCGGAAATCCGCCAGTCATCGAAAAAGGTGGAACATGCCCCAGTGCCACGCCCGTGTAGAGGGGCGTGTGATGCGTTGGATCTCTCAAGCAACAGCGCCAAAAACTTGATGCGAATGTGACGGCAAGTGGACCGGTCGCACAAGAAATATAAAATGGGTGAATTTTCCCAAGTATCGATCTCTCAAGGAACACAGTAAGGTGGAGTTAATTTTGAGAAGGACTTGAGATTAAAGTCCTTAAGTCGGCTTTAACAAAGGTGGGTTTTGGTAATTGCGGAAATGTAAATTAAAATACTAACAACTACTCCTATGCAATGTCGCTATGCATCTCTTCGCCAGGCAGGATGGAAGACTACACGAGCCACTATGCACCGAATCGCTAGGCAGATGGACGAGTGGCAAGCATAAGAACCAGAATTTGAGGGTCGTAAGTACCTCTTCGCTATGCACGCTTCTAGCAATTGCTAGAACGGAAAGAATGGATGGACGGTGGATGGACAAAATGCGCACCCCAAGCAATATAATGAAAATATACAATCACATAGACATGATTACATACAAACATTTATGAAAATAAGCACAACTTCATCATATACAAAGAGAACAACTATACTATCTACCACAAGATAAGAAAAGTGTGCGAATTCGACCGGATCTGAAGTCTTGCTGAGGGTTCACAGTTGTAATCGCCTGGTTATCAATCCGCATCCAAGCTCGGTCCTCAACTGCGTCCGGGGTAGAGGAGGTTGTCACTCACTCCCAATGAACCCGACTTATTCGTGTCACGAGCTGGCGGAAGATGGCACAACTACTCCTAGCTTGATGGAGAAAGCTAGGTTGAATCTCCTCTTGAAGCTCGAGGATGAAGGAGGAGGCCGAGAGGAAGCTCCGGCTTGGATTTGGCATTGAATGCTTGCCCGGATCTCCTCTACTCGGTGGAATGTCGAAGTTTCGCCCTAAAATCATGGGAGGGATGGCTGGAAACGAAGGTCTTCCTCAATGGCTAAAAATCTACGCTTTAAATAGAAAAAGTTAGAAAATTGGTCACGCACGATCGTGCACTAACCGTGCGTTATTAACTTACAGATCTTGATCGTTGGAGAAGAAGCATTGACCCATGCATTTTACTCGCACACGGGTGATTCCGCCTGTGCGTGAAGGAAATCGCACGGGTAAACATAAAGCGCAAAAAATAGGGGAAAACAGTGGAACCGTGCGTTTTACTTGCACACGGGCGCTGCCGCCTGTGCGTTAACAAATCACACGATTAACCACAGAATGGTGCCAAAACAAAAGGTACAAGACAACCGTGTGTTTTCTTCTCGCACGGTTTGGCTGAAACCGTGCGTTAACCGTGCGTTTCAAATCTTCGAGCTCATCTCGACAAAATGTGTCGAGACCCTCACGACTAAGTAAAACACACGATTATGAAGAAATCGTGCGCTAAGGAAACGCACGACCGTGCATTTTCCACAAATCAGAATTCCTGCCTTGGGTAAAACGCACCACCTGCACAGCAAAAACCAAAACTGGAGCACAAGCTCCCAGCACTAATACACAACATAAAATGAACAAAAAGAACCATGGGGAGCACCATGTGCTTACCCCCAACAAAAGAATGCGCAATTGCAAATCCACAGGCCTATAAGTGCACTTCCTATGGAAATAACAAATAGAAGAAATATGAACGATATAGAACTAAAAGTGAAGTGCAAACGCGTGAAAACTTGCCTAGATTAGTCTGAAAAACCCTATATAAATAGGACTCATCACACCCCCAGACTTACCTGTTTGCGCGTCCTGAGCAAACAAAATCTATACAGATAGGAAAAATGACCTAACTAACATAAAAATTGTGAAATGGAGTACCATGTGAAGTCGCATGCTCGTACATATACAAATATAATAGAGGAAATTTCTAAGTATGCAAAATAGTTTACTTTTTTCATAATGCGTATCAAAATTTTATTACTACTCAAAAATGGAATCACGGTGAATCATCTGGTCACTCATAGGAAGAAAGTAGGCAGGCCACTAAGGTGAGCTTTGCCAAAGATCGGGGCTCAGGATCACCTCCAAAGGAATCCACCAATGTCCGGGACGATACGCTTGCCCGTTCACACTCTCTCAACGACACTAGTTAGACTCAAGCGTGAATCCGTAGGACTTTAGGATATGAGATTGTGCTTGGGTTACGGTGAGATAAACAAAGTTAAACATGAAGGCTATGCACCTAACCCAAATGAGCTAGCCAAAAAAAAAAGAATCCAACCGCTAACCGCACTACAAATGAGTACGCCACACCCCTAGACTTTACTTTTAACACATGGGTGTGCACACCGCCTACTCCAAATACAATCAAATCTTCAAAAAGATTTTCGATCAAACTTTTTCTTTTCATTTTTTTTACAAATATTTTACTTTCTTTTTTTTCTTCTTTTTCATTTTTTATTTTCATAATCTCAGAAGATATAAACTTGGGAGCACTTCCACATTTTCACAAATAATTTCACCACATCACATCCCAACATGAAAATTTAAAACACTATAGCTCGACTTGGGTGTGTGAATAGGTAGGCTATGAGGCTTTGGTGAAATCATGCTAGTGCTGAACCAAAAAGAAGGGGTAGGCATAACGGGGCTTAGTGAGGATACGATGTTAGGAACGGTACAATGCTCAACCGGGCCAAAATGAAGGCCTACATCACACTCACGCTTGACTAACCATGTACTAATGCTTTGAGAGTAGCTTGGGGCAAGTTCTTATCCACCGAGAAAGATAATCCTTCCTCCCGACTAGAGCAAAACGAGTATAGTGATGCCTACACACATCCCTACACTACCGTTTGATTCACACCGGATTCTCCAACTTTTGAGTAGAATAAAAAGATCTTTACGCAAAAAGAAAATATAAAACTATAAGCATACAGAAAATTAAATCCACTCAAATTTCTACACGAGACGAGAGCAGTTGACTAGAAGCACAACAAGGTCAACATTTTACTCCGTCTCACAATCCTAAGCCAACACCATAATTTTCTCCAATCTGAGAATTTTAAAATAACTTTTTTGTCATCTTCTTCCTCGTGTGAAAAGTTGAAGAAGATTTCTAGGAACTCATTCATTAAGCAAGTCTGTGAACACATATAAGGTTTGCTGTTAAAAAGAAAAAGAACTAAAATTTCATTCCGGTCTTTAACTGCAAGATTAGAAAATCTTTTCTGATGAGCGAGAAGCAGAGAAAACTTAAAGCTGCTGCTCATATTCAAGTCCTTAGATCTAACCTCTACTACAATCTAGGCTTGAAGAAGCAGTACTCTACAGTTACTTCTCAGCTCAAGAATAATAACCTTGAAGATCTATTCTTTGTGCTATAAAGAAGATAGGGCTGGGTTTACTCTGTTCAGCAAGCATGCTCATAGGACACTTTCTTTAGAGTCAATCAACAACAACAAACATACTCATTCTGCAGGATCAATCTTGATCTCAGTTATAAGCCTGAAATAAAAAGGTTGAGTGGTAGGATTCTGCTGAGAATCAGAGGTAGGGCATATATGCCTGAGGTAGGATCATTCTGGATCTGAGCTATAAAAGAGTTATTCTCTCTGAGTGTAGGGTTATCCTACTAGCCTGAGGTATAGGACTTTTGATTAAGTCTGAGATAGGTGATCTATGGATCACTGAGCTGTATGAGTATTATTTACTCTGAGTTGTAGGGCTGTGACCCGAGGTATGAATTGGAGGAAGTTTGAGAGATCCTGAGGGATCTGTGTTTTAAGCTCTTTGAGCTAAGATTAGAGAAGATTTCCTTGTCTAACACACTATTTGAAAGGTGGGAGGGACAGTAGATGTACCCATACCATGGTGAACCACTATAAATACTGGCGTGTTGTGTCTCTTTTTTGAAAGCTAACTATAATAACTAAACACTAAACATACAAAAACAAAAAGATAGTCTTAAAGACTAAGAAACCTATTCACCCTCCTCTAGGTGTATAGATACTCTTGAAAAAAGACATTCAAGTGGTATCAGAGCGAGGTTGTTAAAAAAGGACTTAATAGTTTGAACAGATCTCCAAGAGTAGCTAAAGATTATCTTCATGGGTGCATGTGAGAACCACAAGGAGTTGGGCTCAATGAAGCTTCCAATTTGAAGAAAGGAGAACTTTGGGATTTGGATAGAGAGGGTCATGCTATTATTGGAAGCCTCAGACCCAAGGATCTTCATTACAGTTCAAGAAGGACCCTTCATTCCCATGAAGATCACTATAGTAGATGCCAATGTACAAACCCCAAAGAAATACACTGAAATGACTAAGGATGAAGTCATCTTGGCTACTATGGATAAGAGGGCATAAAATATCATTGTCAGAGCCATAGATGACTCCATGTTCCAGAACTTAGTTCACTACAAGACTACTAAAGAGATGTGGGATTATCTTATTGTCTATATGGAAGGAACAGAAGAGGTGAGGGATGATAGGAAATCCCTCCTAAATCATTAATATGAAGCATTCAAGCCAGGAAAGAAGGATTCCATAGCTGAATGCTATGAGAAGATCTTCATGATATTGAATAGTCTGATCACCTATGGTAGACATTTCACTAATTATGAGCTGAATGACAAGTTCTTGAGATCCCTAAACAAGAAATGAGATATCAAGATTTGTGCCATCAGAGAAGTTGGCAACCTGGCCAACAATCTGCCTCAGAACTTGTTTGGGAAGCTGCTATCTCATGATATACAGCTGAACTCTAGGAAGGCTGAAGAGAATGCAGCCAGATCTCATAGCAAAGATAAGTCAGTGTCCTTACGAGCTAAAGCCACAAGAAGAAGCACGGAAAAGACTCCTCCTCCAAGGAGATTTGCTGAGTTAGAATGCTTAGATACCAGCTCCTCTGAGAATGAACTGCTAGATGGAGAACTAGCACTATTCTTCAAGCAGTTCAAGAAGTTGTTGAGCAGGAGGAGATAATGGAAGAATAAAGGCTCTCCTTGCTCCACTTCATAGAAGCCTTACTCTAGCAAGGACAAATTCAGAAATGACCTCTATGGGGAAAGGTATGACTCCAAACAGAACAAATAGTTAAGTCTAATGTTGTTTGTTATTGTTGAAATAGGAGTTGACATATCATTGTTGATAATCGGGTTAAGAAGAAGGTGGAGATGAAGTTTGAATGCAAAAAGCATAATATGGACAAGAAGACTGAAAAGTGCTTCTTGGCTAAGAAGAAGTAATCCTATCAAATAGTGATTCTGATTCTTCAGAATTAGAAGAAGAAGAAGAGGCCTACATTGGTCTCATATCCTCTGAAGAAGGGGCTGATCATCCTGCTACCCCATCTTGCATAAGGGCCTTATTGCCCTCTATTGACAGTGATTGTGAAGTGGATGAGGAATTCAGTCTCAAGTCTCTATCAGAAGAAAATCAGGATAATGATATTCCTGATGAGGCACATTCAATACCTAGCTCTCCTTTTATCTATGAGTCTAGCTCAGACTTTGAAACATCCCCTTCCTCCAGTGAGGTTGATGGTTCAGAGTTTGAAGATGATGTCAATCAATTGATTGACAAGTTTTTTTTGATTCTAGATGCTCGAAAGAGGAGCAAAAGGATTGCCAAGAGATAAGCTAAGAAGATAATCTCCCTACAGCAAGCTGCTTCCCTGCAGTCTGAGTCAGCACCCTTGCTAGCTCGGATGATGAGGGAATTTAGCCAACTGAAGACAATCTCAATAATCCAAATTAGGACCATCATCAAGAAGAACAAGGTCATTATGGATCTTGAACAGAAGCTCCTTAAGGAGAAAAAGTTAGCAGATGAATTATCAAGCCCAAAACAGTGCTTCCACTAATAGACTCCTTTACCTCTCAAAAGGATATGAGAGTTTTGGGGTTCAAGTGGAACTCTAGAGATGCCCACCCAAATGGGAAAGGCAATGCTCCTGTAGTGCCTAAGACCACCTTTCACAAGGTAATCCTCCCTTCTAACAGGTATGACCAAGATAGGAAGTATGGTCACTAGAAGAATGGGAAACCTTCTGGTAAGAATAAAAGGTTAGCTTACAATGCAAGGAGAAAGGGTATAGGATTGAGTGCACTGAAGGCTCCCCATGAGGAAATTCAAAAGGCCTATCATGCACCATTTGTATTTGGTGCTCCATCCCCCACACTTAAGGATAAGGTAGTGTCCCATTCTCAGGCTCTTCCAGCAAAAGCCCAAACCAAGGGTAAGTCATTCATTAAACCTGACTTGGATATCTCTGAGGCCATTAAAAACAAGTCAACTACTAAGAATACTACTATTGATGAAACTCAGAATAAGCCAAGTACATCTACTAGCAGACTCTCCTTCATTCAGATTCTTGCTAAAAGAAATAAGAAGAAAGCAACTGCTTTCCCTTCTGAAAAGACAGTTGCTGACAGCTTGTACTCCACTAGGGTTGTTTAGAAGAGGAAATATAACTTTCATGAATGTTGGTGCTGTGGTAAAGTGGGTCGCTTTTCCATAGATTATTGGCATAACCCTAGTGTAACAAGGGCAAGGGTGAGTCTTCCTGTTATAAGTACTGTAGTTAGATATGTTCATTTTCAGGCTAACAAGAACTGAGGACCCAATCCCCTTTGGGGTCCTAAGGTAAACTAAACTATGTTTACAAGATAGTCCAAGTACCCATGCAATTCCAATATGGTACTTAGACAGTGGATGTTCCAGACATATGACTGGACTAAGGAGCCACCTTAAGGATTACTCCTGTAAAGAATGGACCTAAGGTGACCTTTGGAGGTTTAAACATAGGAGTCACCAAGGGTTATGGTATGATCACCAATGGCATAGTCTCCATCACAAAAGTAGCTTATGTGGAAGGATTGCAACACAATCTGATTAGGATAAGCCAACTATATGATATTGTATTCCATAAGGATGAGTGTCTGATCAAAAGGTCAAGTGACCAAGAGGTCATTTTGACAGGCACTAAGGTTGGAAATATAAATGGTTTAAAATTCTTATGTTTAAGTACAGACTCACCAGTTTGTCTTATAGCAATAGGAAAGTCTCATATTGTGTACAATGTCATAAGAGGCTTGCTCACTTGAACTACAAGACAATTAGCAAGGTCTTCAGGGAAGGGCTAGTCAGAAATGGACCCAATATAAGATGCACAAAGGAGGGCATTTGCTCTGCATGTCAATAGTGCAACCATACTAAAGCATCCTTCAAGAGCATTGAGGCCAAAGATTCTGAGAGGTGTTTGTACCTCCCACATATGGACTTGTTTAGTCCTATGCCAGTTCACAGTCTAGGTAGAAAAAACTCTATAGTTATGATAGTTGATGACTATTCCAGGTTTGCTGGGGTTTTCTTTCTGAAGAAAAAGTCTGAAACCCTTGACATCTTTGTCACCTTTATTAGGCAAGTTCAAAATGAAAAGGACAGTTCTTTGGTCAAAATTAGATATGACCATGGTACTGAATTTCAGTCTGAAAGCATGACAAAGATCTGTGAAGAATAAGAGATTCATCAGGAGTTTTCTTCTCCAAGAACACCCCAACAAAGTGGGATAGCTGAGAGGAAAAACAAAACTCTCATAGAAGCTGTCAGGACACTTCTCAGTGATACTTCTCTTCTAGAATACTTCTGGGATAAGGTAGTGAACACTGCTTATCATGTCTTGAATAGATCTTCTATCAACAAGTATCACAAGAAGACTCCCTATGAGATTATGAAAGACAGAAAACCAAATCTAGCCTATCTTAGGATCTTTGGGCGCAAGTGCTTTGTGTTAAATAATGGGAAGTCCTACTTGGCTAACTTTGCTGCCAAATCTTATGAAGGACTTTTTATTGGGTACAACAACCATATCAAAGCCTATAAAGTCTACAACTTGAAAGATCAAGTTGTAGAAGAGTCTGTAAATGTTGTATTTGATGAATCATTTATGATTAACAGTGAGCTACCTAGCTCCTATAGATCTATAGGTGTGGAATTGGAGATAGATAAATTGACCATCAAGGATACTCCTACTACTCAAGAGTAAGATAATGGTTTGTGCACTCCTCAAGAAGGACAATGCACACAGGACTTGGGTGAAGACCAGCAGGATCTAGCCATTGAAGCTCAAGATGTTGGAGATAGAATGCCAGCAGCTGTTAGGCATTTGATGTATGATCCTAAAGACCTAATTATAGGTGATGCAAGGCATGGTGTTACAACAAGGAGCAGAAGCCTCAACATTGTGATGTATTCAAGCTTTCTGTCTCAAGTTTAACTAAAGAGATTTAAAGATTCCAATATAGACCCATTCTAAATTGTGACTATGCAAGAAGAACTAAACCAGTTCAAGAAATGCAAGGTCTGGAAGCTTATTCCCAGACATCAAGGACTAAACATCATTAGAACCAAGTGGATTTACAGGAATAAACTTGATGAGAATGGTGTTATAATAAAGAATAAAGCTAGATTGTTGGCTAAGGGATACAGATAAGATAAAGGTATTTGTTTTGATCAAATATTTACACCAGTAGCTAGATTGGAAGCTATAAGACTGTTCCTTGCATGTGCTGCACATAAAGGATTCAAGGTCTACCAAATGGATGTAAAGTCAGCTTTTCCAAATGGTGACCTAAAAGAAAAGGTCTATGTTGATCAACCCTCAAGTTTTGCTAACTCTAACTTTCCTGATTATGTATTTATGCTTAGAAACGATTTATATGGGTTGAAGTAAGCCCTTAGGACATGGTATGAAACCCTGTCTAGTTATCTCATTGAGATAAATTATCAAGGGGAAAGATAGACAAGACATTATTCCATAGGTAAGTCAAGGGTAAGATCATTCTAGCCCAAATTTATGTAGATGACATAATATTTGGTTCTACTGATGAGTGCCTCTACAAAAGTTTGCTAAACTTATGCAAGGGCAGTTTGAGATGAGCAGTATGGGTGAACTCAAGTATTTCTTGGGCCTCCAAGTTAGACAATTAGAGGATGGTCTATCCATCTCTTAGTCTAAGTTCACCAAGGAGTTGGTTAAAAAATTTGGAATGAAGAGTGCCTTCATAATGTAAACTCCTATGGGATCAAGTGTGTCAATAGACAAGGATGAGACAAGGAAACCTGTTAATGAAACATTGTATAGGGCAGAATTGGCTCCCTCCTCTACCTTACTACTAGTAGACTAGACATTATGTATGTAACATATGTTTGTGCAAGATACAAGGCTAGCCCTAAGGAATCTCATTATTCTGCAGCAAATAGAATTTTGAGATATCTCAAGGGCACACCTTATCTTGGTCTGTGGTACCCTAAGAATAATGACTTTGAACTAATTTGGTATTAATATGAATATTTCGTAAGTTATAGAGAAGATAGGAAAAGCACCTCTAGCACTTGTCAATTTTTAGGAGGAAGATTGGTCTCTTGGAGAAGTAAGAAGCAATCAAGTGTTTCCATCTCAATAGCTGAATTAGAGTACATCTCAGCTAGTAGTTGTTTTGCACAACTACTGTGGATCCAGCTTCAACCCCAGGATTAAGATCTCAGGCTAAGTAGAACTCAAATGTTTTGTGATTCTTCTAGTGCAATCTCTATTTCTAGGAATCTTGTGTCTCATAGAAGGACTAAGCATATAGAGATTAGATATCATTTAATTAGAGAGCATGTAGAAAAAGAAGACATTTGTCTTAAGTTAATCCCCACAAAAAAACAAGTGGCTGACATTTTCCCCAAGACACTGGATAAAGCCAAGTTCAACACCTTTAAAATTGAGTTGGGTATGTTGAACTTAGTTTAGCTTCAGTGCTTACATACACAAGTGTTGCAAGCAATTTTGAATCTTGCAGGATGCCTAGACAAACATGGACTAAGTGTCTAAGCATCGAGTTTGTCGAAAGAAGTTCAAGTGTCGAGAGCCTTGAGTGCGTCGAGTGCATCAAGACAACTCAACGAATTCTCCCAGGGAGTTAAGATTGCGGCAATCTCGCGGTATTAATCTCAGCCGTTAATCTCCTGATTATCTCAACAGGTACGCCCCCCTCCACATTATCAAATAAAAGATAACTATAAATAGAAGTGTGTGTGCTTAGAATAAAAATACTATTCCTAGCCCTTTGTGACTTTCTTCATCCCTGTACCTGAAGATCGTCCTAAACTCCATATACTCAAACACTTTCAATGGCATTGAATTGAATGGAATTCCTTTTCGAGGGATCTAAACTAGTGCAAAATGGTTCCAAGGATGCTCTAGAAGGAAGTTTATCTGGTCCTACACTTGTTACAGTTCATTGACCTAGAGTTCATTCTATTCGAGCCAAGCTCAATATGGAAGAGAGAAGTACTTGAACTGTACTCAAATGCCACTGTCAGCTCCTCCATAAACAAAATCAAGTCATCCATTAGTGGGCATAAGATCAAGATATCCCCTAGACGACTAAGTAAGGCATTGTATCTGCCAATGTTCAAGTCGTTTGATGAAGAAGCGGAACTTTATCAGAATGATGTGAAGTCTGCCTTCAAGTGATGTGGGCTTTCAAAGCACACCACAGGATCAGTGTTAATAAAGGAGATGAATCTCAAAGGACAATATCTGGCTGATGTGATTGGGAAGGCACTAATCTGCAAGACAGGGTCTCATGATAAAATCTTCAGAAAAATGTTTAAGTTCATGACAAGAGTCATTCTTTCTAAAAGGACTGACTGGGCAAAGTAATCTTTGACAAAATAGTGGAATGCATGGCTGGACAAAATCCGGGGACAATTCTGTCCCTATATATCCATGAGCTTGTTCCAAGGATCCTCAATGTGAGGCTAGGAACTAAAATCCATCACATGAGGAGGATGGATTCAAAGATGTTTGACAGATGTGATAGTGTACTACTAACACATCTACAAACAAAGGAGGACAAGAAAAAGAAAGTTGTATTGTCACTGAAGAGAGAACAGAATGCAGTTCTTCTAAAAGCAGTGAGGAGGAGCCACAAGATCCTCAGCTGATTGAATCCACTGAGGAGATAAGAAGGGATTTGAGTGCTCTGGTTTCAATATCCTCAGAACCTGCAAAAAAGATAGTCCAGGTAAGTGTCTCCCCATCTAAAAACCTCCCAGCAGAGGTAACTGAACAAATAACTAAAGGTATTGTGAATAGAATCTGTGCAAATATTGAGGGGGAGACTTCCTAGAGGCTTACCCCTGCTGAGGGGGAGATAGTAGCTTTAGTTCATGAATATCTTGACTTATTCCTTAATAGTCTGTAGAACAGGATTGCTCAAATCCCACAAGGTCCTGAACTGATTACTTTCAGTCCACAAGTTGAGGGGGAGCAAGTTCTTGAGAGGATGAAAGAAGATGCTCTAGCCACATCCATTATAGAGCAGCAAATGCCTATGGGGAATGCAGAGACTATGTGGGAGATTCCAACAGAGCTCCCTACTCAAGAAAATGAAAACATTTTTGTAATTTCTGAGGATGCTGAACCTACTTTTGAACACTTCTCTGAATATATGATTGCTAGCAAGGCAAGAGAAGGATAATGTCTGTGATGAAGGGACATCTCATCAAGCTGATTAGATGTCCTGAACCTTCTTAGCTCAATTGAAGGGTCTGTTGGATGAAAGAAGGAGACAACTTGAACATTTTGTTAATGATTCCATCAGAGATTTAAGAAATGATTTGACTACTGAGATCAAATCCATCAAATTTGAAGTCAACTTGCTGAAGTCCAACATAGTGGCATTCATCATGAGGGTTGCTCCTGCTATAACCTTTACTGAAAGCAAGCTGGCAGAAATCAAACAGACTCAAAATGATAACTTGGAGAATCAGAATATAACCTCTAGCAATATAGAAATGGTTCACAATGTGCAGATGAATCTAATGGAAGCACACATGACTACTCTGGAAAAGAATGGATGCCTGCACTCAATATTTAGATGATCATATGATAGAGGTCAAGAATCATGTCACAAAAGGAGTCAATTTCTTGGATGAGAGACTCTTAATTGCAAATGACTCCCTGACTGCAGCTTTAGGAGAAGAAGTCATAACGGGGCAGAAGACAATGATCAATACAAATATTGAGAATGTTTTCTGGGTGACCAATGTTATCAGAGGTTTATTGGAGCTTGAGCAGTATTCATATGATAATATTTTTACTGTTCCAGAAGGCCTAAATATTGTACAGTGTGTTAATAAGGGGGCAGTTCAACATGATGTACAATGTGGTGCTCAATTGGCTGAACCCTCCATTGCTACTAAAATTCATACATTCAGCCCCACTATTGATGAGATAGCCAGAGCCAAAGGAAAGTCTATTGCTGAAGCAAAAGAAGAGATCAGGATCTATAAGAAAATGTATAGATAAGAAATGGACACCATACTAGACTTTTAGAAATGGACTCCTCAATCAAGGACTATCATATTATCTTCCTAGGATCAAGTCAAAGACAAGAAAACTGAAAGAGGAAAACTATACAGTTCCATAGAATGGGCAAAACTAGAAAAGAATGAAGAGGTTAGGAGAAAATTCTGAATAGACAAGAGGACATGTGTTGTACCACCAAATGCTCCTGAGCCCAGTAAGTATTTCCCAAAGCCATAAAAGTTATTTTGAAAGGCAGAAGTAGAAGAATCTGAAGATCAAGAAAAGGCCGCAAAGAAACCAAGCAGGGGAATAGTCATAAGGGAGCTTGAAACATAAAAATGTTTTTTGTACTCCTTGAGGGTTGTAGAACTGTGTAAATTATTTTAAGCACACTGTCTAGTTGTAATTATCTCCTTCAATTGAAATTATAGTTTTGATTATGTGTCAAAAACTACACCTATGTGTTGTGAATGTGTTTTCTATTTTATGGTAGTTAATATCATTGTCTAGGGTTCTGACTCCTTTAAATAGGGGGAGATTATTGGGTCCATTGATCATAATATCCTAGATTTGAATAAGGCCCACAAGATAATGGTATACACATGATTGTATCTGATGCATGCTCTAAGTTCAATGTATGGAGGTTGCGTTCTGTTGCACTAATTTGACAGGTAGTCTGAGTCACAATGATAGATGGACCCAAGATAGGATGTTGGCAAAGCAAAAATCTGGCTAAGTCCAAAAGCGTTGAGTAAAGACAGTTCACACAATGCCAAGAGGCTAAAAGCGTTGACAGAAACTCAAGCAGTCAAAGCATCTGAGTTGTTGACTATAATTATAGCTAAGTCCAAAAGCGTTGAGTAAAGAGAGTTCACTCAATTCCTAATCAACAAAAATTCTGTCTAAGTATATAAACATTGAGTGAAGACTTGCCACTCAACACCTCATCATGAAGACAGTCAAAGTCATAGTGTTGCTGACAAGAAATTTGTCTAAGGAAAAAAGAGTTGAGTGAAGATAGTTCATAAAACTCCTACTCTTCAAAAAAAACTGTCCAGGTATAGAAGCGTTGAGTGAAGATGAGCCACTCAATGCCTCATCAAGAAGTAAGGCTAAGTCATAAGCATTGAGTATATAAGCTACACTCAACGTCTTCATATAGAGAAATTTCAACCAAGTCTAGAAGCATTGAGTGATGAAGGCTCACTCAATGCCTTAATAGTTAGACAATAAAAGTCAAGTCAAAAGCGTTGAGTGATGATGGCTCACATAATGCCTGAAGATGCGGAATTCTGCTAAGTACTTTGCGTTGAGTGACGTTGCTTCACTCAATGCCTATGTAATTGTCTGGAAATTACTAAGTCTAGAAGCACTGAGTCATGCAGACTTCAGCAAGAATTCAAATGTCGCAGGATTTGGACGTTGGATGATAGAAGGCACTTCTTGCCTTTCGTACATCATTAAATGCAAAAGAAGTGTTACAGTTACCAACTTCGGTGGTCCATATTCCACAAAGAGTTGTTGGATGGCGGGATAAAAAAGCAGAGTTCCGAGAAGTTAAAAAAATTTTTTTGGTCATCTTCTCCCTCGGGTGAAAAGTTGAAGAAGTTTACCTTGCAAAAATTTCAATGAAATAACACCTCTTGGATTTGAATTGAATTTAAAACATCTTTGTATTAGCTTAAAATTCCATATCCTTAATATGATCATATTTTCCAAAAAAAAAGATTTTAATTTTAAGAGTTCTTAACATATTTTTTATGTGTACTACTTGTGTTTAATCATGAATATTTACTCTTTCAACAAGTGGTAAACTATGAGTACTAAGTTGTATTATGTGCTTAACAAGTGCAATTTTTCTATTTAATCAATCATGCATACATTTTACTGAATAAGTGACAGTGATTTATCTACGATCTTGCTCATTTCATCCCACTTTTCTTCTCTAACATAGACCTTTTTTAATTCTCATTCCATATACTAACCTCTACCCTCCTATTCTACCAAAAAGGAGAAGAATATCGTGTATCAATTTCTTAATTCAAGGGGAGTACATTAAATGTTTTATAGAAAGCATCTATGTATGGGGAGTAATCAAAGTACATTGATACTTTTCTTTTGCCCGATCATGATAATTATATTAACAAGCGGTAACATTTTTTTTCACAAGTGGCAACTTATAATAATCAACCAGTGGTATCATAGAAAAGCTCTACTCGCTAATATGCTCTATCCCACTCTCTTTTGATAATACCAAAAGGGGGAGAATGATTTTGAAGAAATATCTCAACGAAGAAGAGTCTATGTAGGAGTAGTATCCATTTAGGGGGAGTACGCATTGAACGCTTTTCATTTACTATAAACACAAACACTATTATGTAGTAAATTTTCATAGTAGATTTGTTATTATCGAAAGGGGGAGTTTGTTGGAACATGCATTCCGCATCTCTTGGTTTGATAATAATAAATCTCAGTGTGTATTTGATCACGTTTGTTGTTAGTTTATAGTGTGAAGGTTTACATATATAAAGAATGAAAGCCTCAAGTTCTGGTACATACCGCCAAGCGCTAGCTTGGAATTAAATCTGCACGAGTTCTTGTTGACCTAGCGCATGGCATTAGCCTTACCACCGAGCTCTAGCTATCTCGACGAACGTCGAGTCATCTTCATCGAGAAGATATTGCTATCACTAGGCGATAGCTTCTTACCATACTGCGATATCTAAAAGTGGTTTGAATATTTTCTAGATATTTTGCCGAAATTGCTGGACAGTTGTCAACACTGCGCGAAGGGACCTACTGTCGGGGGCTAGCTCTTCTAAGGGCAGTAGCTTAATTTAAAATGACTATAAAAGCCTGCAAATCTTCAACTTATTAAGGAGTAGAAGAGGAAAAATCTCTCGTGGTATCAAGAAACACGAAGTATATCATGATTTGATTAAGAGGTTAGTAAGTGCATCAAATATCAATAGGAAGGCAATGATATATTTTATTTTCATGAGGAATAACTTATTTCTAAGGATGAATGCAAAATCCACAAAATTGAAAAGAGGAAAAGGAAGTATTTTGTTCACTGCGAGCTACTGCCATGCGGTAGCTTCCTGAGAAGCTTTCTCTATTTAAAACAACCCGAAATTATGTTTTTGGCGATGGTTTTTCATGAAATTTGAAAGGGTAGTTCACCCTAGCCATCTAAAGGGAAGGAAGGGGTCATCCGAACTCATTGTGGAGGAGAGTTCTTCAGAGGAGATTGAAAGGAATACATGCACAAGGATTGAAGGCTACCAACATGATGATCAAGAAGCCTTCGTCCTAATATTCACGTGAAGGATCCTCGCTATGAAAAAAATCTCATCAAGGGCACAACTTCATGGATTTGAAGAACATAAAAGAGGAAGACTCTCAAGCCACAAATGTCAAACCTTTGCAAGCAAATGGTCATCAACATCAATCTAGTTAGACAGGAGTTTTCACTTATTCTTGTTTTACTTTAAAACCTTTTTATTGTCTAGTTGTTTGTGTGAGGGAAACAGACTGGAGGGTCATTGAAATCTTGGAAGAGTTTTGTGGGAAATCATCCCTGTAAGGGATGCCTAGATCGGGGTAACTTGTGTGAAGAAAATCTACTGGTGAAAGTCGTCAGAATTTGGGAAGGATTCCATGAGAAATCGTCTCAGGGAAGGGATGTCTAGATCGAGGGATCTAGAGGGCCTCTAATACACTTCCTTGCGTGAAGGTGAAGAGCCAGCTCGATGACCTTTCTGCGAAGGAAAGGTAGAGTGCCAATCAGTTTAGGGATAGGGTCGGTATAGAAACAAAATGAAATCTTTGTCAATCATCATCTCTGATCTCTGGCATCATGGCGATCTAGTTGTTTGTTATTGTAAGCCACCTTAATTTCTTCTGAATAAAAATATTACCCATTCTTCATTTTGACTATAATTTCTTAGTTGTATGCTAGTAGATCTCTTAAGGGTGTGTGTGTCTCTAAGGTGAAGTTTACGTAGGAAAATGAGTTATGTGATCTACCGCCGCACGCTAGAAAGTTAGCGCCCCGCGGTAGCATCCAAAACATGTATTCCTGGGTAAAACACATTTTAATTTTCAATTTAATCTGAAAACCTTATTCACCCCCCACCCCACCCCTCTAAGGTTGGTCAGACGATCCAACAAATAACACATAATTAATATTAGATTAACTCAACATGTGATAATTATAAACAAAATGTGCGGCAAATGATATTGTTCCATATTCCTAAAGCCCTAAAGAACCTATTACAAAAAAATATTTTAGGTTTCTTGTTGCTTAATAACTATGCCCCTGTTAGGCCTCTTAGCTAGCTTCTCATCAGCTTCAATCTTATTTTTCCTTTGCTTTTCAAAATAGTTGTATGCCTTTGGAAAGTACTTGCTAGGCTCAGGAATATCTAATGGAATATTACCTTCTCTATTGTATTTTTTGAATTTCCTTCACATCTCTTCATTTATTTCTAGTTAGGCCTATTCCAAGGAGCTGTATAGCTCTCCTCTTTTAGCCTTTTTTTATTTTATCTGGTCCCAGGGTAAAAAAATTATATTCCTGTATCGAGGACTCCATATCTCAAAGTTAGGCCTGAACTCCATTTCTTCTCTGTATTTCTTCTTGCTCTATCTGATCTCAGATTCTTTCTCAACAATAGACTTGCCTTTGCTCTTTTATATTTGTTCAGTAGTGGGGCTGAAGGTAGGACCTTCAACAACACTTATTTCATCCCCATCACCATCAGTTTTTCCTTCAGGAGCAAGAACATCATCATATACATACTTTTGTAGACCCAATGATCCCCTGATTATAATTGTGGTCCATATAGCATTTTTGTATATGCTTTGATCATTGATTTCTCCCCCTTTAAGACTTCTTCTGTAAGACTGTAGCAAAATAATTTACTCCTTTGGTAATATAATTCTTGACTTCCAACATGTGATCATCTAGGAATTGTGTGCAAGATCCATCCTTCTTTCCATATAGATTTTGTTGGCTTCTATGATTTGCTTTTGGACATTGTGTACCATTTCAATATTTCTTGAGGTGATTTTTTGATTTTTTATAAAGTCATTTTTCTTTTTCCTGATCTCCTCAAGTTTACTTTCCGTATAGGTCACAACAGGAGTAGCTCTATTGAAGAATGCAATAGTGTTGGCTTTCAGCAGATTCACCTCAAATCTAATAGACTTGATCTCAGTAGATAGATGTTGTCTCAGTTCATTGATGGAGTCATCTATATAGTGCTCATGCTGCCTTCTCTAGTCATCTAGAAGTCCTTTCACTTGATCTAGAAAGGTGGAATTTAAAGCATCAGCTAGTTGAGATGCCCCTTGGAAGAAGACATCCTTATCCACCCTCCTTATTTCTCCCTAACTTCCTAGTAAGCCACTACATACTCAGATGAGTGATCATGAATTTTAGCATTAGGCACTTCAGCCTTAGAATTCTCAATAATATGTTCAATCTCCTGACAAGGGAGCTCTATAGGAAACTCCCCCTCAACCTCAACACACTCCATATAGATTTGCTAATCTTCAATAGTTCAATTGGGAACATTATCTTGCACTATCTATGGAACTTGCTCCTCCTCAACATTAGCACTGGAGGGCAGCAGTTGAGATCCATCTGGATTCTGATTTATGCTTTCCTGTAGTTTATCCAGGAATGAGTCAATCTGTTATTGTAGACTCATAGAAGATTGACCTTGCTCCCCCTCAGTAGGAGCATCCACTCTGAGATTCTCTTCATCAACCTACTCACTGATTCTAGTTACAACATCACCAACTAGTTTCTTAGCAGTTTCTGCTAAAGTGTCTTTAGACTGAGAAACACTAGCTGGTAGAATCTTTAGTGTAGGTTTTGATGATATAGAAACCTCTGCCCTCACATCTCTTATAGTCTCAGCAGCAGATTCAGACAACTGTGGTTCATGAGGTTCTTCACCTCTACTTTTAGATGTGCTGCTTTCTGAACTCTCTTCAATGATGGTGACTATCTTCTTTCTCTTTCTGTCAGCTAACTATTGGTGTGGGAGCAATACTCTATCCCACCTTTCAAACATTCTAGAGTCCATCTTTCTCTTGTAAGTAATCTTAGCTCATAGCCCCATATTGAGGATCTTTGAAGCAGAGTTTAGTAGGAATAAGGAGAGAATTCTACCCAGACTGGGTTCTAGAATGTACTCCACTATTCTCTTAAAAAGAATCCTTCCCCAGTCAGTCCTCTTAGACAGAATCACTCTTGTCAATATCTCAACATCTTCCTAGAAATCTTATCATGAGACCCTATTTTGTATATTAAGGTCTTGCCTATCACAACAGCTAAGAAATTCCCCTTTAGATTCATCTTCTTACTTAGTATGGAACAAGAGGTGTGCTTTGATAGACCACACTATTAAAGAGTTTGTTGGAACCCCTAGTTGGATTTGGGCTAGGTTCACTGAGTTAGGATATGACCCAACATGTATAGATCAGGGTCATAATTGTGTTCTAGAGTATAGGTCAATTTCTTGAGTCAACGGTACAAAGGACCAGCCTCCAACCCTACAAGAGACTCAAGACTTAGAGAATTCAAGACTTAGAAAAAGAAGTTCTACATTCGTCGAACTCCGGTCGACAAAAGTCGAGCTCAGCTAGACAAACTCAGGGAGAATTCTCTGAGCCCAGCTCGACGAACTATGGACAAAATACTAATTGCTTTAGTCAGAAACTCAGTCGACGAACTAAAACATCAGCTAGAATAACTCTGTTCTCTGATCGACTAATCCTGGTTAAAGTGGTTCAACACTCAGAAAATATTCTAAGTTCAGTTTTAAAACTCAGCTCGACGATCTTAAACCTCTACTGGACTAACTCTATTCTCAAGACTCAGCTCGACGATATTATACCTAAGCTCGATGAACTTGATGCACAGAAGGAAGTTATCAAGCAGCATTCAGAGGTAGACGATCTTGGATCTCAGCTCGATGAATAGATATTCTCAGCTCGATGAACTATGGACTCAGATCGACGAATTCAGTCTGATTCTTTTTTCCCTTTTGTCCTTATTATGTGGCAATAATTCCTGAGTAATTAATGCTCTAATATTCTCTGAATATTACCGTTAGACAAGAACATTAATTATGGTATTCATCAGGATTACTGTCTGCCGTTTTTATAAGGTACAGTTGGGGAAACGAATCAATGCAAAAATATTCCAAGGCCATCAGCATTTATTGTAGAAGGAAATTCAAAATTCAAAAACGTAGAACAAGAAGGGCTGCCAGAAGACAAGAAGAAGAAGAACATCAATAAAAAAAATCAAGCGTCTTCTTCCTTCACATTCTCAGGAACTCTTTGAAGGACAACATATACTACTGTATCTGTCAAACTATTCCTGAAGCTTTTCTAGTCAAGATCGAAGGCAAAAAGCCCTCCACCGTGAAGCAAATTAAGCTCTCATCTTCCTGAACCATTCAACCTCTCAGGGGGAGCTTTGACACCATCAAGAATCCACATAGTCTTCTCATTGTGACTTGAGAAAAGAAGACTTCCATCACTCTCTTTTCCTACCTCTGTACAGGGTTTTAATTCCCTTCAAAATTATTCTGGTTGCAAGTCTCCTACCAAAAGACTTGAGGATTGGTTTTGTTGAGCACCTTATCAAAAGCTCATTGGTGGCAGTCACCTGATCAAAAATCTGAGTGGATTCATATCTAGGGTGGTAGAAGAGTGGATGTACAAAAGTTTGGGGAACCATTATAAATTCTTGTGTTGTCTGCGTGCTTGTGTTTTTCCTGTGTGCTTGTGATGTGATACATTTTGCTGAGTAACTCAGTCATATTTTCTCTAGTTAATCTGCTGCACTAGGTCACTCTTACACATATATCATAGTAACATACTTTGTTAAAATGACTCCTTATTTCTGCAAAAATCAAAAGATTTTAAAAACTCTATTCACCCCCCCCTCTAGAATTATTCAGATCTTACCCTATCTTTCAATTAGTATGAGAGGAGGTTTATCACATCATACAGGCTTACACCATGATTAACTAAGATCCTCAAGATAAACTCTGAATAAATCTTATTAGACTCACTGATTAGATTTTATTTTTCTGATATCATGGCACAAAATAAGGATTATGCCAGCACCAGACCTCCAGTTTGCAACATGCAAAAGTTTGGAATCTGGAAGGAAAGAATCAAACTTTATATGAACTCTATTGATAATGTAAGACCCCCCTCCCGGAACACAACACACGGCACGAGGGGAGTCTTATGCCCGAAATAGCCGCCTTGCGGTAGCACTAACACACGGGTTAGCCTTTACCATAAGACGCATATTCCGCCGGCTACAATCCATATCACATAAACTATGCCAACCCAACCATAACAGAAAAGTAAAAGCAGTACAGTTCACAGCTAAGTTAAAGTCCAAAAGTAGCGGAAGATAACAAGCACAACAGGCTTGTACAAAAGAACAAGAGTCTAGAAATGTTTTGCCAAACGGCTACATGAAAACACTCACGACTGTCACTGACGGTGCCGACGGCACCACCACCTCAGGTCCTATCATCCGGGCCTGACTGTCCTGCTGCATAGTCCGTTGCTGCTCTACCTGCGGGGTTTCCTCCTAAAAAGGAAGACGTAGCAACCGTTAGTCAAAAGACTAAGTGGCTTCACATCCGCTCCCCCGGCGACTCCTCGGCACCGGGCGGAGAAAGGAACAAAGGTACAATATGTATATATATAAGCAAGTAAACAAGCAGGTGACTGTAAATATGGTGGAGTATAAACTACGCTACACAACTAGCAGTTCTACAAATATCAATAATATGGGACAGCAGGTATAAGTAATCAGAATAGTAACTTAACTTGTAAGAGTGCCCATACAAACTTATAAGTTAAGGATCGGATTAACAGTATAGTAACTCATCGTATAAGAGTGCCCATACAAACTTATACGATGAGGATCTTGTGTATGCAATGAATGACATGATATGAATGTTATGGTATGACCGAATCATGCGCACGCACATGCAAGTTGCTATGTCGACACAGACTTGAAGTTCCCACTTTTCGAGCAGGTAGCTAACCTCTCAGGCGTCGCCCGTCGTGGCCAGACGGCGACAGTGGAGCGGGCGTCTCCACTACTAGGTGGTATCACACTACCTATCCTAGGCCCCCGTACGCCTCAACGCTAAGAACACAACAGCGGAGCTCACATGCGTACTACGGCTCAGACGGGGTCTTGGGTAAATGTGCACCAAGAACACAGCCCAACCTGGCCTTTGATTTCGAACCGGATGGAACCTCGGAAACGCACGAGGTGCAAGCCCAACCGTTCTCATGGCGCGGAGGAGATCTCGGGTTATGGACACCAAGTATCTAACCCTACCGCCCAAGGTCTACCCATTGGCTCCCATCGGTGTGACGACTGGCGAACCCGTAGACCTGCCACAACCATTATCTCAATATCGCGACACGATGAATCGTCGCACATCACATGCCCCAAAACAACTCACTCGATGCTACCCGTAGGGAGACTACAACTCTAAGCATCGATTGTTAATACACCCCTTGGGCCCGGATTACCGTTACAAAATACTCTTCACATAGTGTTCATCATGTTCACGCCCACCTATTCAATGAGTTCACCTCAACACTACGCATAATAGATATGTTCAACACCAAATTGTATAAATATATCCTATACCAATCCCAACTCCTAATATCTAGCCTTCCCATCCAATCCATTTCTCTACCATTGCACGATTATTCCTTATTACACAACCAAATGAGTAACCATGCTAAATTATAGTAATAACAACATTATAGATATATGGGAGCAAGATAACAAATGAGCAAATCACAATCATTGCAAGAGTGCTAGCATTATACATTAACAAGTGCATTAACATAGGATAGCCCGATACTAAAACTGGGATTCCCGGAGCTACAGGAACCCGATCACCATGCACAACCCCTCGTTGGAAAGGTGTTCGCGAGGTCTACGACTTTCGTGTTGAGTCGATCGCCCAGATCTGGTCGCAACATACCAGAAATTCAACTCGAATACGTACAGGAAACAGTTTCCTGTACAGGAATTTTCCCGAACGCAGCGGACTCGAACCAGCTTTCCCGTGGCTACAGGTATCGCATGGAAACGAGCAACCCCTCGTTGGAAAGGTAATTTCAAGGGCTACGACTTTCGTGTTGAGTCGTTCACCCAGATCTAGCCAGAACACCTCCGAAATTGGCCACGAAGGTCGCCGCGTGCAGAAATCAGATTTCTGCACGCATCTTAAGGCGAGATGAACGGCATCCGTTCATCTTCTTCCTTGCAACGACCTCACATAAACTTCTCCAGAAATCACACCCAACCTTATTTCTCCTTTCAAAGCCAAACCCTCAACGAAAACCCCTCTCATCTCCACTTTGAATGATGAGAAGGTTGAGGGAGACTAAGCCTAGAAAACCTAGGCATGGCTTATCCTAAGAACTCTCCTCCTCACCATCAAGACTCTATGGAGTCGATGTCTCTCCTAAAATAACTATAGATCTAGCACCGAGGGAGAGGGGAGCAAGCTCACCTCAAGTCCAGCGGTACCACCATGGCCGGCAATGAGCCTCGCACTCCTTCGCGGCGGCATTGTTTTTCCCTTGACGGTGGCGGCGTTTTGATTCCTCCAAGGATGGCTCCGGCAAGCTCTTCCTCCTCCTCCAGCCAAGAACCCTCTCAGAAATTTCGGGGCAGAAGAAAGGGAATGAAATGCTAGGGTTTCACAACTTTTTCCTTTTTATACACCGCAGACACGGGTAGGCACACTGCCGTGTTCCTACCCGTGTTCAAGTGACACGGCCGTGTTGCCTGCTGTGTCTAGGGCCGTGTTCATCCCAGAACAACTTTCTGCCGGGTCAGGGTTGCGGCACACGGGTAGAGACACGGCCGTGTCTCGACCCGTGTCCTCGGCACACGGGTAGGGACACGCCGTGTCCCAATACCCGTGTACCTCTCTGACTGGTAAGCCTATTTTTATGAGGCACACGAGTATGGACACGGCCGTGTCCATACCCGTGTCAGCCAGAAATGTCATTTTGCCTTGTTTTCCTCATTTCCCGTACGTCCGCACCTGTTCACCCACACCCCCATTGGGCTCACCACAGCCCCCTTGACTCAAATACGCAATCAAGGGGCCTAGCGCGAATTGGGACGTTACAAATCCTATAAACAAAATAAAAGATTTCGTCCCCGAAATCAGGGTAAGTCTATGGGAGTGAAACACATAAAAGGGAACTATGCTTTCAAATAAATTTTTTTTTTTTACCTGGGGTAAATAATTCCGGGTAGCGCTCTTGCATCAAATCCCTTGGCTCCCATGTGCACTCTTCCTTCCCATGATTAGACCATAGCACTTTCACCAAGGGAACACTTTTGCGGCGCAAGGTTCTTGTCTCGTTATCAACGATCTGCACCGGCTCCAGTCGCACAGACCTATCAGACGCCACGACACCATCCGCCGTGGGGATATACTGTTCAGGCCGCAGCAAAGCCTTCCGAAGCGACGATACATGGAACACGTCGTGAAGGTTCTCCAGCTCCGGTGGTAACTCCAATCGATAGGCCAGAGGGCCAATCCTTTCCACTACGACATAGGGCCCGACATACCTTGGGCTGAGCTTCTTGACTCCACGTACCCGCGACACTACGTGCATCGGTCGAATCTTCAAGAACACCCTATCACCCACTTGAAACTCCACCATACGGTGCCTTGCATTGTAATATTTCGCCTGTCGGCTTTAAGCCTCTAGCATTCGATCTCGGATCAACCTAACCACCGCGTCCGTGTCATCAATATACTCATTTCCCAATGTCTTCGGATCTTCGTCTTGCACCCAGGACAAGGGTGTTCTACACCTCCTTCCATACAAAGCTTCATGAGGTGCCATTCCAATACTGGCTTGATGACTGTTATTATAAGAGAACTCCACGAGGGGTAAGAGCCTCTCCCATGGTTCTCCTTTATCTAGCACACACAACCTCAGAAGGTCCTCCAATGTTCGGATGGTTCGTTCAGACTGCCTGTCCGTTTGTGGGTGAAAGGCTGTGCTAAAGGCGAGGCGCGAGCCCAAATAAGCCTGTACAGCCCTCCATTCTCTTGAAGTAAACCAACCATCCCGATCGGAGACGATCGTCTTCGGCACACCATGGTACCGCACAAATTGCTCCACAAAGAGACGCACTAGGACGCCCACCTGCGCCTCCTTCTTCATTGGGATAAATCGGGCTACCTTGGTCAACCGGTCAACTATCACCCACACGGAATCATTCCCCGAGCGCGAGCGATGTAACCCGTGGACGAAGTCCATGGAGATGTCCTCAAATTTCCATTCGGGGATGGGCAACGACTGTAGCATTCCACCGGGGCTTCTACACTCCGCCTTCACCATTTGGCAGGCCACACAATGAGTAACAAAGTACTTGACATCCCTCTTCATGCCCGGCCAACACATTGTTTTTCTCAAATCGGTGTACATCTTTGCGATCCCCGGGTGCACCGAGTACTTGGAGCAATGGGCCTCCTTTAGAATATCCTCCCGAATGTTGTCACCTTCGGGGATGTAAAGCCGGCCACGAAAATGGACGAGGCCGTCTTTTAGGGAGTATTCTTCCGTAGTCCCATCCTCCATTGACTTGAAAGCCGGGGTTAAAGCCGCATCCTTCTTTTGTTCCGTACGGATCCGGTCTCGTATGTTGCAAACTATACTCATCGCGGCCAAATATTCTGTATACTCTTCCGGTTGATTCTTAAAGACCAAAGTGATTTCCATCTCTTGCAGTGTCCGGATTAACTCCATCCTCATCAAGCGGGATTCCGTGCTCGTTCCCGGTGCCTTTCGGCTCAAGGCATCAGCTACGGAATTAACCTTCCCGGGGTGGTAGTTCAAGGTGAATTCATAGTCGCACAAGAACTCCAACCACCGCCGCTGTCTCAAGTTTAACTCCTTTGGGGTGTGAACGTACTTCAGATTTTTGTGATCCGAGTAGATCTCGCAGTGGACGTCGTATAAATAATGCCTCCACATCTTCAAGGCGAATACCACCGCTCCCAACTCTAGATCATGCACCGGGTAGCTGGCTTCATGCTTCTTCAACTGTCTTGAAGCATAAGCGATCACATGCCCATTCTACATCAACACAGCTCCCATCCCTTGATACGACGCATCCGTGTAAACTTGAAAGCCCTCCTTCCCAGATGGAAGAGCTAGGATGGGTGCAGTCGTCAATCTGTCCTTCAACTCTTGGAATGCAGCTTCGCACTGGGGTGTCCATTCAAACGGCACACCCTTCTTGGTCAGCGTAGTAAGGGGAAGGGCGATCTTCGAGAAGCCTTTCACGAACTTGCGATAGTACCCGGCAAGTCCAAGAAAGCTCCGTATGTCGGCCGCTGACTTCAATGGCGACCACTCCTTCACGGCCCGCACCTTGGCCGGATCTATAGCTAGCCCCGCCCCACTAATCACATGGCCCAAGAACGCGACCTCTCGAAGCCAAAACTCACATTTGCTGAACTTGGCAAACAAAGTGTGCTCCTTTAGTTTCCTCAGCACTAAAGTTAGATGTTCGGCGTGTTCTGCTTCAGTCTTTGAGTAGACTAGGATATCATCGATGAACACGATGACAAAGATGTCCAAATAAGGGCTGAACACCTTGTTCATCAAGCTCATAAAGGCGGAAGGGGCGTTTGTGAGCCCAAACGGCATCACGGTGAATTCATACAAACCATATCTCGAACTGAACGCCGTCTTCTGAATGTCATCTTCTTGTATCCTCAGCTGATAATATCCCGAACGCAGATCTAACTTGGAGAACCAATACGATCCCACCAATTGATCAAATAATTCATCAATGCGTGGTAGGGGATAGGTGTTCCGCACCGTTAACCGGTTCAACTCTCGATAATCAATACATAACCGCAAGGTGCCATCCTTCTTTTTGACGAACAAAACGGGCGCTCCCCAAGGCGACGAGCTTGGGCGAACGAACCCTGCTTCCACCAATTCCTGAAGCTGGACTCTAAACTCTGCAAGTTCCTTCGGAGCCATTCGGTATGGAGCTCGCGAGACGGGCTTGGCACCCGGAATTAGCTTGATTTGGAAGTCCACTTCCCTATGCGGGGGTAGTCCCGACAATTTCTCGGGGAATACCTCGGGAAATTCTCGCACCACCCGCACATCCTTGACCTCTAATGTCAATTTCTTCAACTCGAAGCAAATTACATAGACCTCGTCCCCTTCCATATGAGATTTCATAACTTAGATTGAAGACGATAATTTACGGGGTGCGAATTTAATACCTTGGAAGATGACTTCCGAGTCTCCATGCCTCAACATAACTTGCTTATCCGCACAATTGATCCTGGCGTGGTGCCAGTTCAACCACCTCATGCCCAGGATGAGATCGAACTCCGGGATTCTTAACACTGTAGCCGGAGTTTCAAAGAACTTTCCTCCAATAAGGGTGTCGAAGTCGCAACTTGCTGACGACGTCATCTCAGAGCCGTCCGGAAGGCGCACCCTTTGAGTAGTGCCCGTGAAGTGTTGCACTCCCTCTAAGTCCTTCACGAAGTCCGCCGAAATGAACGAATGAGATGCACCCGTGTCAAATAACGTATAGGCGGGCCTCCCGCTAACCATGACAGTGCCTAGGTTCCAAAAAGGTAATCACCGTTCAAAATTGCGCGTAACATTTGTATCGTAAATCTATCAAGTCATATAATATTAATAAATTTTGCACGTACCGGTGATGACTTCCTGCGGATTTCTCTCCTGAGTCATATCCAATGCGAATACATGCTCCCGTGCATGTCCTTGATTTCTCCCTGGTGGTCCTCTTCCTCGGCCACGCATGTGCCCTCGCCCCCGTGGAGCTACTGGAGCGGGAGCAATAGGAGCATCCCCGATCAGTCGCGGGCAAACTCGCCGGACATGCCCCGGTTGGTTGCACTCAAAACATATCACCTCACGTCGGCCCCCAGGTTGTTGATAATATTGCTGCTGCGGTGGTGGTGGTAAAGGTAGTGGTTGCGGAATTGGGTACTCCACCCGATAGTTCCGGTTGACCCACCGACCGCCTCTGTGGTTTCCCCTTCCTCTGCCATGATCATTCCGCCTTCTATTACTAGGGCCGACTTCAATTACTCCTTCCGCAGGTCTCTTGCCACATCCCATGTGGTCCGCCTCCAGTCTCTTTGCCATGTCGATGATTTGTGCCAGGCTTCCATCGGCTATAAACAAAAGGGCCTGCCTCAGGGGGTCCCTTAATCCTTTGTAGAAGCGCTTCGCGTAGCCTCTATCGTCCAAATCATAGGAGTCGGCAAACCTAGCGAGGTGTTGGAACTCCCTCTGGTACTCCGTTACCGATTTCGATCCCTGCTTCAGCTGCAGAAATTTTTCTTCAAGTCTATCCCGAGCAGAAGAAGGGATGAAGTGATCCAGAAAAGCCTCGGTGAACTCGTTCCAACTGATGTCCGTGTACAACCGCCCTTGGAAGGTGGAGCCCATGAGGGACTTCCACCACCTTTTGGCGTGCAGCTCTAGCAGCGTCACTACCAATGTCACCGCCATGCTGTTCGGACATCTTATGCCAGCCATCAATTCCTGCACGGTATCAAGCCATTCCTCGGTGCGCACCGGCGATTCTGTCCCAAGATAGGCAGGAGGGGACAGGGCACGGAAGGTGCTCAACCAGTTGGAGCCTGGCGCTTGTTGTTGCACCGGAGCTTGCTGGGCTTTAAATGCATCCAATATGGCTGACAGCGTTTGTCCCAGTTCCGACTGCTGGAATTGTGAAGGGACGGAAGGGGTAGGAGTGCCCCCAACCGGCTCCACCTGCGCTAAGACCTATACGCAAGGTACAAACTAGGGTCAGGTTGGCTAAAACTAATGTCAAAGTTGGACAACTTAGTGTGAATTACATATGGGCACACCACTGCTTCCGCTAAGTCGGTTTGTCCCCAAACCGACTAATCGAACGGGAGTGGCCCATTGTTACCTGACTGCTGTAGGTGAAGATCGGCTTACTCTGATACCATTTGTAAGACCCCCCTCCCGGAACACAACACACGGCACGAGGGGAGTCTTATGCCCGAAATAGCAGCCTTGCGGTAGCACTAACACACGGGTTAGCCTTTACCATAAGACGCCTATTCCGCCGGCTACAATCCATATCACATAAACTATGCCAACCCAACCATAACAGAAAAGTAAAAGCAGTACAGTTCACAGCTAAGTTAAAGTCCAAAAGTAGCGGAAGATAACAAGCACAACAGGCTTGTACAAAAGAACAAGAGTCTAGAAATGTTTTGCCAAACGGCTACATGAAAACACTCACGACTGTCACTGACGGTGCCGACGGCACCACCACCTCAGGTCCTATCATCCGGGCCTGACTGTCCTGCTGCATAGTCCGTTGCTGCTCTACCTGCGGGGTTTCCTCCTAAAAAGGAAGACGTAGCAACCGTTAGTCATAAGACTAAGTGGCTTCACATCCGCTCCCCCGGCGACTCCTCGGCACCGGGCGGAGAAAGGAACAAAGGTACAATATGTATATATATAAGCAAGTAAACAAGCAGGTGACTGTAAATATGGTGGAGTATAAACTACGCTACACAACTAGCAGTTCTACAAATATCAATAATATGTGACAGCAGGTATAAGTAATCAGAATAGTAACTTAACTTGTAAGAGTGCCCATACAAACTTATAAGTTAAGGATCAGATTAACAGTATAGTAACTCATCGTATAAGAGTGCCCATACAAACTTATACGATGAGGATCTTGTGTATGCAATGAATGACATGATATGAATGTTATGGTATGACCGAATCATGCGCACGCACATGCAAGTTGCTATGTCGACACAGACTTGAAGTTCCCACTTTTCGAGCAGGTAGCTAACCTCTCAGGCGTCGCCCGTCGTGGCCAGACGGCAACAGTGGAGCGGGCGTCTCCACTACTAGGTGGTATCACACTACCTATCCTAGGCCCCCGTACGCCTCAACGCTAAGAACACAACAACAGAGCTCACATGCGTACTACGGCTCAGACGGGGTCTTGGGTAAATGTGCACCAAGAACACAGCCCAACCTGGCCTTTGATTTCGAACCGGATGGAACCTCGGAAACGCACGAGGTGCAAGCCCAACCGTTCTCATGGCGCGGAGGAGATCTCGGGTTATGGACACCAAGTATCTAGCCCTACCGCCCAAGGTCTACCCATTGGCTCCCATCGGTGTGACGACTGGCGAACCCGTAGACCTGCAACAACCATTATCTCAATATCGTGACACGATGAATCGTCGCACATCACATGCCCCAAAACAACTCACTCGATGCTACCCGTAGGGAGACTACAACTCTAAGCATCGGTTGTTAATACACCCCTTGGGCTCGGATTACCGTTACAAAATACTCTTCACATAGTGTTCATCATGTTCACGCCCACCTATTCAATGAGTTCACCTCAACACTACGCATAATAGATATGTTCAACACCAAATTGTATAAATATATCCTATACCAATCCCAACTCCTAATATCTAGCTTTCCCATCCAATCCATTTCTCTACCATTGCACGATTATTCCTTATTACACAACCAAATGAGTAACCATGCTAAATTATAGTAATAACAACATTATAGATATATGGGAGCAAGATAACAAATGAGCAAATCACAATCATTGCAAGAGTGCTAGCATTATACATTAACAAGTGCATTAACATAGGATAGCCCGATACTAAAACTGGGATTCCCGGAGCTACAGGAACCCGATCACCATGCACAACCCCTCGTTGGAAAGGTATTCGCGGGGGCTACAACTTTCGTGTTGAGTCGATCGCCCAGATCTGGTCGCAACATACCAGAAATTCAACTCGAATACGTACAGGAAACTGTTTCCTGTACAGGAATTTTCCCGAACGCAGCGGACTCGAACCAGCTTTCCCGTGGCTACAGGTATCGCATGGAAACGAGCAACCCCTCGTTGGAAAGGTACTTTCAAGGGATACGACTTTCGTGTTGAGTCGTTCACCCAGATCTGGCCAGAACACCTCCGAAATTGGCCACGAAGGTCGCCGCGTGCAGAAATCAGATTTCTGCACGCATCTTAAGGCGAGATGAACGGCATCCGTTCATCTTCTTCCTTGCAACGACCTCGCATAAACTTCTCCAGAAATCACACCCAACCTTATTTCTCCTTTCAAAGTCAAACCCTCAACGAAAACCCCTCTCATCTCCACTTTGAATGATGAGAAGGTTGAGGGAGACTAAGCCTAGAAAACCTAGGCATAGCTTATCCTAAGAACTCTCCTCCTCACCATCAAGACTCTATGGAGTCGATGTCTCTCCTAAAATAACTATAGTTCTAGCACCGAGGGAGAGGGGAGGAAGCTCACCTCAAGTCCAGCGGTACCACCATGGCCGGCCATGAGCCTCGCACTCCTTCGCGGCGGCATTGTTTTTCCCTTGACGGTGGCGGCGTTTTGATTCCTCCAAGGATGGCTCCGGCAAGCTCTTCCTCCTCCTCCAGCCAAGAACCCTCTCAGAAATTTCGGGGAAGAAGAAAGGGAATGAAATGCTAGGGTTTCACAACTTTTTCCTTTTTATACACCGCAGACACGGGTAGGCACACGGCCGTGTTCCTACCCGTGTTCAAGTGACACGGCCGTGTTGCCTGCCGTGTCTAGGGCCGTGTTCATCCCAGAACAACTTTCTGCCGGGTCAGGGTTGCGGCACACGGGTAGAGACACGGCCGTGTCTCGACCCGTGTCCTCGGCACACGGGTAGGGACACGCCGTGTCCCAATACCCGTGTACCTCTCTGACTGGTAAGCCTATTTTTATGAGGCACACGGGTATGGACACGGCCGTGTCCATACCCGTGTCAGCCAGAAATGTCATTTTGCCTTGTTTTCCTCATTTCCCGTACGTCCGCACCTGTTCACCCACACCCCCATTGGGCTCACCACAGCCCCCTTGACTCAAATACGCAATCAAGGGGCCTAGCGCGAATTGGGACGTTACAGATAAAGACATATTTAATTCCATTCTAACGGGACCACCAGCTCCAGTGCCCTCTACTTCAACCACAGTAAATCTTAGTGCAGTGACTCCTCCAGATCAAGCTGATTCACACAAAAAGGCAAAGATTGTTTATGCCAGAGCTTTGAACATATTGGCCCAGACTATGTCAGATGACATATTTCAGAAAGTTGTTGAATGTACATCTGCCAAAGCCATTTGAGATTCCCTCAACCAAATGGTAGCAGGCTCTACTGATGAGAGGAAGGATATAAGATCCAACCTTATATCTCAATATGAAAATTTCAGGAAAGATGAAGCAGAATCTGTGGAAGTGATGTATAACAGGCTGAGCTCCATCATTAGTGAGCTCAGAACATTGGACAAGGAAATTACTCTGACTGAGGTCAATGACAAGATCCTTATGTGCTTCCATAGCACTTGGGACTCCAGGATCTGGCCCATCAGAGAAGCCAGGAGTATGGCTGAAATCTCAACAGAATTTCTGCTTGGAAAACTCAAATCTTATGAGCAATTGATCAAGTCAAGAGAAGCTGCAGTTGAACCAAAGGCTTCAACACTTGCTAGAATGGAACAAAACTTAGCACTCAAAGCTGCAGAAGAATCTCCCAGCTTGCCAGCCAATGAAGATCTTATGGCTCTCTTTGCTAAAAGATTCTATAAAATGGCAAGGAAGGACTTCAGGAGAAAGCCCTCAAGGAAAGAGGATAAACCAAGGTATGATAAGACCCCCTCTAAATAGGTTGTTTGTTTTGGGTGCAGGAAACCTAGTCACTTCATATCTGAATGCCCAGAAGTCCAAAAGAAAGACAGAAGGCAAGACAAGGACTCAAGAAGACATCAGCACAGCAAGGCCTCCTCCAGCAAGTACAAGAAGAAGGAGAAGGGCTTTGTAGCTAAAACCTGGAGTGATACTGAAGAAGAAACATCCTCCTCCAGTTCCAGTGAAGATGATGAAGAAGAAAAGAAGGCAAGAGAAATGTGCCTTATGGCAATAGATGCTGGAAGCAGCAGAAAAGATTTAGAAGAATAAAGTGATTAAGAATTCCTCTCTGAAGAGGATCAGGAATTGCTTCCTATGACTTTAAATCTAAAGAATTTCAATCTGAATTCAAACTCTTGTTTTTAGACCTGATAAGATCTAAGAAGGAAATCATACTTCTCAAGGAAAAACTTTTAGAATAAGACAAACTCATTGCTGAAAATGAAAAGCTCACTGAAGAACTAAGCCTAGCAAATCAACAAATCATCTTTCTGAAATATGAATTAAGTAAAGCTAAGAAACTAGAAGAATCCTTAAATGGTAGAATTTTATAACTATTAGATATAACCAGCATAGTTAACACAAGATCTAACAATAACAAACTAGGATTAGGAGCCTCATCTAGTGAACCAATTCTAATTCCGAAAAATCATTTATCAAAACCCATTAACTTCATCTCTGAAAATGGAAAGAGAAATACTGAACAAGTAGAAAAGGTTAATGAAGTTCTCAAACAATTAGAACTTAGTAAAACCAATCAGAAAAAGAAAGATAAACAACATAACTATGTTCAACATATTTCGTCGAACTCAGAACGATGAAATGGGTATAGTTCGTCGAACGCAGAATGACGAACTCTGAACGCAAATAATAGTGTAACCTATTCATCGAGCTGGGATCGATGAAACCAGTATGGTTCGTCGACTAGAGATCAACGTTTCTGGGGCTCTGAGAATGAATACCTCCATTCTTCGAGCAGAGATCGATGAACTCAACCCAGATCATCGAGCTCAAGTCGACGAACATATTCAAATTCGTCAAACTCAGTTCATAATAAGAGTAACCTAAACACTAATAAATCCTGTAATCCCCTTAGTCAGTGGATCATGCATCCTATAAGGTATCATCCTATAGGTTATAAGGATCAACCTGAATGCTCATTTATTTCAAGTTTTAGTTATGTTAAACAACAAGGACCCAAGGTAATCTGTGTCAAAAACTGCTAATCCTCCTTGCATGTAGAAGAGAACCCTGTCACTCAAAATAAGTGGTACCTGGACAGTGGTTGCTCTAAACATATGACAGGAAACAAGGAATGCCTAATCAACTATAAAGCCAAGACTTGACCTAAAGTAATCTTTGGGGACTCAGGCTTTGGACTGATAGAAGGCTATGGAGATTTCAACTGTGGAGTTATTACATTCAATAAAGTGACTTAGGTAAATGGTCTTCAGCATAACCTGATATCAGTAAGCCAACTATGTGATACAGGTTATCAAGTAAGCTTTACTAACTCCTTATGTCTTATTTCCTTAAACAACACAACTATTTTAATAGGAATTAGACATGGTAACATCTACTTAGTAAATTTTGAATCAGCTAAATCTGAAATCTACTTATTCAATTCTGTTAGCATACAAACTACATTATGGCACAAAAGAGTAGGACATGTAAACCATAAAAATATAGCTAGGTTATCTAAAGACAATCTTGTTAGAGGCTTACCTTCTGGTCCCTACAAGAAGGAAGGCCTTTGCAGGGCTTATCAACTTGGCAAGCAAACTAAATCTAGTTTCAAATCCATTTATAAGAGTGATTCACCTAAAATCCTGTACTTGCTTCATATGGACCTCTTTGGCCATATTGCAGTACAAAGTCTAGGAGGAAAGTCTTATACATTAGTTATTGTAGATGACTTCTCCAGATTCACATGGCTTTTCTTTTTGAGAACTAAGTCAGATACTTATAAAGTTCTCACGGATTTTCTCAAGAACATATAGATTGAGTACTCTACTCAAGTTGCATTGATCAGAAGTGATCATGACACTGATTTTGACTCTCTTCTTTTGCTAGAGTTCTGTGAGAAGGAAGGTATCAGACATTGTTTCTCAGCTCCAAGAACTCCTCAAAAAAATGGGGTAGTTGAAAGGAAGAATAGAACACTCATTGAAGTTGCAGGTACATTACTTGCAGATGCCTACATGCCCCTATCCTATTGGGCAGAGACTGTAAGCATAGCAAACTATGTCCTGAATAGAATTTTAATACATAAACTAAAGCTTAAGACTCCCTATGAACTACTCAAAGGGAAAAAACCTATAATAACCTATTTTAAAGTATTTGGATGTATATGTTATATTCATAATAATGACAAGAAACATCTTAGAAAGTTGAAGCTAAGGCTGCAATGGGAATTTTCCTAGGATATTCTCAAGTCAGCAAGGCATATAGGGTGTTCAACAAATAAACATTAAAAATTAAGGAATCTATGCAAGTGACATTTGATGAATCTAACATGTTTTATAAGGAGAGAGATATCTCTACCAACAACAATCTGCAGGTACAGAATTTGTGTGAAAGCTTAGATGATCTAAACCTTACCAAAAAGGTTGAATCACACTCCTCTCCTTAAGCTATATCAGAAGCTGGAAGTGAAGAAGAGAATGTGGAAGAAATTAATTCCCCTCCAATAGTTGATACAATTCCACAAAAGGAATTAAATAAAATAACTGTCACTGAACCAACTCCACCTAATGATCTTGTCACACTTAGGGATCACCCAAGATCTCAAGTAATTGGAGACATATCGCTAGGAGTGCATACAAGGCATCAACTCAACCCTGATGTGATGCTTGCCTGCTTTCTCTCTCAAGTTGAGCCACAATCCATATCTGATGCAGAGCAAGATCCACACTGGATCACTGAAATGCAAGAGGAACTCAACCAATTTGAGAGGTGTAAAGTTTGGAAATTAGTTCCAAGGCCTAAGGGCTATCCAGTAATTGGAACTAAGTGGGTATTAAGAAACAAACTTGATGCCCAAGGTGTGATAGTGAGGAACAAGTCAAGGCTTGTTGCTCAAGATTACAGGCAAGAGGAAGGAATTGATTTTTATCAGACTTTTGCTCCAGTTGCTAGACTTGAATCTATAAGGATTTTCCTAGCTTATGCAGCATTCAAGAAGTTTAAAGTCTACCAGATGGATGTGAAGAGTGCATTCCTAAATGGAGAACTCAAAGAAGAGGTGTATGTTGAACAATCTCCAGGTTTTATCTCTTCATCTCATCCTTCTTATGTTTTTAGATTACATAAGGCTCTTTATGGTTTAAAGCAAGCTCCAAGAGCTTGGTATGAGACCTTAGCTAGCATTCTCTTAGAGTATGGTTTTTCCAGAGGCATGGTAGATAGAACCTTTTTTTCAAAATTACATCATGCTAAAATTCTCTTAGTACAAATATATGTGGATGAAATAATTTTTGGTTCCATTGATTCAAATCTGTGCAAAAGATTTTCTGATCTAATGCACTCAAGGTTTGAGATAAGTTGCATGAGTGAGTTATCATATTTCCTTAGTCTCCAAGGGAAACAAACTCCTGAAGGAATCTTCATCTCTCAATCTAAATATGCTAAAGGGCTTATTAAGAAATTCAGGAAAATTGATGCCACTTTCATGAAAACTCCCATGGCTTCCAATGCTGTTGTAAGTGCTGATGAATCTGGAAAGCCAGTTGATGAAACCAGGTATAGGGCCATTGTTGGATCCTTACTGTATTTAACAGCAAGCAGACTAGATATTATGTTTGTCAGATGTCTTTGTGTTAGGTTCCAGGTGAACCCTAAAGAATCTCACCTTATTTTATTAAAAAGGATTTTAAGTTATATAAAAGGTTGTCCAGATCTAGGCCTCTATTATTCAACAGAATCAGCATTTGTGTTAACTGGATTCTCTGATGCTGATTATGCTAGATGCAAAGTAGAAGGGAAAAGCACATTTAGAACTTGTCAGTTCCTTGATGACAGACTTGTATCATGGTTCTGTAGAAAGCAAACATATGTTTCAACATCAACTGCTGAAGCTGAATATATGGCTGCAGGTAGCTGCTGTTCACAGATCTTGTGGATACAAAACCACTTACTGGATTATGGTGTCAACTTAAATATTTCAACTATTCTATGTGATAATACAAGTGCTATCTCAATTGCACAAAATCCAGTTTTGCATTCTAGAACCAAGCATATAGATATTAGACGTCATTTCATTAGAGATTGTGTTGACAAACAAAAGATTAAACTTGAATTTATCTCTACTGATTTGCAAAGAGCAGACATATTCTTTAAGCCATTGGACTCATCCAAGCATCTGTTCTTTGTCAATCAGCTTGGTATGATAAATGGTTAGTATTTAATCTAATACTCTGTCCCTGGTCAAAGAATTGTCTATGTTCGTCGACCTGAGATCCACGAACTGATAACAGTTCTTGAGATTTCTGGTCGACCTGAGCTCGATGAAATCTCCTGGTGAAGTAATTTTCGTTGATCTAAGTTTGACGAACTTACTTCAGAAACCTTTCGTCGACCTAAGATCGATGAAATGCTTTAAAATCTTCAGCTGAGATCGACGAACTGGTTGACTCTAAATTATTTCGTCGACCTCAGATCGAAGATCTTCTAACTTTTCGTCGAACAGAGTTTGTCAGTTCATATTCTGGAAAACCTTACATCTTAGGTTTTCTTCGACCTCCGTCCCGCGCTTTCAGTTCCCCATGCACTTGATCTTCGTTTTCTCTCTTGCAGGTGCATTCATGGCGATTCCAGCAGGCGCTCTTGTGGCAATGAAATTTGATACAGGATTCGATATGGATTTTTCCTCATTCCAGCACTCAAATCCAATATTTCTTCCCATCCTACAACTGCTGGAAGACGAGCAACTGAAACAACTGTTGTCCATGCGAATAAAATTACCCAGCACAGAAATTAGAGAATGAGTGTACACAGCTACTATCGATGAGAACAAGATGACCAACACCATCGCGGGTAGCGAAATCTCTCTTACCCCCGATATTCTTACTGAACTTTTTGGATTGAAAAATGGTGAGTAAGAGTTAGAAATTGATTCGGAAGAGTTTGATATAATGCTGAATACAATGGGGGTACTCTGGTGACAACCCCAATAAACTACTAAAGAAAAACCTATCTGTCGAGTTCAAATTTCACGCAGATATAGTTAGGAAAGTCTTGCTGGGCAAGCACACTGCACACGATTATATAACCAGGCATCAATTTCTGGTCATGTGTGCAGTGGTAAACAAAAGGCAGGTGGACTAGGCTCAGATCATCTTTGATCTTATCAGTAAAATAAATAGTAAAAAGGAAGTGAACTTCGGACAGATCCTAGGAATCTTCTTAACATCAAAGGCTGCTGAATCACTGGTCTCCCAGACCACATTCATCAATGCCAGCAAAAGGCTCACATGTGCCTTATTTGGCAGGTGGGAGAGGACAATCACAAAGCCCTCTAAGGATTCATCCTCTGCCACCCAAGCTTCCAAAAGTTCAAGGGCTATTACAGCCACTCCCCACCCCACTGAAGGACTCCTTTCCACTCCTCCACCACCTCCTGTCCCTCCAGTTCCATCCCAACAACAAGTCCAGTCAACCTAACTTTCCACTACCATCCACATCCATACCCCAACACCTCAAGCATCTCCAATTCCCTCTTCACCTGCACATCTCCCATCTCCTCATCCTTCACCTCAACCAGACACTTCTATCCCTACACAACCTCTATCCCCTCTACCATCTCATCTGGTTGACATCAACCTCTCCTCCCTTCCCTCTTTCAACTTGCTTTCCTCTCCCCTGAACTCTTCATCCCCACAACATGACTCTCCCTTAGAAACTCCACCTCCACTCATCCATCCTCCAGCACCATCTACTCAGTCAGCTACTCCACCAGTTTCTGCCTCTCCAACCCTGGACCCCTCTCTTACCCCCACCATCATTCCTCTTCTCACCCCATTACTCAAAACTCTTATTGCAGAGGCCATTTCCCCTCTTGTTGCTTCTATCTCATCCCTTGCTGCTCAGATCTCTATGCTAACCACTGCTCCATCTTCAGTTGGGTGTTTGGCTTCAGCCACTGCTTAAACCAGGCAGGGAGAGATACTTCATGAAGAAGTAGCAGCAGCAGCAGGACCAGTTGTACATACATCTGATACAGCAGAAGCAGCAGCAGAAAGTATAGATTCTGATATAATTGATCTAATTCAATTTATTAAAACTGATATGGATATTTATGAGTTAGTTATAGCAGAAATAAATACTGTTGGTGATGTTATCATCCATCCCACAGTAGACATGGTAAGTTTGTTAAAGACTTTTGATACAGCTTATCAAAGTCTCCCTCCAGCTGAATATACTAAGCCATCATTGGCTATTATCCCCTACTCCTCCCCAATAAGTTCTGATGTTGCTAAGCAACTTAAAGAAAGTTTTGCAAAGATTTCTGAAACTCCAGCATAGACAACCAAGGCTGATTCAGTCAGAGCCTCCTCCCCTCCAGAAACATTTTCTGTTCCAACATTTTTCATGGATGATTCCCCAATGCCTAATATGGATGCCTTGATCATGGCTGATATTGAAGAAGAGAATAAGGCAGCTGCTGAAAGCACTGTCACAAGTAACTCTCCAGGATGAATTGATATTCCTCCTCCAGCTCCCTTTCAACATGGAAAACCCTCCATTTCTGCTGAGTTCCTAAAAGAGATAGATGACTTGTATAACAATCCTCAAGGACAGTTTGATGAGGATGATGATTACTCTGATGAGGAACCCAAGAAAAAGAAAGTCTCAAAGAAAAGGAAAGCTCCACTCCTCCTGCTCCCAAACCTGGAAACACTAATGACACACCCTACTATATTATACAAAACATAACTCCATACAAGGGTATGTCAGCCTGGATGTGTCTATCAAAGAATGAACAAAAGGCAAGAAATAAGAGTAGAAGGTATTCTCCTCACCCACAAAAATTTAGAAGAGACCCTCCTCCTCCTCCTCCTCCACTAGCTGCTGGTGCTTTTGGAACTAGTTCTCAAAAGTCAGATGCACCTTCCAAGCCCTCATACACCAGAACATATCAGAGGCATGAAAGATCATCAAGACAGCAGTCCCATGGAAGCAATCTACAGAGAAATACAAGTTGTACAGAACAAATAAAAGAGATAGTGTATCAAAAACCAAAGTTCTCTCCTCCTCAACCACAGGCTGAACAAAGAAGACACTATGTACCTAAAGGAAAATACAGTGAGGCAGCACTTCCCAAATCCTTATACACTCAAAGTACGGAAAGCCAAGCTGAGACAAATTTTCAAGCGCAGTCTACAAATTTCAAGCCTGTTGCACTGCTATTCTCACAGGAAGATCAATCATCTGTCAGTCAGGATGATGATCCAAACTTCAGGATGGCCAGACTTCAAGAATTGATTGCTCTATAACAGATGAAAAAGGCCAGAGAAGAAGGACATGATCCAACAAAAATCTCTACAATGTCCACATATAGAGAAAAAGAACTTGAAAGGCTTCAGGTAAGCAAGAAGCTGTTTGACCCTACTGAATATATGACTAGACATCCATAAGCAATTGTTCCCAGAATTTCAACTCAGACAATGATTGGAGCAGCTGATTTATATATGTCAAAAAGAGAAGCTACCAATCTTAACAGGGAAATTATATTTACAAACCCTAGAGAAAAGAAGAAGGAAGAAAAATCCAAGAAGTAAAAGCAGACAATCCTAAAGAAAAATTGCTACTTGTGGTATACTTTGTTAAATTTATGTTATTTTTCTGTTACAAAGCTATGTACATATATCTGCTGCACTTGTTATCATTATCTGCCAGATATATATTGTGTTTCTTCTTTGTATATTTCTTTTGTATTGAGTTTGTTATTAGTGACCTCACCCAAATAGGGGGAGAATGTTGGAACCCCTAGTTGGATTTGGGCTAGGTTCACTGAGTTAGGATATGACCCAACATATATAGATCAGGGTCATAGTTGTGTTCTAGAGTCTAGGTCAATTTCTTGAGTCAACATTACAAAGGACCAGCCTCCAACCCTACAAGAGACTCAAGACTTGAAGAATTCAAGACTTAGAAAAAGAATTTCTACTTTCGTCGAACTCCGGTCGACGAAAGTTGAGCTCAGCTAGACGAACTCAGGGAGAATTCTCTGAGCCCAGCTCGACAAACTCTGGACAAAGTACTAACTGCTTTAGTCATAAACACAGTCGACGAACTAAAACATCAGCTAGAAGAACTCTATTCTCTGATCGACTAATCCTGGTTTAAGTGGTTCAACACTCAAAAAATATTCTAAGTTAAGTTTTCAGACTCAGCTCGATGATCTTGGACCTCTACTGGACTAACTCTATTCTCAAGGCTAAGCTCGACGATCTTAGACCTAAGCTCAACGAACTTGATGCACAGAAGGAAGTTATCAAGCAGCATTCAGAGGTCGACGATCTTGGATCTCAGCTCGACAAACAGATATTCTCAGCTCGACGAACTGTGGACTCAGATAGGCGAATTCAGTCTGATTCTTTTTCCCTTTTGTCCTTATTATGTGGCAATAATTCCTGAGTAATTAATGTTCTAATATTCATTGAATATTACCGTTAAACAAGTGCATTAATTATGGTCTTCATCAGGATTACTGCCTGCCATTTTTATAAGGTACAGTTGGGGAAATAAATCAATGCAGAAATATTCCAAGGCCGTCAGCATTTATTGTAGAAGGAAATTCAAAATTCAAAAATGTAGAACAAGAAGGGCTGCTAGAAGACAAGAAGAAGAAGAACTTCAATCAAAAAAAATCAAGCGTCTTCTGCCTTCACATTCTTAGGAACTCTTTAAAGGATAATATATACTACTGCATCTTTCAAACTATTCCTGAAGCTTTTCTAGTCAAGATTGAAGGCTAAAAGCCCTCCACCCTAAAGCAAGCTCTCATCTTCCTGAACCATTCAACCTCTAAGGGGGAGCTTTGATACCATCAAGAATCCACATAGTCTTCTCATTGTGACTTGAGAAAAGAAGACTTCCATCACTCTCTTTTCCTACCTCTGTACAGGGTTTTAATTCCCATCAAAATTATTCTGGTTGCATGTCTCCTACCAAAATACTTGAGGATTGGTTTGTTGAGCACCTTATCAAAAGCTCATTCGTGGCAGTCACCTAATCAAAAACCTGAGTGGATTCCTACCTAGGGTGGTAGAAGAGTGGATGTACCAAAGTTTGGGGAACCACTATAAATTCTTGTGTTGTCTATGTGCTTTTGTTTTTCCTGTGTGTTTGTGCTGTGATACATTTTGCTGAGTAACTTAGTCATATTTTCTCTAGTTCATATACTGCACTAGGTCACTCTTACACATATATTATAGTAACATACTTTGTTAAAAAGACTCCTTATTTCTGCAAAAATCAAAAGATTTTAAAAACTCTATTCACCCCCCCCCCTCTTGAGTTATTCAGAGCTTACCCTATCTTTCAAAGTTGACTTTACATCCTCAAGAAAGAGTTCATCTTTCTCATATGTCGGCCCAAACTTATTCAGGTTCAGAGTTTTGTTCAAAATCCTTCAAGAAATCTTAATCGTGTTCCAACTGATAGAAGTCTTAATATTAGTGGATGAAGAGTCCACTTCATCATTTGAGTATAGTTCTAATACTTCACATTTCTATATTAATCTTTGTTTCGATAGGACAAATTCTCAGTTTGTGACATTAATAGATGAAGAACTAGTTGTATTTCTTATAGAGCATCCTTGAACCCATTCTTAATAAGTTCTGATCCCTCAAATAGGAAATCAACTCTTTTAGGTGCCAATGAACTTTTTAGATTCTGGAGAGTTGAAGAGCTTGCTTGTGAACACATCAGCAGGTTTGTAGAGAGTCGAATAGGGCAAGGGACTATGTGTATTATTCTAGGCACACATTTCTAATTATAGTTACCCATATTTAAGAATGTGGAGAGGCACGTACCTGTCGTGATTTACAAGATTTGATCAATGATTTAGATTAATCCCTAGAGTTAGCCGAGATTTGAACCGCCAAAAAAATGTGTTGAGTGCATTCGACGCTTTCGACACATTCGATGCTTCCAACGCATGAAGTTGTCTCAACGCTCTCAACGCTTGGACAGTTAGTTAATATCTTTCTTGATTAACTGCAAAAGGTTAATCCCTCCAAATGCACATATGCATGTAAAGATATTGAGGCTCCTCTAAGTTCAACATACCCAACTCAAATTTGAAGGTATTGAACTTGGATTCATCTAGTGGCTTAGTGAAGATATCAGCCACTTATTTGTCTGTGGGGAGAAACTCAAGACTGATGTATTCCTTCTCAATATATTATCTAATGGAATGACATCTAATCTCAATTTGATTGGTCCTCTTATGAGAGATAGGATTCTTAGCAATTGAGATAGCACTAGATGAATCACAATACATTGGAGTTTTACTTAGCTGAAGATTATAATCTTTGACTTGATGTTGAATCCATAGTAGTTGTGCACAATAAATCCTAGCTTAAATGTACTCTAATTTTGTAATAGAGATGGCTACACTAGTCTGCTTCTTACTACTCCAAGATACTAGCCTTCTCCCTAGAAACTGACAAGTGCCAGATGTGATTTTCCTATCTTCTCAATAACCTTCAAAATCTCCATCTGAATACCAAATTAGTTCAAAATCATTATTCCTATGGTACCATAGACCAAGATCAGGCATTCCCTTGAGATATCTCTGAATTCTTTTTGTAGTAGAATATTGAGACTCTTTAGGGCATGCCTGGTATCTAGCACAAACACATGCAACATACATAATATTTGTCCTACTAGCAGTCAAGCAATGAAGGGAGCCAATTATGCCTCTATATAAGGCTTCATCAACAGGTTTCATAGTCTCATCCTTATCTATTAACACACGTGAACCCATAGGTGTTTTCATTATAGAGGCACACTCCATTCCATTATTTTATCTTAACTCCTTGGTGAACTTAGATTAAGAGATGAATAATCCATCCTCTGACTCTCTAACTTGGAGGCCTAAGAAATACTTGAGTTCACCCATATTGATCATCTCAAATTGCTCTTGCATAAGTTTGTCATACTTCTAGTAAAGGCCATTATCAGTAGATCCAAAAATTATATCATCTACATAAATTTGTACTAGGATTATCATACCCTTAACTTCCCTTAGGAATAATGTCTTGTCTATATTCCCCTTGAGAATTTATTATGCCCTAGGGGCCTGCTTCAACCCATATAAGACTTTTCTTAACTGGAAAATATAATTAGGAAAGTTAGAATTAACAAAACCTGAGGGTTTCTCAACATAAACCTCCTCTTTCAGGTAACCATTTAGAAAAGCTGACTTAACATCCATTTGGTGGACCTTAAATCCTTTATATGCAGTATATATAAGGAATAGTCTTATAGACTCTAGTCTAGCAACTGGTGCGAAGGTTTGATCAAAATATACATCTTCATCTTGCTTGTATACTTTGGAACCTAACCTAGCTTTATTTTTTATGATAACACCATTCTAATCAAGCTTATTTCTATAAATCCATTTAATTCCAATGATGTTATGTCCATGTGGTCTGGGACATAGCTTCCAGACATTGCATCGCTTGAACTGGTTCAGGTCTTCTTACATAGTCGCAATCAAAAATGGATCTATGTTAGCATCTTAAAACTTCTTTGGTTCAACATGAGATAGAAATCTTGAATACCTTGAAACTTTTAGGTTTCTGGTCCATGTTGTGATTCCTTGTCTTGCATCCACAATGATCAAGTTTCTAAGATGATCTTTTAGATTCCTGACTGCAGCTGGCATTCCTTCTACAACATCTTGAACTTGAGTTTCTTGTGTTTGATGATCTTCATCTGTGTCCAATTCACCCGGACCATCTTTTGGAATGATCACACCCTCATACTCTTCTTATTCAGTAGGAGGTGTGTCATTGATACTCATCTTGTCCATCCTCAGTACTTCACATGCAGATCTAGAGGAGCTTGAGAGTTCACTGTGAATTATAGAGGCCTCATCAAATAATACATTGGCAGACTCTTCAACAACTTGATTCTTCAAGTTGTAGGCTCTATAGTTTTTGATATGGTTGTTATACCCAACAAAAATTCCCTCATATGATTTGGTAGCAAACTGTCAAGTAGGACATCCCATTATTAAGCACAAAGTATTTGCTTTAAAAGATCCGAAAGTAGGAAAGATTTTGTTTTTTGCCTTTATAATCTCATAGGGAGTCTTCTTGTGGTACTTGTTGATAGTGTATCTATTCAGGAATAACAAGCAGTGTTCACTGCCTCAGCCCAGAAGTATTCTGAGAGAGAAGTGTCACTTAGAAATGTTCTTTCAGCCTCTATGAGAGTCCTATTTTTCCTCTCAGCTATCCCATTTTTCTGCGGTGTTCTTGGAGAAGAAAACTCATGGAAGAGACCTTGCTCTTCATTGAACCTTGTCATGCTTTCAAATTGAAATTCCGTATCATGGTCACTTTTTTTTTGGACTACAGAATGACCCTTTTCATTCTAAATTTGCTTAACAAAGGTCACAAAGATGTCAATAGTTTCAGAGTTTTTCTTAAGAAAAAATACCTAAGCAAATCTGGAATAGTCATCAACTATCACAAGAGTGTATACTTTCCTACCTAGAATTTGAACTAGCATAGGACTAAATAAGTCCATATACAGGAGGTATAAACACCTCTCAGAATCTTTGGTCCCAATGCTCTTAAAGGAGGCCTTAGTCTGTTTGCTCTTTTGGCATACAAATCAAATACCTACTATAGTGCATTTCAGATTGGGTCCATTCCTTACTAGCTCTTCATTGAAGAGCTTGCTGATTGCCTTGTAATTCAAGTGGGCAAGCCTCTTGTGCCATTGCATATAATAAGAGACTTTCTCATTTGCGATAAGACACATAGGAGAGTTTGTACTTATGCATAGGAAATTTGACATTAAATATATCCACACCTAGTGCCTGTGAAAATGACCTCTTGGTCGCTTGACCTTTTGATCAGACACTTATCATTATGGAAGAAAATGGCATAGCCAATATCACACAGTTGTCTTATGCTAATCAAATTGTGTTGCAATCCTTCTACATAAGCTACTTTTGTAATGAATACTATGACATTAATGCTCATACCATAGCATTTGGTAACTCCTCTATCTGAACAACCAAAGATGACTTTAGGTCAATTCCTCACTAGAGTATAATCCTTTAGATGGCTCCTTATTCCAGTCACATGTTTGGAATAACCACTATCCATGTACCATATTTTCATTTTATGGGTACTTGGACTATCCTGCAATCAAAGATTAATTTACCTTAGGAACCCAAAAAAGGTTTTGGTCCATGGTTCATCTTAGCTTGAGAATAACTATGTCTAACTACAATAACCCAGACAGGAAGACTCACCCTGGCCCTTGGCACACAAGGGTTGTTCCAACAGTCTATGTCAAAGTCACCCACCTTTCCATAGCACCAACACTCATGGATATTGTATCTCCTCTTCTGAAAAGCCTTTGAGGTATATAGTACATTAGTTTTTATCTGTTAAGAGGGGAGAGTAGCAGCATTCTTCATGTTTCTTTCAGCAAGAATTTGATTGAAAGTGAGTTTGCTAGTGGGTGCACATGGAATATTTTGATTTACACCAATAAATGTCTTCTTTACTGTCGACATGATGTTGAAGGCATCAAAAATAGCCAATTATGGATTACTAATTGTCTTCCTCAAGTCTTACTCTTTGCAAGAGGAACTTGGGGTTGGTCACTGTCTTGCCCTTAAGAGTGGGTGATGGTGCACCAAACACAAATGGTCCTTGATAGGCCATTTGACTTTCCTCATAGGGAGCCTTCAATGCACTCAATCCCATATCCTTTCTTCTTCCATTGGAAACAACATCCAAGCACTTGGGGGAAGGATTCCCATTCTTCGAATAACCATACACAATGTCCTGGTCATACCTATTAGAAGGGAGAATAACCTTTTGAATTTTGTTCTTAGGAACCTGTGGAGCCTTTCCTTTCCCTTTGGAATTGTCACCTCTAGTGTTCCACTTTAACCCCAATCCCCTCTTCTAATTTTAAGAGGTTAAGGTGTCAATATGTGGTAGTACTTTCTTGGGCTTAGAAAACTCAGCCACTGGCATTCTCTCTTTGAGGAGCTTCTCTTCAAGATCCTTTATGATCTTATTCTTCTGGCTAATGGTGCCTATTTAGATAACTGAGATTGTCTTAAGCTGACTGACTTCCCTCCTCATTTGAGCTATCAAAGTAGTTGACTCAGACTTTAGGGAAGTAGCTTGATGAAGAGTGGCAATCTCCTCAGATTGTCTCTTGATAAGCTTCTTGTTCTTCTTCAAATCTTCCAAGATAACACCATACTTATCAATCAATTTATTAACATCCTTATCAGAAACTAATCCATCATCACCACTGGATGAAGTGGATGTCTCAGAGTCTGAGCCAGTCTCATAGCTAGAAGGAGAGTTAGGGAGAGACTGAACCTCATCAGGAACAGAGTTATCTTGATTATCTTCAGTTAAGGCAACGAGGCTAAACTCATCATCATCTTCAAAATCACTATCATTAGAGGATAGCGGTGCTCTTATGCCAATTGAGGCAGTAGGATGATCAGCCTCTACTTCAATAAAAATAAAACCAATATAGGACTCTTCTTCTTCTAATTCTGAAGACTCGGAATCATTATCTAACAAGCTAATTTTCTTCTTGTCCAAGAAGCTCTTTTCAACCTTCTTGTCCTTGTAATGTTTCTTGTCATTAGATTTCTTATTATCCCTCCTCTTGATTGGACAGTTAACACTGACATGTCCAGATCTATTGCAACAATATCAAACAACATTAGTCTTAATATGTTTGTTCTACTTAGAATCATAACTTCCCCGGAGGGATCTTTTCTGGACTTCTCCATGCTGGTATATGGCTTTCTTGAGCTAGATATAGAAGTGCCCTTATTCTTCCATTGCCTTCTACTGCTCAACATTTTCTTGAACTGTTTGGAGAATAAGATAAGTTCTCAATCTAACAGGTCATTGCTGAGGAGCTGGGATCTGAGCACTCTGACTCTGTAGCTCTCTTTTGTGGAGAAGGACTCTTTTCCCTACTCTTCCTTATGGCTTTAGATCTGAAGGCTACAACCTTCTCTCTATATCTTCTTCTGCTCTTCTGAAGTTTAACTACATCTCATGAGACAACAGCTTCCCAAATAGGTTTTGAGGCAGAGTGTTGGCCGGGTTGCCAACCTCCCTAATGGCACAGATCTTAATATCTCATTCCTTGTTGATAGATCTCAAGAACTTGTCATTCAGCTCATAATTTGTGAAGTGTCTTATATAAATGATCATATTGTTCACTATCATGAAGAACTTTTCATAGCAATTAACTATGGAATCTTTCTTGCCTTGCTTGAATGACTCATACTGCTGATTCAGGAGGGATATCTTGTCATCCCTCACATCCTCTATCCCTTCCATATACACATTCAGAGAATCCCACATCTCTTTGGCAGTTCTATAGTGGACAAATTTCTTGAATGTGGAGTCATCTATGAAACTTATAATGATGTTTTAAGCCCATTTGTCCATAGTTGCCAGAATGACTTCATCCTTGGTCATATTAGTGTATTTCTTGGGTGTCTTGATATTGGCATCTAAAGTAGAGACCTTCATGGGAATGAAAGGTCCCTCTTAAGTAGTTATGAATATCCTAGGGTCCGAGGCTTCCATAAATATTCTTACCCTCTCCTTCTAGATCCCAAAATTTTCCTTCCTATTTATAGGAAGTTTCATAGAACCCAAATCTTTATGGTTCTCACTTGAATCCATTGAGATAATCTTATGCTACCCTTAGAGATCTGTTTAGACTGTTAAGTCCTTTTTAAACAACCCGCCTCTAATACCATATGAAAGTCTTTTCTAAGTATAGCTAAACTCCTAGATGGGGGGTGAATAGAATAGTTTTGACTCTTTTTAAAACTTTGAATTTATGAGCTTAGTGTGTGTTAATGTTAGTTATTAGCTTTCAAGAATACACAATAACACACAAGAGTTATAATTGTTCCCCTATCTAGGGTACATTCACTTTCCCCCTCCACATATCTAGCAGTGTGCTAGATTCGGCTAACTTCTCCTATTTTCTCAGCTCCTTGAGCTTACAATTCAGAGCCTTAGGATCTTACACCTCAGAGTGAGACTTACTCCAACATATCAGACTAAAGATTGTCCTAGCTCAGGCTTAGCATCCCTACCTTAGAGATTAATCCAATCTCCTACCTCAGATCCATTAGGATTCTACCTCAATCTATCCTGGGATCCTACCAATTCAGATCCACTCATGGATCCTACCACTCAACCTTTATAGCGTGGGCTTATAGCTCAAATCACTCAATGATCCTAAAGTTAAATAATGTTTTCTTGAGATTGATAACAGAGAAGTATGTCTCTGAGTCAGCTTCCTGGATTGTATATAACCAGCCCTAACTCTTCACAGTAAGAAGAATGTGGATTTACAAGTTTGTTTTGCTTGTGCTGGGAAGATCTATTGCATAGCTCTATTCTTTCAAGCTTGAATATGTTCTAAGTTGAAAATCAGCAACCTTGAAGAAGAATAACAACTTTCTTGAGTGCTCTGCTAACTAACCCTTTTAGAAGATTAGGGTTTCAGTTCTTGCTAAAGACTCCTTAGAGTTTTACGATTTCAAAAACTTTTTCGATCAGAAAATGATCTGTTTGTTGAACTACTTTAATCTTTTTGAAAGGATATTTTATATCCCGCAGTTCAACGACTATCCTTCCCGTTTGGGCATGTCGAATAAGCAGCAGTAACGATACTTGTAGCTCTAACTACCCTACAGAAAGTTTACGGTGCCATTTCGCTTCTTGTGCGCAAGTCCAACTTCTTTTCAATTTGGATGACGTCAGCATACTCAGTGCTTGTGTACTTAGTAACTTTCACAAACAATCTGCATAGGCGTTGACTGATGTCTTGTGACTCAATGCAAAAATACTTAGTTGAATAACTTCCTAACATCTAAGGCATTGAGTGACCATTCATCACTCAACGTTGTTGCCTTTGATAGCTTAACTGATAAGGCATTGAGTGACCCTTCATTACTCAATGCATTTGTACTTAGCATAATTCTTCTGATTGAAGGCATTGAGTGAACGTTCTTCACTCAACGCTTTTGGACATGGCAGTTATCCTTACTAATGGCATTGAGTGAACATTCTACACTCAATGCTTCTGTCCTTATGAAGAATTTTTAGATAAAGGCATTGTGTGAATCTTCTACATTGAATGCATCTGGACTTTGTCGAATTTTTGATAAGGCGTTGAGTGAGCCTTCTTCACTTAATGCTTATGTACTTGGACAGATTTCCTTTGAGTAGGCGTTGAGCGAAAGGTCTTCACTGAATGCTTCTGGACTTAGCCATATTTGAGTCCATCACCACTGAGACTCTAAATGCTAAAGCTTTTGTCAACGCCTCTAGGCCTCTAGCATTAAGTGAAGTGTGCTCACTCAACACTTGTATACTTAGGTAAATTTCTGCCTCTCAATTGTGTCCTATCTTGAGTCCAACCAAAGTTTTTACAGAATAAATCTGTCTAATCTTGGAACAGTAGACAACCTGTATATATTAAACTTGAACATATATCAAATACAAATATGTGTATACTATTGACTTGTGGGCCTTCTTCAAATCTGGGATAATGTGATCAATGACCCCAATAGGTAACTATCTTCCTCCTTGGACATGTGAAAGCCTTATTTTGACATAGTTGCATGGAGTCCCCCACCAATTGGTGGTGAGCAAAGGGATTTTTAACGTGTTGATCTATGGTATCCCCAGTAGAACTTGCTTATAGAATCCAGAATCAAAGTACGGAATAGGCATGCTGTGTGAAGCCCATCTGGATAGGTTGGTCTAGATTGGTGATGATTGATTTATTTGTGTGTTGGAGAAGACTCTGTGGTTACACGTGTAGTTTATGGATTCATGAGGTGTGCAAGTTACAGCAGTAATAGTATTGGAGATTGTATCTAAGAAAACACCCAAATTGGTGGATTAAATGAGATTTTGTCCCCTACCGAGTGACGGTAGAGATACGCTGGTGATAGCTCCTAAAGAGCTATGTTGTGAGGCCTGTCTCCTAGAGACTTGGGTGCCAAATGGTTGAGCTGAGAGCTTGAAGAGCCCAGCTTTTGTGGTCGGGAGTGCTAGCCTTGGAACATAATGTGGTTATGTATTTTATGAATGGGAAAGGGGAGGTTGACTCGCATCGTGGTTTTTTGCGCCCGACGAATTGAGCAATGGGATATGGCTGAACTGTATCCAACCCTATATCGTTCAACTTGGAGTGAGCCATTGAGGTGAATTATGGAGATCGTCTTTGACTTTGTCATATCCATAGGAGTGAGTCTTAGGCTTCGGGCTGGAAAGACTAATATTGCTCAAAAGAATGTTGATAGTCACTGAGTACAGTGTGGGACCCTGGGAAAGTCTAGTACACTAATAATATACCCTGAGTGCATGGGACGTGTGGCCATGCGTTCCAACGTCTGTAGTGAATGGTGATTAATTGCATGTACTGATTGCAAAAGAGATATATACTGATGTTTGAGAGGAAGGAGCACTGCTGCACCAAGTGAGGGGTGGAATCGTTATAATTTGGTCAGCTATTGCTAACCATTGCAATGTTTTGACACATCTTGGTGGGACGTTCTTGTGTAGGTGTTGGAGAGCCAAGTGGAAAGTAGCGGGTTGAAGTCCCCTATACTGCATTTGTTGGCCCTCGAAGGCCCAAAGATGAACTTTTACTGTTTTCATATGTGGTTGGCATGCGTGTCGATGTATGTAAGATACATTTGTGAAGAAAACAGTTGTAAGGCCTTAAGGCCGAAACATTTTGTCTATTTTGAATATCATTCTTATGGTCATGTTAGTGGATATTCTGGCGTTTGGGTTTTAAGAAACTTTACATTCTTCGGCTAGAATGCAATTCTAGTTAGGATGCGTAAATAGTATGGTCTAAATGCGTAACTCTTTTGACTGTCCGTGGAATATGGTGTGGGGCCTCGGCCGGACCTTCTGTTATTTTCTATGTGACAGATGGGGGTATTACAATTTAGTATCGGCTTTTTGTGTCGGTCATTCATATTCGAATTCGTGATCGAATTCTTTTAAGGGGTGGTGAGCATGTGTATGTGCGCTACCATTACAACATGAAAGAAACCATGAATGTCCACTTAGTTATGAAAATACACATGTTTGTGGAACATACTTGTTCCTATAATGTCTTTTTCAATATTTTTTGTCTCTTAATTGCGTATTTCATGATTATAGATGATTAGAAGTGATGCGGGACAGTTTCAGCCCCAGCGCTCGATAGAGAGTTGTGCACCAACTGAGGTTCCTACACCTCCTCTATCTGCTGAAATGGTTCGGATCATAGCTAATGTGGTCTTCACAATGATCAATGACCAACCTGAAAGGAAAGTGAAGCCCTGTGGTGGTTTTGATGCCGGTTCGTGTACTTGAGCATATTGCAATAGGAAGAGCCTCAGATCAGCAGTTGAATATGTGTTTGGTGCAAGGAGCGCACATTGTCGAGGAGTACTTACATGCATTTGTTATCATAAGATGCTATACAGGATTTGTGTTGGAGGATGAGGATAAGAAGATCAATAGATTTTATAACAGTTTGTGTGATGAACTATGGCTTTTATTGGTGGGACAAAGTTATTTGGATTCCGGATATTGGTGGAGTGGGCTAGATCTTTGTAGATAGATTTGGAAAAGGTCCACCGGATGCCAGAGCTTGAATTACCTAGCACATCAAAGTCTGGGTATCGATGGTGGAATAAGAAGTCCAAATCTTCATGGTCAGCTTCCTTATCTGTTGTTTTTGTAGCAACTCCAAATATCTTCTATACTTGTGTCAAGCTGGGACACAAAGCCCGAAAGTGTCATATTGATGTTTCATGGATAAAGAAAAGTAGGTATGGCATAGTTGCAGGAAGATGTCTACTTACTTGCTATACATGTGGCAAAGGGGGACATTGTGATTGAGACTATCGCAATTTCCCTCTTACAATAGCAAACTGAAATGATCTTACAAGTGTCAATAAGGGAGTAACTGTAATAAACTACTGTACTTTCTACTTTATGGAAGAATTCATGCTAAATATGTACGAACTATTGTTCACCAGGATGATAAGAAGTCTTTTGATTGGGCACATCGTATCCCCTTTTATTCATGGATTTGTGTTAGTTCTCATTGTGCTTTTATTCGAACTAAATATGAGATTGGGATAGCACTACCTTAAGGGTAATGGCTGAATGCGGGTAGAGAGTTTTTGTGTTAAGGTGCAGATTGGAAGTCATGATTTTGGCTTGGAAATATCTGTGCTGTCGATATTTGAGTTTGATGTGATCTTCGGCATGGACTGGTTCTCAGAGAAACGTGACTATATTGATTGCAACTAAAAGGAATTCATACTGGGTCGAAACACCGAATGGGAGATAAAGTTCGCAGGCATGCGAGGATCGAGGAAGATGTTGGTATCTGCTCCCCAAGTAGTCAAGACGGTTCGAAAGGGTGTTGAATTATTCTTCATATTGTTAGGGGTTGTAGAGCCGAAGACTTATTTGAGTGATGTTCCTATTGTGTTAGAGTTTATGGATGTTTTTCCTAAGGATCTCCCCATGATTCCACCTCAGAGAGAGATCAACTTCGCTCCTGAGCTAGTGCTAGGTGTGAAACTTGTGTTACGCTCACCATACCGTATGGCGCCAAAGGAGATGGCAGAACTGAAAGTTCAGTTGAAAGAGTTGCTAGAGCAAGGCTATATACATCCAAGTATGTCACTTTGGAGTGCACCGGTCCTTTTTGTGAAGAAGAAGGACAGAGGCTTGCGTTTATATATTGACTATCGTGAACTAAACAATCTGATAAAGAAGAATAAGTATCTGATTCTGCGAATCAATGATTTGTTTAATCAGTTAGTTGGATCGAATGTTTATTCAAAGTTGGATTTGAGATCCGGCTATTGGCAGTTGAGAATACGGGAAAGTTATATTCCTAAGACAGCATTTGGTACATACTATGGGCATTATGAATTTACTGCGATGTATTTTGGGCTCAGTAATGCGCCATCAGTGTTTATGGACTTGATACACAGGACCTTTCGAGAGTATTTAGACCTATTTGTGATTTTCTTTATTGATGACATACTAGTATACTCTCCGTCAGAAGAGAATCAGGTGAATCATTTGTGATTGGTTCAGCATACCCTGAGGAGGAAACGACTATTTGCCAAGTTCTCTAAGTGTGAGTTTTTGCTATCGTCGGTGACTTTTCTTGGTCATATAGTGAGTGGAGAGAGTATTGTTATGGATCCAACAAAGATAGTTGTGATACGAGGATGGCTTGTACTTGTTTCTTTAGTGGAAGTCAGGAGTTTCCTTAGACTTGTCGGCAATTATAGGCGCTTTTAGAGAACTTTTCGAGAATTGCTTAAACTCTCACTACATTAACAAGACAGAATCAAAAGTTCATTTGAATGCCAGAGTGCGCGTGAGCTTTTGAGGATTTGAAGAATCGCTTGAATACGACACCTGTGTTGTAATGCTCCAAATCTCCTAAAAACGACAGGAAATTGGTCACTAGAGGTTACCATACGGCAGTGGAACTTGCATTGGCGGTAGCTATCTAAATTAAATAGGCTGACGTCTCTGGTAGGTTTCGCACGGCGGTAGTGTGATACCACACGACTGTAGTCCGTGATTAAATTCGTCATTTGGATCTTGATCGTATCGCAAGGTGGTAGTAAGATACCGCATCGCGGTAGGTGGAGCGGTAGTGCGGTGCTGGATGAAGCCACCGCTACTGCCAATAGTTATCATATGGTGGTAGCAAAGATATTGCGCGGTGGTATCTCTCTGATAAAGGCTTAAAATGAGATTTATTTCTCATTATCTCTCTCTCTTGGTTCTTGAGTAAGGACGAGGGAAAAGTCAGGAATTATAAGCCAGGGTGATCCATCCCTATTGTGAAGGCATTCGTGTGGTCAGATTCATGAGTCGAAGCTAGATCCGTGGAGAGGAAATTGTGGTGACCAGTTCCATATAGATCAAGTGCATGCTCATGTCTCATAAGAAATCGACAAGGGTAACGAACTTTCTCCTTGGACAAGTGAAGTCCTCAATTTGCATAAGTGCATGGAACCCCACACCAAAGGGTGAAGAAAAAGGGTGTTTCCAGCAGGTAGATCATTGTGATCCCTGGTAGAAATTGTATATAGAATCTGGAATCGAAGTACGGAATATATATATATTGTGTGAAGACCATCTAGACAGGTTGGTGTGGATTGGTGATGATTGATTTGCATGTCAGAGAAGACACCGTGGATAAATATGTAGTTTCTGGGGTCAAGGGGTGTATAGGATGCTGCAGCGATAGTATTGGAGATACTCTCTAGGAAAGCACCCAAAGTTGGGGAACAAATGAGATTATATCCCCTACCGTGCGGCGGTAGTACTACCACCACGATAGATCCTGGTGAGCTATAAGAGGCCTATCACTTGGAGACTTGGGGGCCATTGTTTGAATCTGGGAGGATTAAGAACACAGCTAAGATGGCCTTAAGAGCTAGCCTGATTGGGGTTGCGAAGCCCGTGTTCGCAAGACAGGGTAAGTAGCATGAAAAGTTGTTGAGCCTAGAGAGCCCAACTATTATGGGCATGAGAAGCTATTGAGCTTAGAAGAATTTCTTGAGCTATTCCAGCGAGGTCCATTTACTTGTTACACATGTCGCAAGCCAGAACACATGGCCCACAATTTTCGGAGTGGCCCTCCAAAGACATAGAGAAAGACGAGCTCGACATATACTGAAATGGGAAAGACAGTGGTGGAGTGAACTGCATCTCAAACGTAACCCCAAGTCTATAATCTTGTCCAACAGCAAGCCATAAAACAAAGTGTCGTCGTAACAGGTATGAGTTAAGATACAGTTGTTACAGCTTTCTATACTTGGTACCTTGTGCGTTGCTTGTATATAATTTGTTTGTGTTAGGCTTTGTACTGATATTAGAATATCAGGCAAGAGCACAGTTTGATACAGGAGCCTGTCATTCCTTTCTGTCTTAGGACTTTGTGGTGCGAATCAGAGTGCCTTCTTTTGTACGGACAGATTTATTGAATGTGTAGCTGCCTAACGGGTGCTTGATCCACGGGGATAGAGCCATTATGTTAAGGTGTGGATAGGAAGTCATGATTTTGACTTGGAAGCATCTGTGTTGCCGATATCTGAGTTTGATGTGATCTTTGGTATGGATTAGCTCTCGATGCAACCATCTAGTATTGGTTGCAACTCTAAGGAAGTCATACTAGGGCAAAACATCGAACGTGAGACTAAGTTAGCAGGTATGCAAGGATTGAGCAAGATATTGATGTCTTCTCTCATCGAAGTCAGGGCAGTTCAGAAGAGTGCAAAATAATTTTTCACACTGTTAGAGGTTGTATATTTGAAGCCCAGTTCGAGGGACATCCTGTAGTATTGGAGTTTGCAGATGTGTTTCCTAATTATATCCCTAGGATTCCACCTCAGCAAGAGATCGACTTTACTATTGAGCTGGTGCCAAGTGCAAAACCTGGGTCACTCTCACCATACCGAGTGGCACCAAAGGATATTATATATCGACAAGTTAAGTTGCAAGAATTACCAGAGCAAGGATATTTACGTCCAAGTATGTCACCTTGATGTGCTTTTCCTGTCTTCTCTACATCATGCAAAATATGCATCTGAATACTCAATTAGTTCAAAGTCATTATTCCTAGGGTACCACATACCAAGATAAGGTGTGCACTTGAGATATCTAAAAATTCTTTTTGCAGCAGAATAATGAGACTCTTTAGGTAATGCCTGGTACCTAACACAAACACATGTAGCATGCATAATGTCTGGCCTACTAGCAGTCAAGTAGAGGAGGAATCCAATTATACCACTATACAAGGTTTCATCAACAGTTTTCCCAGTCTCATCATTGTTTATTTACATACTTGACCTCATAGGTGTTTTCATTATGGAGGCACTCTACATTCAAAACTTTTTGATTAACTCCTTGGTGAACTTAGACAGAGAGATAAATAATTCATCCTCTGATTGTCAAACTTGGACGCGCAATAAATACTTGAGTTCCCCCATGCTGCTCATCTCAAACTGCCCTTGCATAAGTTTGGCAAACTTCTTGCAAAGGCCATCATCAGTAGAGCCAAAAATTAAGGCATCTACATAAATTTCGACTAGAATTATCTTGCCCTTGATTTCCCTTAGGAATAATGTCTTGTTTATCTTCCCCCTTGAGAATTTTTCCTCAATGAGAAAGGAAGACATGGTTTCATACCATGCCCTAGGGCCTTATTTCAACCCAAACAAATTTTTTCTTAGTTTAGATACATAGTCAATTAAGTAAGAGTTGACAAAACCTTAGGGTTGCTCAACATAGACCTCCTCTTTCAGGTCATCATTCAGGAAAGAAAACTTAACATCCATTTGGTAGACCTTAAATCCTTTATATGCAACATATGCAAGGAATAGTCTTATGGCCTATAGTCTAGTAACTAATGCAAAGGTTTGATCAAAATCAACACCTTCCTCATACCTATACCCATTGGCAACCAGCCTAGCTTTATTTTATATGACAACACCATTCTCATCAAGCTTTATCTATAAATCCATTTAATTCTAACGATGTTTTGTCCATGAGGCTTGGGAACCAGCTTCATGACATTGTATCTCTTGAACTAGTTCAATTCGTCTTATATATCCAAAATTCAAAATGGATCTATATTGGTATCTTAAAACTTCTTTGGTTAAACCTGAGACAGAAAGCTTGAATACATTGTTGCATTTAGGTTTCTACTCCTTACTGTAATCCTATGGCTTCCATCCCTAGATTATTCTTTTCTAGACTTCTCCAGGTTGGAATAAGGCATCCAAGAGCAAGGTCTAGGGGAGCCTTTGTTCTTCCACTGCCTCCTCCTTCTCAACAGCTTCTTGAACTATTTAGAGAACAAGGTAAGTTCTTCATATGACCGTTCATTTCCTGAGGTGTTGGGATTTGAGCCCTCTAATGCAACCGCTCTCCTTGGTGGAGAAGGAGTCTTTTCCCTAGACTTCCTTATGGTTTCATCTTTGAAGGCCAATGCCTTCTCCCTATTGAGGGTCCCGGAAGCATCTTCTTCTACTCTTCTAGAGTTCAGTTATAGCTCAAGAGACAATAACTTTTCAAGCAGGTTTTGGGGCAGAGTGTTGGTCAGGTTGCCAACCTCTCTAATGGCATAGATCTTCATATCCCATTCCTTATTGAGAGATCTTAAGAACTTGTCATTCAGCTCATAATTTGTTAACTATCTACTATAAGTGATCAGACTGTTCACTATCTTGAATAACTTTGCTTAGCATTCAGCGATAGAATCTTTCTTGCCTTATTTTATGGACTCATACTGTTGATTAAGGAGGCATTTCATATCATCCCTCACCTCCTCTGTCCCTTCTATATACAGAATGAGTGAATCCCATATCTCATTAGCAGTTCTACATTGGACCAAGTTCTTGAATATGGAGTCATTTATAACAGTTACTATAATATTCTGAGAATTTTTGTCCATAGTGGCTAGAATGAGTTCATCCTTAGTCATCTCAGTGTATTTCTTGGATGTCTGGATATTTGCATCTATAACAACGACCTTCATGGGAATGAAAAGTCTCTCTTGAATAGTTATTAATATCCTAAGGTCTAAGGCTTCCAAAAATAGCCTTACACTCTCCTTCCATATCCCAAAATTTTCCTTCCTAAAAATAGGAAGTTTCATAGAACCCAACTCCTTGTGGTTCTCACCTGATGCCATGGAGTTAATCTTCTGCTACCCTTGGAGATCTGTTCAGACTGTTAAGTCCTTTTTGAACAATCTTGGTCTGATACAACTTGAAATTCTTTGTTCAAGGGTAGCTAAACACCTAGAGGGGGGTGAATAGGTTTGTTTTAACTCTTTTTAATCTTCGTAAATTTATGAAGAAAGCTTTCAAGAATAATAATCACACACAAAATTTATAGTGGTTCCCCTATCTAGGGTACATCCACTTTCCCCCTTCACCTATCTAGTAATGAGCTAGATTCGGCTAACTTATTATTTTACCTTTGCTCTGTGAACTTACACCTCAAATCCCTCAGGATCTTACACCTCAGAGCGAGATGCACTCCTACAACTCAGAATAAATATATTCCTACCTCAGGCTCAATAAACATACCTCAGAGATAAACCAAATCTCCTACCTCAAATCCCTAAAGATCCTTCCTCAGATCCACTATTGGATCCTTCCTACTCAGAGACTATAACACCTACCACTCAGCCTTTATAATACAGTCTCACAGCTCAGATCACATAATGATCCTATATTTTGAATAAAGTTTTGTTGAGATTGACTCCAGAGAATAAAACCTCTGAGTCAGCTTCCTGAACTTTGTATAACTACCCCTAACTCTTCACAGCACCAAGAATGTGGATCTTCAAGTTTGTTCTTCTTATGCAGAGATGATCTATTGCAGAGCCTTATTTATTTAAGCCTGTATTGATCAGAAGTTTAGTGAAACAACCTTGAAGAAGAATAGCAACAATTAAGAGTACTCTGCTATCTAACCCTTGTAGGAAATTAGGGCTTCAGTTCTTGCCATAGTATCTTTTGAGTTAGGCTTCAACCACTTACCCCAGCATAGGATATGTCTTTTATTAATTAATCAACCCCTTTTTAAAAAGTTTATCTCTTCCGATTTTATATCCCGTAAAGCAATGGTTCTTTGATCCGATGGGCATGCCAAATAGGCAGTTGTAAAGTTACTTTAGCTTTAACTGCTCCTTATAAAGTATACGGCGCCATTTGTCTTCAAGTATGCAAAACCCACTTCATTTAAATTTGGATGATGTCAGCATGACTAAGTGCTTGTGGACTTGGAAACTTTCACATACAATATGCTCAGGCGTTGAGTGAAGTCTTGAATCTCAACACATAGAAGCGTTGAGTGTTGTCTTGAGACTCAATGCTTCTGGACTTAATAGAATTCTTCTAGTAGAAGGTGTTGGGTGAACCTCATTCACTCAACGCTCCTGGACTTTGCAATTATCCTGACTGAAGGCGTTGAGTGAACCCTCTACACTCAACTCTTCTGGACATATATAGAATTTTTGAATGAAGGCATTGAGTGAACCTTCTACACTCAACGCTTTTGGACTTTGCTAAATATTTTGATAAGGAGTTGAGTGATCCATCTTCACTCAATGCTTCTATACTGGGATAGATTTCATTTGAGTGGGCGCTGAGTGAAAGGCCTTCACTCAACGCTTCCGAACTTAGCCAGATTTGAGTCTAGCACCACTGAGGCTTTGAATGCCTAAGCTTCTATCAATGTTTCTAGGCCTCTGGCATTGAGTGAAGTATACTCACTCAATGCTTCTGGACTTAGGCAAATTGTTGCCTCTCTAGTATCCTATCTTGATTCCAACTGACATTCTGACCCTGACAACCTGTCTAATTAATAACCAGAGGATGACCTGCATGCATTGAACTAGAACATATCTTAAATACACAAACAGGTGTATACTATTGACTTGTGGGCCTTTTTCAAATCTATGGTATTGTGATCAATGGACCCAACAATCTCTTTTACAGATAGAACTTTGTTCTGGTGGAACAACTTCTAGGTTGGCTGCATTCAACAGATGAATAACCAGTCTTACTTCTTTAGGAGCATCCTTGAATCAATTCCTAACGAGTTCAGAGCCCTCAAACAGGAAGTCTACACATTTGGGTACCATTGAGTTCTTAAGTTGGTTGAGAGTTGATGAATTTTGCTCAAGAACACTCCATCAGTGATGCAGAGAGTCAAATAGGGCAAGGGATAATGTTTTATCCTAGGCACACAATTATATTTATAGTTACCTATATTTGAGAATAAGGAGAGGCGCGTGATGATACTTATTTTAACCTACTTTACTTGGGTAAATCCATATATTTTCTTGTTTAAAATTATATACTTTATGAATTTTGAGCCTATAATTAGTTTTTTTTATAAAAATTGTTCTAAATTAGTTTGTTTTCTATTTTTTTTAGACACTTTTTGGTCAGTTTCCTTGTTACACGTTCCTAGGTCACGACTGTGTATCCCCTATATGGGCGTGTACCTTGGGCGTGTTATAACACCCCCAAAAACGGGAAAACAGAACTTAAGGGTGGCTAGCGTCGGGCGACAGTGGGTATCGCTTGTGATAGCACTCGACGCTTTCAACGAAGAGTTGAGTAGACAATCATGTGGCGATAGTGAGTATCGTGTGGCGATACCTCTTGACGCATTGGGTGCACTTGATGAACTCGATGCTTTGAACGAATCCTCGAGTAGGTTATCAGAGTGGCAATAGGGGTATCGATGGGCGATACTGCTATGTGTGGATAGACACGTGGTGGATGGCCGGACGACGGCTAAAGAGCGGTGGTTGATTGGGGTCAAAGCGACTATAGCTGCTATCGTTAGGCGATAGCCGATATTGCGCGGCGATATTGTTAAAATTGAATGGTCAGCTAAAATTGTGGCCTTTACTTTATTGTGATGAAATTATCATGTGGCTGGGGTTATTCCCGAGGATGCTTAACCAGAGAAGAGGTGTAGAGAAGATTCATTCTCTTCCCTCACTGTCTCCTCCCTTTTATCAAGTTATTAGTATAAAGAACTAAGGGGCTGAAAGCTGACCTTTGAAAGCTTGGTGAAGGAGATCCGTTGCTGGAATCAAGAGCCGAAGCAAGATCCGCGAAGAGGAAGGCGAGGCACTCCTTTCCATCTAGATAGAAGACTTGTTCATGGCTCTGAAAGGATCTACAAGGGTAACGATCTTACTTCTTGGACAAGTTAAGTCCTGTTTGCATATACATGGAATCCCCCACCAAAAGGTGGAAAAGAGAAGGGAGTTCCGATGGGTTGATCGTGATATCCCTGGATAGTTTTGCATATAGAATCCAGAAATTGTAGTACGGAATAGGCATGTTGTGTGAAGAACATCCGAACAGGTTGTTCTAGATTGGTGATGTTTTATTATGCGTGCCGGAAAAGACTCCGAGTGTAAATAGGTAGTTTATGGAGTCTGAAGGGTTTTGCCTGTGAATGGGAGTAATAGGAAGTATTGGAGCCACTCCCTAGGAAAATACCTAGAAAATGCCGCTATTTTTAGAATTGTTGGATATCGGCAGACGACAGTGAGTACCGCTGATGATAGCTCTTAGTGAGCTATATTTTCTATGAAATTCAAGTGTTCTGGCACTGCAGGATGCTGCAGGGTTTTCTGAACAGCTATTTCAGTTATGACTGAGTCTGGAAATAGAAGAGAAATTTTGTCTTTAACGTCAAGCGATAGCAACTATCATTGGAGATAGCTTCCAGATATGAATGTGCTTGCGCAACCTGTCTCATGGAGACCTTGGGGCTAGCAGGTGAGCTGTGAGCTTGGATGCCCATCTTTGTTGGCCATGAGAGCCGTTGTACATAATATTGGTTATGTTTTGAAATACGGGAAAGGGAAGGCCGACTCGTGTCGTGTTGATGAGCCACAAATGCTTTGGATTTCGGCGATGGTATGGAAATTTGAGCAATGTGAAAGGGAAGATCTGTACCCGCTCTATGTCAATCGAAATATTGACATAAAGTACGTGGAGATTACCATTGGCAGCGAGAGAGAGTGTCGTGGCTATAATCCAGGCGAAAAATGCTCAAAGTTGACCGTTAAGTCTAGGACATCGGAACGGTGGTGGGTTTGTACATTAACAGCACACTGAGAATGTGTCTTGATTACATGGAACGTTTGGCAGTTGATGCAGAAATTTGTGGTATATCGAATGTTGCTTAAGTTATACCTTATTGTGATATATCTATATATGATTGTTATGCAAGCAGGGAAGGATTACCACTACCCCGTGTATGGGGTAGGGTCGTTATAAATTGGTAAGCTAAAGCTAACTGTTGCCTTATTTGCCACCTTTATGGTGGAATGTCCCTATGCAGGTGTTGGAGAGCCGAGTAGGAAATAGCGGGTTGCAGCCCTTTTGATGCTATGACGGGCCTCGAAGGCAAAGTAAAAAAGTTTTAGTGTTTTCATGTGTGGTCGACCTGCGAGCTGATGTTGGAAACTACTCTTGTAAAGAGAAACAATTATAAGGCCTTAAGGTCGCGCTGTTTTGTGTATTTTGTACAAACATTCCTATATTGTTTGTTTTAGTGGAAATTTGTATTACTTGAGTTCAAATTAACCTTAAAGCCTCCTCTAGAATGCTCTGAGTTAGGATTCATTTGGTATTTTTATATTAACATGAAACTCCGGCAACTGTCTGTGGAATATAGCATGGGGCCCCGGTCGGACCCTCTGTTATAATTCATATGACAAATGGAGATGTTACATGTGTAACCCAATCCTGATACAGATACGCTACTATGGAAAGATCCCAAAAAATCCACCTTACACTCCCCTTGGTCATGGCAATGTACCCAATATGGGCGTGTACCTCTGAGCGTGTCCCGCCAAGTTCCAATTTTTTCTTTTGCTGATCCAACATTACATAGTACCTTACAGGCCCTCTCCTACATAGGAGTGTACCCCAACTCCCGCCAGTTGCTGTCCCGCAAGATTTCCATCAACTAAAGTCAACTATTCTTACACGCCACCTACAATGGCGTGTTCCTGGGCATGTACCCCAACTCCCTCTAGTCGGTGTCCTGCCAGATTTCCATCAAGCTGATGTCACAACGTACCTTGGCATGTACTTCCAAGAAATTTTCTTATAAATTCAAGAGTGTTCAAAGTGTTCCAGGACCAGTTTTGGGTGAGAGGGGAGGTGTTACTACTTGTTTTCTTGGTGTTTATGTCCTTAATTTCTCTCTCTTTCTCTCTCTCTCACTTCATGTTCTCATATTCTACTTTTCATGCAACTTTTGTAATGATCTCATAATGTCTTTTACTAGTGTAATATTAGTACGAAGCTAGTGTTTTTATTCATGCAATTGTAATCTTTATTTCAACTTGTAACCTCTTTTGTCTTAGTAAAAAAAGTTTTTCTTTTCCTCTCTTCCTCTTATTTTCTTTTTTTATTTTTCATGAACTTTTACTACCAATCTCTCTCTTACCCTTCCACCATGAGTAACTAAATCCTCATTTGAACTCGATCACAATGATCTGAGGATGAGTTGATTAAGTTCTGATACTTTAGCCTTCTTTCTCTTCTTAAAGTATTATCCTTCACTTTACTCTTGATTTAAATTTTGTGGGACTATATTATAAAAATATAGTCTCCACTTAGGTTTTCATTCTTAGCTAGCCAAGAGGCTTATAATTTGAATTAATCACCCAAGAGTACAGAGAGTTGCACGCACTTCTCAATAGAGAATGACGTAAATCTCCTGGATTGGAGTCCAATCCAATAGCGGGGTTCACCACTTAAGGCGAGCTTTAAGTATTCGAATACAGGACGAGAGTTCGGTTGGATCTTCCTAAACTTAGTTGGACACTTTTGTAATGCCCCGAAACTTAAAAGGGAAGCGGGCGGTATTCAAACCAAGTTCGGGTCTTGGTAGGGTGAACACGGCCTGTGATACGGGCGTGTCACATGGTCGTATTGTGCTCAGGTCGTCGAGTTGAGGTTGACGAGCGTTGAGTTCTCGAATACGTCCTGGTACATGTGCGTGTCCCAAGGCGTGTCAGGCACACGGCATGTGGCACGGGCGTGTAACATGGTCGTGTACTCCTCTTGAAGGTTAGTCCTGTGTAAACATAGGACATGGCCCAAACACGGGCGTGTACTATATGAAACGGGCGTGTCAGATTCGGCACGAGTGTGTGGCAACCTGTGTCCACCAAGGGTCATGACGGCTAGCGTGGTGGTTATTCGTGACACGCCACTAGTCACGGGCGTATCGATGACCCAACATGGGCATGTCAGGTTGGGACACGGGCGTGTCCTAACCCGTGTGCTTTTCTGTACTCGACAATCGTGTTTGGATCGAGGCACACAGCATGGAACACAGCCGTGTGCAAAGCCGTGTTCGGCCCAGGATTAAGAGATTTTAGGCAAATCTGAGCCGTTCGTTTTCTTTAAACAAGATCTGACATCCCAGATGAGTTCCTGCTTTCTTAAGTATTGGAATTGAGGGTTAATTCCTTATTTCCACTTAAGTTTTCTCTTTCTAAGGTGTTAGAGAGAGGAGAGAGCAAGGAAGAGGGAACGGGAGGAATCCGGCCACCGGCGGAGCATCGGAGCATGAACTTGAGAACCGAGACAAGATCCATGGAGAGAATTCACTTGTGAATCCTTTAATCCGGCTAGTTCTTCATGGCGCCAAAGCAGACATCAAGAGTAACGATTCTCAACTTGAGCATGTGATGCTCTTCTTCCTTTGCTTAAGAAAACCCTCTCACACGAGTGTGCGGTGAGTTTGCGGTGTTCCTTGGGGTCGATATGTAAAGTCCCCCATGTTTAGAGTCAAGAATCATAGTACGGACATAGGCATTGTGTGTGAAGCCTACCCGGATGTATTTTTCTGGATTGGTGATGTTGCATTGCATGAGTAGCTGGAGAAGACTCCGTGCCTTTGATTGTTTTTGGGTTTCTACGCGGTAGATTACAGCAGGGATCCTTGTGGATTAACTCCAAGGCGTACCTGGAAAACTGGGCGGAAATGTAATTCTGCTTATTTGGCGGTCGGGGAGCCAGCCTTGAACATAGCTGGGTTATGTGTTGTTTGGGAATGAATTAGGATCCGGGTGAAGCTTGGCCCGCGCATACGTCTTAAAGTGACTAGGTTGAGTAAGCAACCGGCGGTTGGAAACGGGCTTCGGCTTTGTGGTTCGGTGCTAGAGGCCCTAAAGTGGAACTGGCCATTGGCATAGTCGGGAGTCTTGGACTACGGTCGGAAAGACTCAAAAATGCTCACAATGGTTACCGTCCCGAGGATGGTGGTGAAGCCATAGAATTGACCGGATTCACCGAGAATGTGCCCTGAGTGCACGGGGTGTTTGGCCGAGTGAGCCTACACCTATGGCGAATTATACTTATGCACTAAATTATTTAGCTGGGCTAATGAAATGTAGGGGAGGAGCACCGCCGTCCCGAGTAAGGAGCGGGGTCGTTATAATTTGGTCAGCCTTAGCTGACCGTTGCTTTGTTTGCCACCGTGCGGTGGAATGTTGCTTGCAGGTACTGCGGAACCAAGCGCCATATAGCGGGCTGAAGCCCAATTTGCTGAGCTGGCCCTCGAAGGCTAAAGAGAACTGTTGTTTTACTTTTGTCATGTGTGGCCGGCCTGTGAGTCGATGTATGTAAAACATTATATTGTCAAGTGAATGTTTGTAAGGCCATAAGGCCAAGTACTCTTTTGCGTATTTGTTGTATTTCATTCCAATGGTATTTAGTGGACATTCATGCCATTGTTGTGCAAATTTTGGGTTCTCTTAAACGGTTTAAAAGCTTCCGCTAGAATGCTCTATGTTAGGGCGAGTAGTTGAGTTTTTTTTATATTCTTCTGTAACCCTTCCGACTGTCCGTGGTATATGGCGTCGGGTTCCAGCTGGACCTTTTGTTATATACCATACGACGGATGGGGGTGTTACAACTTCTTCAAGAGGAGCGTGTTCAAGCCTCGGGAACCCCCATAGTCAAGATGCCTTTTACTTTATTAAGAATTATTTTGTTATTTCATTTTGATTAGTTTTTGCCGAAGTGATTCGAAATCGAGTACTAATTCCTTTATCCATAGTTTTAACCTTTTTTATAACGTGCAATTTAGCGCTCTTTTAGTTAAGTAAACAAACCAAAAAATCATTTGATAAGATAATAGTAACCTTCTCAAAGTAAAAGTAATCAATTTGCCCTGGGTAATACGACCTTGATATTGAACTTAAATATCCTATACTATAAACGATAAGGTATACTTGCCTTTATCGGATATAGAATCAGATAATATTGTCAACCTCATTTCCATCTCTTTCTCAACCTCTTCACTTCTCCGCATCCAATTTTTCTATCAAGTTTTTGGCATTGTTGTCAGGGAACTAGGTTTGATTTTTTGAAAAGAGGATAGCTATTAATTTTATTGCTTCTTTTTCACTTTTTTTTTTATTTTCCCTTTATCTCTCTCCTCACTTCTCTTTATTTTTTAGTGTATGACCCAAGGAATCGCTTCGAATATTTCTTTTGGTCCTGAGATAGAGCATACTATTTTGCATCGCCTCCCTTATGGTGAACAGGAATCGCACTTAGGCATTGAAGAGTCGATCTGAGACACTACCACAAAATCTCTGGATCCTAATCCATCCAACCCAGATGAGGCGCAGTAAAGGACCATGACCTATTATGTGTGGTCGAATCATGAGGGCATACAATCAAGTATTGTCTGACCTATAGTACAGAACAATTATTTTGAGATCAAGTCCAGCATTATACAAATAGTGCAGTAGTTAGTGACCTTTAAGGGTCTCCCGGACGATGATACAAAATACCACCTTTCGAATTTTCTCGAGATCTTTGATACTTTCAAAATCAACGGAGTCGCGGACGATTCCATTCGATTACATCTTTTCTCTTCTCCTTGTGGTCAAAGTCCAAGCAGTGGATGAGTTCTCTTCCTAGAGGGTCCATCACTACATGGGCCGAGATGGCGAGAAAATTCCTTACAAAGTACTTCCCGCCTACGAAGCCGCAATATTATGCAAGAATATCGCATCCTATATGCAAATTGATGCCCACACCACGCACTTCCCACTTGGCAAAAAGTGCAAATTTTCTATAATTGTTTAAATTTCCAAATAAGGCAAATGATTGCCACAACCGTTGGGGGACATTAATTAACAAAATCCACGAGGCCGCTTAAGAGCTTGTTGAGGAAATGGCCATGAATGTGTAACAATGGAATGCCCCCTGTATATGACCGATTAAGCTAGCCAGAATTTTTGAAAATTATGCAACTTCAAATCTAGCCCTCCAAGTTGAGCGCCTAACTAAGCAAGTGGCGTAGATGACCGCTTCCTCCGCCACTCCTCCCTAGGAAAATAATAATAACATTATTTTTGAAGAGCATGTTTACTTCCTGGGAAACACGCCTCGGCCTTTCTATAACTTGAATAACGCTCCGTATAACAACACCTATAATGCGGGTTATAGGAACCATCTGATTTTCTCATGGATAAACTATGGGAATGCTCAATGCCCATATAATCTACATCCTTATTTTAATCTAGCTCCCCCATTAATTTAAATCCACCCAATTTTCTATCGTAACTGCCGGAGCCCTCTTCACCTGAAGAGGTCTTCGCCATGTATGTTGCCACAAATGAATCTAATATCAGGAACATCACCGGGTCAATGAAAAGCTTGGAAAATCAAGTTGGCCAACCAGAGAAGATGTTCTCTGAGCGACAATAAGGAACTCTGCCAGGAAACACCGAACAAAATCTAAGAGAAAGCGCAAATACAATCACCCTCCGCAGTGGAAAGGAGGTAGCTTTACAAAATGACGAACACATGCTACTTCCTTCTCCTCCTCGTCCCCCTCCTATTTTAGCTTCGAATTTACCTTCTACGTTTGCGCCGCATGGCTCTAGTTTGAATATACCTGATCCATCTAAGTTGAAAAATGAGTGCGCTGAGGAATGTTATAAAAAAAATTAGATATTTTAAAATAAATCCATATAAATGTTCCTTTCTATGTGGCTATCTCTCAAATGTCGAAATATATGAAATATCTCAAGGAGTTGCTCTCCAATAAGAAAAAGCTTGAGGATATTTTGCATATTTCTCTTAACGCAGAATGCTCCGTAGTGGTACTTTACAAATTACCCCAGAAAGTTAATGACCTAGGAATGTTTTACATCCCGTGCCTATTTGGTAATTTGTTAGTAAAACACACACTAGCTGATTTGGGAGCAAGTTTAAATCTCATGTAGTTTTCTTTATTCAAAAAGCTTGTTTTAGGACTTACGAACCACACCCGAATTAGTATTCAGTTAATCGATCGATCTGTTAAGTATCTGATAGGGATAGTGGAGGGTGTGCTTGTTAAAGTAGACAAATTCATCTTCCTGGTGGATTTTTTTATTTTAGACATTGAAGAGGACGTCGAAGTACCCCTTATACTCGGCTGCCCCTTCCTTGCCACCTCCAGTGCAGTTATTGATGTAAGTGATGGAAAGGTCCTCCTTCGGGTTGGAGATGTTGAAGTCACTGTTAGTATAAATCCCTCGATGCGTAATACCTTAGCAACTGATGATTCCTGCTTCTACATACAGGAATTTTTTGAAAATGAATTTTCTGCACCACCCGAATTAGTACCTTCATCATATGATGAACCCATTATCGTCAAGCTCTTCTGCTTAGAATAAGTCTCTCGCCCCACACCACCTGAACCACTACACATCAAAACCCTAAAAATCAAAACCTCTTATGGGGAACCACCCACATTAGAGTTGAAGCAATTCCCCCCTAATCTAAAATCTCTTTTTAGAGAGAAACTATAAGCTACCCGTCATCATCTGCTCTGATTTGAGTGACTCATAAATTTCTGAGTTGGCTCTAGTTTTTAGAAATCATCGCCACACAATTGTGTGGCAGCTATCAGATATTAAGGGGATCAACCCCTCATTCTATACCCACAAGATCTTCTTGGAAGATAATTCCCACAATACCGTCAATCCCCAACGATGACTAAATCTGAATAAGAAGGAAGTAGTGAAGGATGACGTGATCAAACTTCTAGATGCGGGAATCATCTATCACATCTTCAAACGTACTTAGGTTAGCCCAGTAAAATTCGTGTCAAAGAAAGGCGGCATAACGGTGGTCACCAACAAAATAACGAATTAACTCTAACCCGTACTGTTACGGGTTGGCGAATGTACATCGATTATCGAAAACTTTTTGATGCCACCTATAAAGACCATTTTCCATTACCTTTTATTGGTCAAATCTTGGAATGCTTGTCCTATCACTCTTTCTACAATTTTCTTGACGGTCTATTGGGATACTTCCAAATCCCTATTTCACCCGAGGACCAAGAGAAGACCACCTTTACTTGTCCCTTTGGCACCTTCGCTCATACAAGGATACCATTTTATTTATGCAACGTGCCAGCTACATTTCAAGATGTATATTGTCAACTTTTGACCAGTTGGTAGAAGAGGTGATGAAATGCTTCATGGACGACTTCTCAGTATTTTGTTGTTCATTTAAAAACTATTTAAAAAATCTTGTGTGTGTGCTTATCCGTTGTGAGGAGACTAACTTAGCTCTCAATTGGGAGAAGTGCCACTTTATGGCCTAAGAGTGATTGGTCCTTGTCCATAAGATTTTGGGCAAAGGGATCGAGGTCAACCGGGCCAAGATCGAGTTTATTGAAAAACTCCCCCCTCCAACAATCATTATGGCAATTCGTAGTTTCATAGGCCACGTAATGTTCTATCAGCACTTTATTCAAAAATTTTCCAAAATCACTAAACTGTTAACCCATCTTCTCAAAAAAAAAGCCTTCTTTCATCTTTGATGACGAATGTCTTTTAGCATTTAATCTAATTAAAGAAAAGTTAGTAAATTCTCCGATCCAAGTCGGATCGGATTGGTCACTCCCATTTGAAATTATTTGCGACGTGATTGACATTGCAGTCGGCACTATTTTAGGCCAATGGGTGAATAAGTTCTTTCACCCAATTTATTATGCGAGTAAGACACTCTTGTCTGCACAAGCCAACTACACCCCCCCCGAAAAGGAGCTTCTAGAGATCGTGTTTGCATTCAAGAAGTTTAGGTCATACATCACTCTCTCTAAAGTTGTCGTCTTTATGGATCACTCCGCCCTTAGGTATTTATTAAGTAAAATGGACGCCAAGCCCTGCCTTTTGCGATGGATCCTCCTTTTGAAGGAGTTTGACTTAGAGATCCGGGATAAGAGGGGTGTTGAAAATTTTGCGGCCGACCATTAATATCGTTTAGAGAATCCCGCTAGTGAAGCGTTAGTGGAGACCGATATTAATAAAAAATTTCTTAAAGATCACCTCCTCGTTCTCGAAAATCTAAAAAAATTTTCCACACCCTGGATCTTCGATTTGGATAATTATTAAGTAGCCCGGGTCTTACCAAAAGAATTCTCAAGTCAGCAAAAGAAGAAAATCTTTTTTGACTTAAAGAATTACTTTTGGGCAGATCCCTTCTTATTTTTTATTTGTGCGGACCAGGTAGTGAGACATTACGATTCGAGTGAGGAAGGATTGCAAATATAGCGGCACTACCACAAGGGACAAATAGGTGGTCATTATCAGGCAAATTGTATCGAAAGTAAGGCGCTGAAAGCGGGCTTTTATTTTCCCATACTCTTTAAAGATGCTCACACCCTTGTGAGTACTTACAACAGATGTTAATGGTTGGATAATATCTCTCGCTGGGATGAGATGCCTCAAAATATTTTTTTAGAGTGCGAAATTTTCAATCTTTGGGGCCTTTATTTCGTTGGACCTCTCCCTCCCTCTTATCAAAATAAATATATTCTCCTCGCTGTAGACTACGTATCGAGGTGGGTGGAAGCGCAAGCTCTCCCAACCAATGATGTGCGAGTTATAGTTAATTTTCTAAAAAAGATATTTTATCGATTTGGCATGCCAAGCGCTATCGTTAGTAATAGGGGCACCCACTTTTGCAATAGCCAATTAGCCAAAAATTTTGCAAAATATGGTATCACGCATAAACTCTCCACCGCCTATCACCCCCAGACGAATGGTAAAGTCTAGCTCGTTAATCATGATCTAAAACACATCTTAGAGAAAACTCTTTCAATGAACAGGAAGGATGGGCACTAAAGCTCAATGATGAACTATGGGCCTATCAAATAACATATAAGAAAGCCATCTGTTACACGCCGTTTTGATTGGTTTATTGCAAAGCTAGCCACCTTCTAGTCGAGTTAGAGCATCGTGCATTCTAGGCACTAAAATTATTGAATTTAGATCCTACCCTAGCTGTCGGACAATGAAAATTTTAGTTGAACAAACTCGGTGAGTGGCGCTTGAATGCGTACAAGAGCAATAATCTTTATAAAGAGAGAACGAAGTTTTATCACAACAAAAATATAAAATTTCCTAAAACGTTTTCGCCGGGCGATCTCATCCTTCTTTATAACTCTCGTGTTTCCCTCTTTCCGAGAAAATTAAAATCGGGATGGTCCGACCGCTTTATTATTAAAGAGGCTTGGCCATATGGGACGGTTCTCATTTCCCACCCGAAAAAAAGCTCCTTTAAAGTGAACAGGCACCACCTTAAGTTATACCTCCAGAGAGACACATCGTTGGAGAAGAGTGATTCGTACAACCTTATGCCCAAAATATTCATCGCCTCCATGTGGGTCAAGCTACACGACCTTAAATAAAGTGCATGTGGGAGGCACCCCATAGATATCCTTATTAGTTTTTTGTTTTGTTTTATTATATTAACAATTTGTGCAAGTATTTTATTGCGGTCTTCCCCTCCTTCGCTAGCCGGGAAGCCATCTTTTACACCTCCAATCTTTTATTTTCTTCCTCTTCATACTTAGCTTTAAATATTGGGGACAATGTTTAATTTTAAGTATGGGGGAGTCTTTCCTTATTTTAGTCCTTCCATATTTTTAGAAAATTTCAAAAAAAATTAGAAAACTTTGAATATATCAAAAATACTTTCTTTTTATTTAAATCTCTTAAGCACTTAACAAAAAACATCCTAAAACCTTGGAAAGGACTGTTTGGGATTTCACCTCATCATACCGCCTAGTACCGCTGTGAACCCTTCATAGGGTAGTAGTCGGGAAGTCCAAGAAAATTATAAAAAAAATCTTAAGTTATTTAGGTTTTAGTTTTCTTTCTACTTATGTTTCTTTTTATTTTATCTTAAAGAAAATATATAAAAAAAGATAATATTTCAAAATTTCCAAAAAAATTTCTAAAATCTTTAAAAACCAAAAAAAATTTAATTGTGGTTTATACTAATTGTGATAGAATCAATAGTACCCTTTGCTTTATGTTTTGTTATTCTCAAAATCTTTTATATAAACTTAGATAGTTTTAATTTTTCGTAATCCTTCTTCTTAATTATGTTGTACTAGTAAAATGTTGTCTCATGTAGTATTTTAATTCTAGGTAGCATATTAATTTGAAAACTTTTCTAAACCTTGCACTTCTTTATGATTTTCTTCTTTTATTTTCTTTACTTTCTAAAAAATTCTTCATCCTGTATTTTCCTTCTTATTTTTAGAATTTTTTTGTAATGTTAACTTTAGACTAGTGTTGTAGATGTGAATTATCCTAGACGCTTATTATTGTTATGTTCATGATAATTTCATTTGTTTCTATTTGCTCTCTAGGACTTATTCTTTTCGAAATTTTTCAAAACCAATGCTTTAGATAAATTTAGGAGCATGAAAATGATTTAGGCCACTTTTGAATTCGTTTGAGCCTTTATGCCAACCTTTTAAATAAATCCTTTGTTAGCCTCTTTTGGGCCATTTTCATGTTTTACATTCTACCTCCACTTATCATCTCACCAAAGCAAATTTTTCCAACCTATTTGATCATACTAACCGTTTGAGTTCCATTTAAATTTCATGATTGTGATAAGTTTGTGTCATATTTAGAAAACTTAAAAAAGGTATGCTCAAAAGAAGATTATCCAAGAAACATATGTTTTTTGTTTAAAAAAAGTTTTGTATGGCCAATTTCAAAAGAAAAATATTTATGTCGTTTATTTGAAAAAAAATGTTATATCAAAAAAAGGAAAAGAAAGGAAGAAAAATTGCTTACACTTTGTTTGTGCTTCATGATTGAAATTTTTATAAAACTCATGCTTTGGTTTACTGTGATTGTTAGCCACCAGTTTTATCTTTGAATTACATTCCAAATCATATGCCTAAGCCCTCAGTCCTAACGAGGTTTTTTTGATTCATGCTCCTAGGTTTGTTTTTAGTTAGGTAGAGAAGAAGAATAGATTAGCTAAGTTTTGGGGTATGAATTTAGATTCTTTATTTTAGATTTATATAATAATAATTTATCTCTTAGGGTATAGTAACAACTCAATGGGCTATTCCTTTATTACATTGCTTTGATTTTTTTTAAATACGTTTGGTTAAAATTTTGGATGATTTAGTTTTGTTAGTAAAGATTTTAAAATGTTATTCCATTATTAAGTAAAAGCTTTAGGTTTATTTTTCATTTTTTTCCTACTTAGTATTTCACAGGGTACTCGTGTGTAACATAATTAAGTCTTTTAATTAGTTACTTTTATGTTGGCTAGTTTTTATATCTTTGCTTAGAGACAAGCAAAGCATAAGTATGGGGGAATTTGAAAATACTAATTTTAGCAAAATTTACTTGGGTAAATCAATATATTTTCCTATTTAAAATTATATACTTTATGAATTTTGAGCATATAATTAATTTCTTTTATAAAAATTATTCTAACTTAATTTATTTTAAATTTTTAAGGTTATGGACACTTTTTGGTCATATTACATGTTACACGCCCCTAGGTCACGTTCTTGTACCCCCTAGATGGGCGTGTAACAGGGGCGTTTAACCCAATCATGATGCAGCTACGCTCCTGTGGTCAGATCCAAAAAAATCCACCTTACACGCCCCTAAGTCACGACCATGTACCCATATACGGGCGTGTACCTCCGGGCGTATCCCACCAAGTTCTGATTTTTGGCGCTGCAACGACTTTCATCGATCTGCCGTCACGTCATAACATATATGCCCCCCACGCAGGCGTGTACCTAGGGCATGTACCACAACTCCCTCCAGTCACTATCCCGCCAAATTTCCATCAACCAAAGTCTACTATGCTTACACGCCCCTCCTACAAGGGCATATACCTGGGGCGTGTACCCCAAATCCCGCTTATCACTGTCCTGCCAGATTTCCATTAAGCCGATGTCACGTCGCACCTTACATGCCCCCCTACACGGGCGTGTACTTCCCAAAAATTTTCTATAAATTCTAGAGCCCTCCAAGTGTTTCAGGACAAGTTTTGGGTGAGAGGGAACATGTTGCTACTTTTTTTATTTATGTTTATGTTCTTAATTCCTCTCTCTTTCTCTCTCTCACTTCAAGTTCTTCCTATTCTACTTTTCATTCAACTTTTGTAATGATCTTGTAATGACTTTTACTAGTGTAATATTAGTGCGTAGCTAGTCTTTTTACTCATGCAATTGTAATCTTTATTTTAACTTTGATACAGGAGATCGCAACGCGGAGAGAGGGTTAAGAAGAGAAGAGAAGGTGGATGTGGTGTTTGAGAATATTCTCCGATTCTATATCTGATAAAGGCAAGCTTACCTTATCGGTTATAGTATAGGATACTAAAGATTAGTATCAAGGTTGTATTTCCCTGGGGCGTAATGATTACTTCTACTCAGAGGAGATTGCTATTATTTTATCAAATGATTTTTCAATTAATTACTAAACTAAAACTGAAATTAATTTACTAAGCTAAAAAAAGGAGAAAACTAATTACTTGTAGGATAAAAAGAGTTAGAGCTAGAGATAAAGGGAAGCACTCAGTCTTAAATCACCTCAGCAAGAGTCAATTAAAAATACAATAAATAAACCTAAGCTTAATAGGGTAAATGCCCTTGACCGTGGAGGTTCCTAAAGCTTGAACACGCTTCTCTCGAAGTCATGCACAACTTAGTTTAAGAAGGTCCAACCGACTCTCGTCTAAATTAGAGGCCTAAAGATCGCTTTATGCGGTGAACCCCTCTATTGGATTTTACTCCAATCCGGGAGATTTGGACGTCTGCCTCTCTCGAGGGGTGCGTACAACTCCCTTTACTCTTGAATACTCACTTCATTCTATCAGCCTCTCGGCTAGCCTAGAATGAAAACAAAGGTGGAGAGTATATATCGATAATATACCTCCAGCCCATGAAAAATAAAGAGTAATTCAAGGCCTAAAACCTAAAAAGAAAAGGTAAATTAAAACATCATAACTTAATCGCTCGAACCTCGGATCATCAATATCGAGTACAAGGAGGATTAGTTAATCATAATGGAGTTGAGGAGGGGGATGAGTAGTAAAGCATTAAGAACACAAGTAAACAAAAGGAGCACTTATATTAAGAAAAAGAGAGCTACACAACTATGAAATGAAAATTACACTTGCATGGAAAGTGAAATCCTATTCTAGCCCTACAATAAGCTACTAAAAGAAATACAAGATCTAATACAAAAGCAAAATACTAAGCTAGGTTAAGGAAAAATTACAAAATAAGAGAGGGAGAGAGAGAGAGAGAAGAAAACATAAAAAGAACAAGTAAACCAAGGGGCAACACCTCCCCCTCTCCACCAAAAACTTGTTGAAATAGAAGGGAATGGCCTGGAATTTATAGAGTTTTCCCACGTGTTGGTCACGCCCTAGGTCACGCCCGGGGAGGGTGTGACAGGGGGCGTGACAGGTACAGAGTTGACCTCAGGAGCTGAATTCTAGCGGGAATGATGATTGCTTTGGTACGATGGTGGTCATGCCCTAGGTCACGCCCATGACAGGGGGTGTGACAAGCATGTCAAGTCAAAATCAGCGGTCGGAAGTCCATCAAACGTCGGAAAAAGGAGGGTCACGCCCTATGATACGCCCAGGGAGGGCGTGTTATGGGGGCTTGACAGTACTGTTTGCTTGCTGTAGCGGAGAAAGCATTGAATGCGACGGCAGGCTTCGGGCAGAGGGTGACACGCCCCATGTCACGCCTTGGGACATGCTTAGGGAGGGCGTGTCAGGGGGCGTGACATGAGATTTTTGGCGGGAAAACCCTTTTGGCAGCTTTCAACATCGGGATCAGGCTACACGCCCTATGATATGCCCAGGGAGGGCGTGTCAGGGGGGTGTGACATAGGATTTTTTGCTGGAAACTTGTTGAAACCTTCAAAAACAGAAAATAAACATTAGTTATAATATTTACATAAAAAGAAACATATATAAAGGAAGAGATTTAAAACAGAAATAATATATTTTTACCCTAGTAAATTAAGCTAAAATATGCATCATCAAATTCCCTCATACTTATTATTTTGCTTGTCCTCAAGCAAAGACTACAAGTTACAGAAAATAAAGAGAATTAATTGAAAAGTTTAAAAATGTTATAAACGAGTAAGACCGGAATTTAGAGGTAGAGAAATTTTTAAAAAGAACCGAAAATTTCTACTTTAACTTAGCACAGAATTTTATAAATTTTACTAAATATAAAAACAAATCATCCCAAATTTTTACAGAATTAAAACTTAATAAAACAATGAGTAAAAAGTACATTGAGTCAATACTAAAGTCTAAGAGACAAATTAAAACCATAGTCAATCAAGACAAAGTTCAATTTTTCTATCAAAAACACTTACTCAATCTAGTTTCTCGCTACTATACTAAAAAGTAAACGTAGGAAGCATGAATCACTAGGGCTTTAATTAGGCGTACAGTTTGGCTTAGGTTTTAAGGGTGAGGTATTCAAAAAGATAAACACGAGGGGTATTTGCACACTTACAGTAAAAAGAAAATGAGCTTTGCCAAAATAAAGCTAGCCAAAATAAATACACTTTTTTTCTCTTCTTTTACTTTTTTTATCAAATATTTTTCTCATTTATCATTTTTTTCTTTTTTGCATACTTAAAAATTTCCACTTTTGTAGCAAAAGATAATACAAAGATTTTCCACTAATTTTTTCAAAAAGATGCACATTAGCAATTAAAGCACAAAAATAATTTTAAAGTATGTATATATAGGTAAGTTATTTGGTTGTGGTGAAATAAAAAGTGGGGCTACAAAAAGGAAAGGAAAAGGCACAAAAATGGCTAGCAACGATTATTGTTAGGCGGGGTGCAAAGGCTCAAACGTTTCAAAAAAAATGTCTAAATCATTTTCATGCTTCCTAAATCTACTCAAAGTAAAGTTTTGAAATTTCAAAAGAGGATAAGCACAAAAAATAAAAAATAGATAATTTTCTTTCATGAAAACAATGATAATAAGCGTCTACACCGGTTTGTGTCTACTACACTTAATACTAGTTAACATTTAAAAAGATTTTAATAAAGAAAAATAAAGGTTGATAGGTTTTATAAAAGTAAAAGAAATAAAAGAAAGGCTAAGGAAAAGTGAAGAAAAATTCAAGAAATTTATCAAAAATAGCATACTACCATAAATAGGAACACTGCATGAGTCAACATACTACTCGTTTAACATGTTTAAACTAAAAATTAATCTAATTTATTCTAACTAAGCAAGTAGACATGAGCTTAAAAAACAATAAAATGCAAAGTAACGGGGCACTAATTGATTTGGCAAAAATTAACTCAATTTAATATGGGATTTTTTTTTCAAAAATTTTTATATAATTTTTTTGGATTTTTCAAAAATATATTATATACAATTTTTTTTATTTTTATAAAATTTTTATAATTATTTTTTTTATTTTTCTAAAGTAAACTATTAAGGGAACACTCCCCCATACTTAAAGTTAAACATTGTCCCCAATGTTTAAAGTTAAGTATAAAGAGAGTGAGAAGAGAGAGAAAAGAAGAAAAAGAAATGCCAAGAAAGGGAAAAGATGCTTCCCTAGCACTTGATGCCCAGACATTGGAAAATGCATCCCTCCAAACTTGAGCAAGAGATTGGCTTGAGTCCAAGTTGAGAGACGAGAAGCGGCACAAACACGCGGGAGCTTATTCCTGCACAAAACAAAATAATAAAACAAAAAAGAAAAAAATAAGCAAGGGGTGCCTCCCAAGAGCGCTCTTGGTTTAAAACGTCTTTGAGCTTGACGTTCTTGGTTAGCTAAATGGAAAATAAAAAGAGAAATGTAATGGAAGCTCGCGCAATATTCGTTTCGGCGCGAATGCCAAAACATTTTTTAAGAAAATAAAAATATTTTTTTGTAATTTTATTTTTTAAATAAAAAAAAAAAAAGGTTTAGAAAAGGAAAAAAACTAGAAAAAGAAACTAAACTATTAGAAGGGGGAGAAGAAGAAGAACTAGAAACTAAACTAGAAGGAAAAATTAAAGAAGAAAAGAAAATGGAATTTTCGCAAGGAGGGGGAAGAGAAGAAAAATAAGAAGGCGACGACGGTTAATCACCAGAAAATGGTTGAATAGAAAGATCTGGTTGCTCCACATGAATATAAATCATTTCGGTAGATTGGGAGCAAACCGGGATATCTGAAAAATCAATCTCCTCGGAAGATCGAACACAAGAAATTTTGTCTTCCTCAAAAACTTGAAAAAAAAATCGTTATATCGGGGGAAGTTTCCACCTTGATAGGTTGAAGGCACAATGGAATTTCTTAATAATCGTCTTCCGCAAGTGATTTAAGGCACTACGATGTTGATGCACGAATTGCGCCTTCCAGTTAACAGGGTGTTCGATCTCACAAGCTAAGGTGAATAAAGTAGGGTTGCAGGGATGGAGGAGAGGATTGCTCGAGAGCAGCCGGGAAGCCTGCTTGAGCAAGGGAGAAGCTTGCTTGAGCAAGCGAGAAGCTGGATTAGGAGCTATCGAGCATACGTTACTTTGGCGGTTGAGCTTATAGGTTGGAGCCGAGAGAAGAGGAAAGAAGAGGGGGCCGCTAGCAGCGGCAACAACAGACTTCGCCCGTCGCGGCCTGAATGCCACTCTTGCGACGGGATTTTCCTTGATTAGAAAGCAGTATTACAACTTGCTATTGCACCTTTACAAGAGAAAGCAATAAATGGTACAATAGGAGAAGCTGGCGGCTAGGGAAGGAATTGCCAGAGACTAAGTAAAAGAGGCTACAGAGGACTGGAAATCGGAGGCTGCAGCTTCTGCTCAAACTACCGGCTGAGGGCAGAAAAAACTAAGTCCACAGTCCTCGACGACCTGCGCGGACTGGAGCTTTTAGTCTGCCGACCTTGCTTGATCAAGCTATGACGGACTGGAAAAATGAGGCCGTAGACCTTGATCACGCTGGTAGTTCTCCTCCCGCACATTTAAAATGAGAGGCCTTGGGGGCTATTTATAGGCCGGGGGAGAATCTTCTAGAAGCGGGGCCCAGTGACGTCATCATGGAGGATTGCGCGGACTCGGCGGACTGAGAAAATTAGTCCGCCAGGCTGGAAGAGCTAGTCGCCGACCTGTGTGGACTCGGAGGACTGGCGGTAGACAGACTGCAGGCTTCGCTGGGTCAACTGTGGAGGACTGAGAAATCTGAGTCTACAGGCTTCGCTGGATCAACTGTCGAGGACTGAGAAATCTGAGTCCGCAGGCCTTGCTGGATCAACTGTGGAGCACTAGGAGGATTGAGAAAATCAGTCCGCCCGGCTGGAAGAGCTGATCGCCGACCTAGGCGAACTCAGCGGACTGGCAGCATGCAGACTGCAGGCTTCGCTGGGTCAACTATGGAGGACTGAGAAATCTGAGTCCGCAGGCCTCGCTGGATCAACTGTGGATGACTGAGAAATCTCAGTCCGTAGGCCTCGCTGGATCAACTGTGGAGGACTGAGAAAATCAGTCCTCCCGGCTGGAAGAGCTGGTCACCGACCTGGGCGGACTCGGCGGACTGGCGTTTTCTCTATTGGAGCAGACTTCTGGTTGGCAGCTAGAAGAGGGAAAACTGCACATGAGCGGGCTGAAGAGGGCAGGCTGCCCCTCAACTAAAGGCCGCCCCTGGGGGGCGGCCTGCCATCTGGAGGCTGCGTGGGGGGCGGCCTAGGAAGAAAAGGCCGCCCAGGCTGGCGGCCTGGGCACAAGAGGCCGCCCAGGCGGGCGGCCTAGCTACAGGAGGCCACCTAGGCGGGCGTCCTGGCCAAGGAGGTCGCCTAAGAGGGCGGCCTTGGCACAGGAGACCTCCAAGGCGGGCGGTCTAGGCACATGAGGCCACCAAGGTGGGCGGCCTGGGCATAGGAGGCCGCCCAGGCAGGAGGCCTGGCCATAGGAGGCTGCCCAGGAGGGCGGCCTGGGCATAGGAGGCCGCCTAGGCGGGCGGCCTGGCCATAGGAGGCCACCCAGGCGGGCGGCCTGGGAATAGGAGGCCGCCCAGGCGAGCAGCCTGGCAATAGAAGGCCGCCCAAGCGGGCGGCCTGACCATAGGAAGCTGCCCAGGCTAGCGGCCTAGGCACAAGAGGCCGCCCAGGCGGGCGGCCTGGCCACAAGAGGCCTGCCCAGGCGGGCGGCCTGGGCGGGCAGCGGCAGGAGGCTGCACCCCTAGCGAGCTGGAGGCGGCGTCGGCGGGCAGCGTAAAAAGGCCATGCCCCTTGGGCAAACAGAGGAGGCGTCCTGAGGAGCAGGCCACCTTCCTAGAGGGAAAATTGATTGTGAGCCGGAGAATGAGCTTGCCGAGCCCGAGACGATTGCGTTGGTCTAGGGTTTACGCCGATTGGGCGACCTGACGGTCTGAAGGAGTAGATTGCATAGATCATCCTCGTTACCTCATATTGCCTCCTGCAAGGAAGAATGTTGTACGGTTAGATGGCCTAACTGCGTGGCCTGCGAGGGTGAGCTATGGGAGCAGCCCTTTGTCCCGCATGGCACGCAGTAGCTATGCGACTGGGCAGTTAGATAGGGGAAACCGTCCTAACCGCACGGCCTGAGCGTATAGGAGAAGGGAGTCCTCTTGGCCCAAAAAAGGAAGGCTGAGGCAGATCGCGACCCTCGGGGGGTACCCCTGAGTGGGCCGTGACTTGCGAGCTAGAGACCTTTGGAGGGATCGCCGATTTTGGGGTTAACATAATACCCGCACTTTTTTAAGTTACGATGGGAACTTTGAAAAAGTAGGAGACTCACGAAAATCGTGATCTTTCTCTCGAGAAAAGAAAAAGGGAAAACCAAAGACTGGAAGAGATAGAACCTGATGTCTCTCCTCATAAAAAATCTGTCAATGTTTATCTTTCCCCTGCGAAGAGAAAGTCAATGTAGGCAAAAGAGGTACATCTTATGTGTACTTGAGCTGCTTTGGTAAATGATGAAGACGGATAACTGTCTTCCAGTAAGCTCTGCAAAAATACAGATGAGAGATAATATAGAAGGATAATAATTTGCAAGTACCTGAAAGGGACTTGCTAGTATCTGCTAGTCTTTGCAAAAGTAGAGTGAGCAAGCGAATATGAAGGAAAATTAAGCTGCAAGTACCTGAAGGGGATTTTTTAATATTTGCTAGTCTCTACAAAAGAAGAGCGAGTAAGCAAGTATGAAAGGAGATTAAACTGCAAGTACCTAAAGGGGACTTGCTAATATCTGCTAGTATCTGCAAAAGTAGATTGAGCAAGCAGATATTAAGGAAAATCAAGCTACAAGTACCTGAATGGGACTTGCTGATATCTGTTAGTCTCTGCAAAAGTAAAGTGATGAAGCAGATAGGAAGGAAAATTAAGGTGCAAGTACCTGAAGTGGACTTGTTAATATCTGCAAGTCTCTGCAAAAGAAGAGTTAGCAAACATATATGATAGAAAACTAAATCGCAAGTACCTGGAGGGAACTTGCTAATGTCTGCTAATCTCTGCAAAAGGAGAGTTAGCAAACATATATGATAGAAAACTAAATCGCAAGTACCTGGAGGGAACTTGCTAATGTCTGTTAATCTCTGTAAAAGGAAAGTTAGCAAACAGATATGATAGAAATCCAAATCGCAAGTACCTGGAGGGAACCTGCGAATGTTGATTGTTGATAGGATAAGATATGAAAAAAGATATATCCTGCAAACTTTGCTATTAACTGAATAGAAATCAAAGTGTGATAACGACCGTCTCGCATGATCAGATATAATATCGACATGAAATCCAAATCAGCAAGATGAAACTATCTCAATTTAGAATCGTAATTGCATGGCTTGTTAGTTAAGAAGAACCATATATTCTGATCAATGATTTGTGCCAAAAATATCCGATAAGAGTAATAAAGAATTTGTATATCATCATCTGATAGAGCTTCGTGTAAGCAATACATATAAGATGAACATAAGCTAAAAAGATATATGGGGTCCTTTAGATAGGTTTGACTTAACCTGTTAACCTGCAAGAAGAGAAAAGCACAAAGGAGGGTTATACCCCAAGGATGAGCTAAAAAGGTTGAATGCTGCCACAGGAGAGCACCCGTGGGCCTTATGCATCACTTGCCAAAAAGTCATCCAGGGCATAGTCCTACCTAAAGCGGGTTGTCCGCATTCCCTTGACAAAGCACAAAAGGGAAACATGCGCAAAATCCTAAGAAGGAAGTGATAGATACACTGCTATCTTGCCTCGGGTTACAAACATTGTTGATCCGTTCTACCAGGTGCGCCAAATGGTCTACAACATTGCTCGTCTTTGAAGGGATCAACAAAGTTGTGGGTCCTGCGAAATCACGGATTGAGAGTACCATAGAGTGTTCGTCTGTTACAGTTTTGCGATAATCGAAGAGACAAGATTTCACTTGATCGCCATTGCTTGCCCACCAAAGATCATCGTAACTGTAACGTATCCCTAACGGAGCATGATAGAACTATCGCAGGCTGCCACCCCTAGGCGCACACACTGCGCTAGACATCGGCCGGGATCCGAAGCCTGAAGTTCACCATCATAGATTGAATGGCCCCTACTTCACATATGAGAAACTCCTCATCATATGCGATCATTATGTTTTTATGCCAGAGGACAATCTACGGAGGGAACAAAAAGATTTGGCGATATCTCAGTGGTTCAGCGATCTCTTTGGCAAAGAGAAAAAATATATAGGAGAAGCATCACATAAAGGGAACTGTGTCAGTATAGGATCTCTGACGTAATCTTTATTATATGAAAATGAAAGAACACTTAGAAGTTTTTTTAGATAAAGAATGTTTGAAGAGTGTAAAGAAAAATATAACTGACCCAGATTGCGAATAGCTTTGCAGACTTTGAGGCAAGAAAGTTGCTCGTCTCCTTTTGCTTTTTGAGATTTTATGGACGAGATGGATTATTCTTCTGGAGCAAATGTTGGCATTTGCCTTGCTTCAGCATTTTCTCCATTAGTTGTTGAAGGGCTTTGCAATCTTCTGTCGCATGACCTTTTGCTCTGTGAAATTCGCTGAAGGAATCCGAATTTTTTGACCTTTGATCCGGCGGTTGGCAAGGCTTTTTACAGTTATCCTTACCCTTCAGGACTTGTCCTACTTCTTGCATAGCTGTGTTTTGTTCCGATTCAAACAAGTCTTCACCCTGTTGTTGATGGACCAAAGCTGCTTGCGGAGTTTGTGCTGGATGAACAGAACGGACTAGCAGTCGTCGTTTTTTACTTTGGAGGTAATCCTTGCTTGGGAAAAAGTGTTGATGACGTTGGCCAATTCTTTCCTTCTTAGCTTGTGGTTGAAAATCCTTCTAAAGAAACTTTGGAGGTTGCTCGCAAGAAGAAGAATCCTTCACTGCTACAAGCCGGGAGATGAAATTGGGATTCCCCTTTTCAATGCAAACATATTCATTAGCGAGGCTAATCAACTCCTAATACGTCCTTGGCTGACGGAGGTAGGCTTCGAACTTTAGCGGTCCTTCTTGTAAACCAACCATCAAAGCGGCTTTATAGAATTCGGGATCAATATTCTCAACTTCTAAGGCTTTCCTTTGGAAGCGCTCAATGAAGTGGGCTAAAGTCTGCTCTCGTGTTGCTTGATTCGGAATAAAGCTTCTGGGCCTCTTCTTATCTTAGCGGAAAATTTAGGCAACTTTCCCGGGTGATTCGCAGAGCAAGTGATGGCTTGGCTGGGTCTGAAGAAACTCTTTCCTTGCATAGTAACTTGAGTCTACAAAGAGACTAAGATCTGCCTAGGCAGATAACTTGTCGGATATGCACAAGGATCAACTGGCAGAAAAATTTGCGGATAAGTATATGGATGGGTTGATGGACAGACTGGTTGGTCCATCACTGAAGATGCCCGATTGATTGGAGGTGATAGGTCTATCGTTGGTTGCATCTCCAATAGCTGAGGGATAGCGGCTAGAGTATCGTTGAGCACCTGAAACTGTTGGGCAGTTTCATGACGTATCAACCCGAGGGCTTCCCCGAGAGCATCTTCGCTAGTACAAGGGATATTTGGAAGGGGTTGGTGGTCTGACATGAGTAACCACTGATTTCACTGTCTGCTCGAGATCTGAAGGTCGCATGTTAACTGTTGATGCACGACTTGCGCCTTCCAGTTAACGGGGTGTTCGATCTCACAAGCTAAGGTGAAGAAAGAAGGGTTGCGGAGATAGAGGAGAGGCTTGCTTGAGAGCAGCTGGGAAGCCTGCTTGAGCAAGGGAGAAGCTTGCTTGAGCAAGCGAGAAGCTGGATCAGGAGCTGTCGAGCAGACATTACTTTGGCGGTTGAGCTTGCAGGTTGGAGTCGAGAGAAGAGGAAAGAAGAGGGGGCCGCTAGTAGCAGTAAAAGCAGACTTCGCCCATCGCAGCCTGAATGCCACTCTTGCGACGGAGCTTTTCCTTGATTAGAAAGCAGTATTACAACTTGCTATTGCACCTTTACAAGAGAAAGCAATAAAGGGTACAATGGGAGAAGCTGGCGGCTAGGGAAGGAATTGCTAGAGATAACGTAAAAGAGGCTGCAGAGGACTGGAAATCAGAGGCTGCAGCTTTTGCTCAAACTGCCAGCTGAGGGCAGAAAAAACTAAGTCCACAGTCCTCGACGACCTGCACGGACTAGAGATTTGAGTCCGCCGACCTTGCTTGATCAAGCTGTGATGGACTGGAAAACTGAGGTCGCAGACCTTGATCACGTTGGTTGTTCTCCTCTCGTGCATCCAGAATGAGAGGCCATGGGGGCTATTTATAGGCCCGGGGAGAATATTCTAGAAGCGGGGCCCAGTGACATCATCATGGAGGATTGCGCGGACTCGGCGGACTGAGAAAATCAGTCCGCCCGACTGGAAGAGCTGGTCGCCGACTTGGGTGGACTTGGCGGACTTGAGGCAGGCAGACTACAGGTTTCGCTGGGTCAACTATGGAGGACTGAGAAATCTGAGTCTGCAGGCCTCGCTGGATCAACTGTGGAGGACTGAGAAATCTGAGTCTGCAGGGCTCGCTGGATCAACTATGGAGGACTGAGAAAATCAGTTCGCCCGGCTGGAAGAGCTGGTCGCCGACCTGGGCAGACTCGGCAGGCAGACTAAAGGCTTCGCTTGATCAGCTGTTGAGGACTGAGAAATCTGAGTCTGCAGGCCTCGCTGGATCAACTGTGGAGGACTGAGAAATCAGAGTCCGCAGGCCTCACTGAATCAACTGTGGAGGACTTGGAGGACTGAGAAAATCAGTCCTCCCGGCTGGAAGAGCTGGTCGCTGACCTGGGCAGACTCAGCAGACTGGCGTTTTCTCTGCTGGAGCAGACTTCTGGTTGGCAGCTAGAAGAGGGCAAACTATACCTGAGCGGGCTAAAGAGGGCAGGCTGCCCCTGAACTGGAGGCCACCCGGGGGGTGGCCTGGGCACAAAAGGCCGCCCAGGAGGGCGGCCTGGGCATAGTAGGCAGCCAAGGCAGGCGGCCTGGGCATAGGAGGCCGCCCAGGCAGGCGGCCTGTCCATAGGACGCTGCCCAAGAGGGCGGCCTCGGCACAGGAGGCCGCTTAGGCGGGCGGCCTTACCACAGGAGGCCACCCAGGCGGGCGGCCTTAGAACAGGAGGTCGCCCAGGTGGGCGGCCTGGCCACAGGAGGCTGCCAAGGCGGGCGACCTAGGCACAGGAGGCCGCCCACGTGGGCAGCCTGGCTACAGGAGGCCGCCCAGGCGGGTGGCCTGGGCATAGGAGGCTTCCCAGGCGAACGTCCTGGCCATAGGAGGCCGCCCAGGCAGGCGTCCGGGCCACAGTAGGCCGTCCTGGCGGGCGGCCTGGGCACAGGAGGCCGCCCAGGCGGGCGGCCTGGCCACTGGAGGCCACCCAGGCGGGCGTTCTGGGCGGGCAGCGGCAGGAGGCCACGCCCCTGGCGAGCTAGAGGCAGCGTCGGCGGGCAGCGGCAAGAGGTCGCACCCCTTAGGACGAACAGAGCAGGCGGCCTGAGGAGCAGGCACCCTTCATGGGGGGAAAACTGATGGCGAGCCGGAGAATGAGATTGCCGATCCCGCGACAGTTGCGTTGGTCTAGGGTTGACGCCGATTGGGCGACCTGGCGGTCTGAAGAGTATATTGAATAGATCATCCTCGTTACCTCATATTGCCTCCTGCAAGGAAGAATGTTGCATGGTTAGTAGGCCTCACCGCGTGGCCTGCGAGGGTGAGCTATGGGAGCAGCCCGTCGTCCCGCATCGCAAGCAGTAGCTATGCGACCGGGGCGGTTAGACCGGGGAAAGCATCCTAACCGTACGGCCTGAGCGAATAGGAGAAGGGAGTCTTCTTGGCCCAAAAAAGGAAGGCTGGGGCAGATCGCGACCCTCGGGGGGACCCCTGAGTGGGCCAAAACTTGTGAGCTAGAGACCTTGGGAGGGATCGCCGATTTTGGGGTTAACATGCGGAATATCCGAAGATTCATCATTCGAAAGAAAAATAGGAAAAGGAGGGGAAGAAAAAGATGCAGCCAAAGCATCAAAAATCACTTTGAAGTGAGCATTGATGCGTGCATCAAATACTACACCATCAAAAATGACTTCATTTTCACTAGAATCAAAAACTAAAGGCGTGCAAACTTGCGGAGAAAAAGCGGAGAAATCTTGAGATGGAATGGGTTGATGATCACCATGTCCCCAAAAATGATCAGAGTGTTCCCACCCTTAGTAGTTCAAAGTAGGGCTAGGATCAAAATGTCCATTCAAGAAATTTCCGGAAAAATTAAAATCAGAAAAATTCGGAGGAGAAGGGTAGGAAGGCGTTTGAAAACCATCATAACCCCATGACAAAAATTCGCGAACGAATCAATTTGGCCAAATTGATTCGATTCGTAATGGATAAAATCATGGGCGGATGAAGTATATCTTACCCAACACTCCTCGCGAGAGTGACCGAACTCTCCACAATTAAAACAAAAATTTACCATTACAAAAAAAAGTAAATCAACCGCGAAGGAGGGGCGAGAGAGAGAGATAAAAAAAACAAAACGATAAAATTAATAGCTATCCTTTTTTCAAAATATCAAAACAATCCCCGGCAACGGCGCAAAAAACTTAATACAGGAGATCGCAACGCGGAGAGATGGTTAAGAAGAGAAGATAAGGTGGATTTGGTTGTTGAGAATATTCTCTGATTCTATATCTGATAAAGGCAAGCGTACCTTATCGGTTATAGTATAGGATACTAAAGATTAGTATCAAGGTCGTATTTCCCTGGGGTGTAATGATTACTTCTACTCAGAGGAGATTGCTATTATTTTATCAAATGATTTTTCTATTAATTACTAAACTAAAACTGAAATTAAATTACTAAGCTAAAAAAAAGAGAAAACTAATTACTTGCAGGATAAAAAGAGTTAGAGCTAGAGATAAAGGGGAGCACTCAATCTTAAATCACCTCAGCAAGAGTTGACTAAAAAGGCGATAAATAAACCTAAGCTTAATAGGATAAAGTTCCTTGACCGTGGAGGTTCCTAAAGCTTGAACACGCTTCTCTCGAAGTCGTGCCCAACTGAGTTTAGGAAGGTCCGACCGACTCTCATCTAAATCGGAGGCCTAAAGCTCGCTTTACGCGGTGAACCCCTCTATTGGATTTTACTCCAATACGGGAGATTTGGACGTCTTCCTCTCTTGAGGGGTGCGTATAACTTCCTTTACTCTTGAATGCTCACTTCATTCTATCGGCCTCTCGGCTAGCCCAGAATGAAAGAAAAGGTGGAGAGTTTATTTCGATAATATACCTCCAGCCCATGTAAAATCAAGAGTAATTCAAGGCCAAAAACCTAAAAAGAAAAGGAAAATTAAAACATCATAACTTAATCGCTCGAACCTCGGATCATCAAGATCGAGTACAAGGAGGATTAGTTAATCATAATGGAGTGGAGGAGGGGGGATGAGTAGTAAAGCATTAAGAACACAAGTAAACAAAAGGAGCACTTATATTAAGAAAAAAGAGAGCTACACAACTATGAAATGAAAATTACACTTGCATGGAAATTGAAATCCTATTCTAGCCCTACAATAAGCTACTAAAAGAAATACAAGAGCTAATACAAAATTAAAACACTAAGCTAGGTTAAGGAAAAATTACAAAATAAGAGAGGGAGAGAGAGAGATAAGAAAACATAAAAAGAACAAGTAAACAGGCACCTCCCCCTCTCCACCAAAAACTTGTTGAAATAGAAGGGAATGGCCTAGTATTTATATTGTTTTCCCACGGGTTGGTCACGCCCTAGGTCATGCCCGGGGAGGGCGTGACAGGGGGCATGACAGATACGGAGTTGACCTCGGGAGCTGAATTCTAGCGGGAACGATGATTGCTTCGGTATGATGGTGGTCACGCCCTAGGTCACGCCCGTGACAGGGGGGCGTGATAGGCGTGTCAAGTCAAAATCAGCAGTCGGAAGTCCATCAGACGTCGGAAAAAGGAGGGTCACGCCCTATTACACGCCTAGGGAGGGCGTGTCATGGGGGCGTGATAGTACTATTTGCTTGTTGTAGTGGAGAAAGCATTGAATACGGCGGCAGGCTTCGGGTAGAGGGTGACACGCCCCATGTCATGCCCTGGGACACGCCCAGGGAGGGCGTGTCAGGGGGCGTGACATGGTATTTTTGGCAGGAAAACCCTTCTAGCGGCTTTCAACATTGGGATCAGGCTACACGCCCTATGACACGCCCAGGGAGGGCGTGTCAAGGGGGGCGTGATAGAGGATTTTTGCTAGAAATTTGTTGAAACCTGCAAAAATAGAAAATAAACATTAGTTATAATATTTACATAAAAAAGAAACATAAAATTACATAAAGGAAGAGATTTAAAACAAAAATAATATATTTTTACCCTAATAATTTAAGCTAAAATATGCATCATCAAACTTGTAACCACTTTTGTCTTAGTAATAAAAGTTTCGCTTTTCCTCTCTTTCTCTTTCTTTCTTTATTTTATTTTTCATTAACTTCTACTACTTATCTCTCTCTTACCACTACAACAAATTGCACTTATAGTAAGGACCTAAATCGTTACAATAAGTACCAAAAATCAATACACAAACTCTTTGGCAACGAAAAAACTTTATGTAATGGTCGTCCTCTAAAGCTTGATGTTAATACTTCTTGTAACGAATGTATGTGTGTCGTTACAAATAAATTAATTGTAACAAAAAATGCTTCCTCACCCAAAAAAGAATCTTCCTCACAATAAATTAGTTACAATAAATATTATTTCGTTACGAATGTTTTTTCCCTCACAAAAAATCAGTTACGATAAATACTATTTCCTCGCAATAAATTGGTTACAATTGTTTTCTATTCTCCTCACTACAGCCAATTCATTTATATATCAAAATATTCCGACAAAACCTTCCAACAAAATAAGACATCAACTTTCACAAGCTCGCATCCAGATTAATTTAAATATTTATTTATTCTAAAATGGAAGTATTACATGTAGTCATATTTCATAACAAAAATAATGAATCTTCCGACAAAATATTACACAATACCATTAAGATCAACAAGTTTTAAAGAAGACATCAACTTTGACACATTCCAACTAATGAATTTCCTATCATTTTCCGATTAATGAATCTTCCATCACTTTTTGACTGATGAATCATCTGTCACATCTGACCAAGACTCCCACACCCTAAAAATAAAAGAAAACAATTGTTAATTTTAAAAAAATGAAAGAAAAAATATTCATACACACTCTCATATATCTATACATACACAATCTATACACGCACACACACTATATAATGTTAAAAGTGGAGTCAACTCCCATGATGCGAAAGAGTAAAGGAAAATAACTTTGCTTTTTGTACCTAGAACAACTTCAAGTATATGTCTGTTTTTCGCTGCTTCCTCCCAAAATTGACGAAACCTCGATGTGTGTGATAATGAAGAATGTGTGAAACATTTAATATGTGCATTCTAAAGTATGGATAAAAAATGGATGCTGACCTCCATATAGTGTGAGAGAACAATCAATGTCTTTAACTGCTCTTCCATTTACGAATTATTAAGCATAATAAACAAATTAATATGCAGGTTAAATTGGGATAAATGAAAATCATGGTATTAGTATAGATGATTCAATGAAAAATTTCAGCCTCCATAGTTGTCAGCCTATTTCTCGTAATGATTTTAAAGAACAGAATGAGCTAGAAATGTTTATAAAGAGCAGAATGAACAAATGCTAGAGTAGTTCACTGAAAATCAGTGAACTACTGGAGCAGTTCACTGAAATTAAGTGAACTCCTGGAGCAGTTCACTAAAATTCAGTGAACTACTGGAGCAGTTCACTGAAATTCAGTGGAGCAATTCACTTTCATTACCTCCATAAGCACATTCACACTTTCATTACCTATATTACCTCCATAAACATTTATACACACTCACATATATCCTTACATACACAATCCATACACACACACACACACTATAAAACACACGTACATTAAACACGAACACACCATTTATATATACAAACAACATACACACACCATCCATTTATATACAAACATCCATACTTACATCCATACACACACATATATTAAAAGTGAATAGTGAAAATAAGTGAACTGCTTGAGCAGTTCACTGAAATTCAGTGAACTGCTGGAGAAATTCACTGAAAATTAGTGGAGCAATTCACTTTCATTACCTCCATAAACACATTCACAATTTCAATACCTCCATAAACATTTATACATGCTCACATATATCCATACATACACAATCTATACACACACACAATAAAACACACATACATTAAACATGAACACACCATTTATATATACAATCAACATACACACACCATCCATTTATATACAAACATCCATACGAACATCCAAACACACACATACATTAAAAGTGAATAGTGAACTACTGGAGCAGTTCTCTGAAATTCATTGAACTGCTGGAGCAGTTCTCTGAAATTTAGTGAACTGCTGGAGCAGTTCACTGAAATTCAGTGGAGTAATTAACTTTAATTACCTCCATAAACACATTCACACTTTCATTATCTCCATAAACATTTAAACACAATCATATATATCCATACATACAGAATCTATATACACACACACACACACACTATAAAACACACGTACATTAAACACGAACACACCATTTATATAAACAAACAACATACACACACCATCCATGTATATACAAACATCCATACGAACATCCATACACGCACATACATTAAAAGTTAATAGTGAACTGTTGGAGCAGTTCATTGAAAATCAGTGAACTGCACCAGCAATTCACTGAAAATTAGTGGAGTAATTCACTGAAAATCAATGGCGTTAACATTAAATCAAACTAGCATTGACAATAAAATAAGGTACAACTCCTTTAGAAATCTATAATTGGGATAAATATACAGAACACTATAATGATGATAATGTGACCAAATTCATTATCATCATATTGTCCACATGAATGATATTAAAGAGATAACACACTTACATTATCATAAGCCGGAGAATATCTTGAGCCTTTTGTTTTCTTGCACACTTTTGAGCACCATATTATTGACAGGACACTACATAAGTGAACTTCATATCAGCCACACCCTAAAACTGTGCCCATAAAGATCTTCCACTTGATTAGTCCTCTGAGGATAATTCGATATCCTTATACACGTCCATAAGATCTAGAGAATTGAGATGGATAAAACAATCGTCAAAAAAGAACCACCTAGTGAGCACACTAATAATAGCATAAGTGGGTAACAGAACATATAAATGTTTACTACCATTGTCTTTGGCCATGTCAAGGAAAGACTGAAACTCCAAAGCTTTCCGATAATACATCATACCTCTAACTGTCAACAAAGGATGATAATAATCAACAGGAAAATTTACCTAAGTTTATAGGCAACTAATATAAGAAAATTTTCAATTACTCCTTAGAAAAATAGATTCTAAGCAGCATGATATAGGATTTATACCAGTGCGAGACAAGTTTTGGCCCCTATAAGATGCCCAAAGACGAAGGTCCTCTTGTAGAAAAGTTAGTGCTCATCAAATAATTCGGACAAATATACAGAACACTACAACCTATCCATTACCTATTAGAAGAAAACCTAATCAAACATATAGTTGAACATATATAACCTATCCATTATCAGAGAAGTAATTTGATATGCTTCTCCATGATTTTTTGCAAATCATGGTTCAAATCCTGCACTTTAGCAATCAACTAAGCAAATACAGAATGCAAAAAGGAGCACTTACCTTCGTCACGCCTAGAGTGGCGATGAACCTATAATAAAGTATAAAGGCACCGTGTATATTTTAGCGGGCTTTAGTAGTTGGTCACCAAACATGCAAGTCAGATATATCAAAGTTATACCAAGCAGAAGTAATAAAAAGGTAACAAAACCACTATGCCTAAACACTAACAGTCAAATAATAGTCTAAACCAAGCAGAAGTAATAAAATAATAACAAAGTACTATGCCAAAATACTAGCAGTCATAAACCATTTCACAACAAAAAAGTGCACCAAAAAGTTAATGGTGTGTGCATCAATTAGTCAAGGAATTGCGCCAAATTTTTTCAGAACAGAAGACAGCATCTCTTTCAGCTCATTCTGCCCCTCTTTTAATCCTACAATCTCGACATTGTGAGTTTGAATCAAAGCTTCATGTTTATCTATAAGCTCTGTTTGTGATGTAATACGAGTCGTGGCATTGCGCAATTCTTCTTCCGCTACATTCAACTTCTCTTTCAACTGAGTGGACTCTATCAATGTCTTCTTCATTCGTTTTGAAGGCACAACACCATATCCTAATCTTTTGTCATTACCAGACTTATTTACAAGTGCAATCTTTATAATTTCTCTCTCAGAGCTTATGAGATCACTGTCAGAATCTATTCATATTGTACTCAACCTTTCCATTTCACGCTGTAAAATATAGTGTTATAATAGAAACGTATGTTATCAATCAATTTTGTGAATGTTTCAAATATATTTTGACTTATGTATGATGCTTCTGCTATCTCACTGACAAACACCCCATTTTTCTTATGGGTGTTAGCAAAGTTCTCAACGGGGCTTTGATTAACCTGTATATCAATAAAATATTTGAGAATATGTCATAGTAATCAAAAACACACATGTAATCATTGCATTACCATTTCCAGCATTCTTGAATGGTAGGATTTGGAACCCGACGTATGAGTAAATGGCATGTGTGATCTATTAACAACATTTGTCTTGGACCTTTTCTGTAAGTAAACAAAAGTATTGAATGGTAGTCATTGAATGTGTGATTAATAACATATGTACTAAACAGAATTTACATAAGTAGTCACATTCACCTTAAAAGTCTCACTCTCGAAGAGATCGCACAACTGACACCAATTCTCGATTGAGACCACTCTAATGGGCTACTAGCTCTTGGATTCTTTCCTGCCACAATATAACCTTTATACATTGCAGATAATCTTCCTCTCTAATGTATGTAGCTATGTTGAAACATCTCCCCCATGAACTCTTGCATACTTTTATCTGTTTCCCAATTCTTTATCTCAAACAATTACTACAAAAGAATAAAATATTTGGTTATCCCAAACAAATTCAAATATATGTTATATAAATATGTACTTACGCGTAATCCAGTATATAAAGTAAGTTTCAGCTCTTCCCCCAGATCACTCCATGGGGTCAAAAAATCCAAACCCGCACTGTGTCTTACAATAACACCTACACCATTTGCAAGGTGCTTTGCAAAGTAACGTGGCTTCTTAAAACCTTCATGGAACTCAATCTCAAGTAGTTTCTTATCCTAATAAAACAAATAAAAGTTTGTAAACATATAGTAAGTGTATGTAAGTTTTAATATACCTAAATAAAGCATACATTTTCTAGTATTGCTTTCTCAATCGACCTTCTGGTGGTCACCCCAAAACCACTTCTAATAAATGAGCTTCCCACTGCATAATTAAAAACCCTTAATAAATATATGATCCAAGTAAATGATATAAATTTGTGTTATAAAATAAGGTATACTTACCAGTATTATCAGAATCCTGTATTGGACTTTCATCATTTCCTTTATTAATTGCGGTATCATCATCAGAAGCTTCTGATCTACTTTGTGATTGTTGCGGATTAGGTGAAGGTGTATTTTGTGTAGGTGACAATTCAACAACCTTAATATTTGAAGGAAGTTCTTAAACAAATAGTTGTTTGCTGCTCCTTGTCGTAGGGCTCCGTAGAATAACATTTTTTGGAGGCATATTACTGCAAAGTAAATAAGATGCAAACGTTAAACATCACATTAAATTATTTAGAGAAATCATAAAAAAGGAAGAATTGCATTATTATTTCGTACTAATTAATAAAAAAAACTTAACGTACCATTTGCATTAACTTTACATGTTATCATCACAATATTGCACTAGTATTTTATCATCCACATCTATTGACTCATCTCTGTCACCAATATTATTAAGTTCTTCATCTTCGTGGATTCTAGTTAGAACTTCTATATTTATAATATCAGGTTCTATATCATCTCTTCCTAGGAATTGCAAGTTCAGATCTTCGGTAGCATATATTAATTCAGTTTCTGAGGACTCATATTGTTGAACTATGTTATCATACATCTCCTCCACTTCTAGGTCAGCGTGTTCCTCTATGTCCCAAAGGTGTTTATGACGTACAAGTTGTGCAATTTTTCAAGGATCACAGAGTTTTGTGTTATCGACATAGAACACTTATTGCACTTGGTTTGGAAGAATGAATGGATCATCTTCACACCAACGAGAAGTTATGTTGATGCTCAAAAAATATTTATCTTTATGCATTGTCTTTTTCCCACTAGTGTCAAACCACTCACACCAAAATAATACTACTTTATACCCATGAAGATAGGTCAATTCAACGACCCTACTTAATACTCCATAAAACTCTACCAAGATATTTTGATTTTCCCCCTCAACAAGTAAACTACTATTTTGTGTTGTTCGGCGATCATCTCGATCTTGTATATGACATCGTACTTCATTAATAATGCAACCAGAGTAAAATTTTGTTAAGTATGATTGTGGACCATTTGCCAATGCCCATAATTCTTCGGAGACTTTGCCCGAGTTTGTTTGATGCACTCTATTTATCTATACAAAATACAATATGAAGCTAATTAGATAGGTGATACTATAAATTAACAGTCCTTAAGGGTATCCTCATATTTAAGGCTTACTTGATCTTAAAACAGATAATGAAACTACTCTTGATTTGTTTTGTCAATGTTTCTTTCATTTTCCCTTTTAAGCTCCTTCATGTGCTTACTATTAAAAATAAAAAATAAGTACATTAAAATTAGTTACAAAGTAAGGAAATTGAGCTCTTTCATGTATCGAACCTTTGAAAATCATCTACTTCGCTACAATTATTTAATATGAATTTATGAGCTGCATCTAGATCCCTTTTAGAAAGTGCTTTACAATGACGAAGAGGTCTGAAGGCTCACTTTTGATGCAAAAACAAAAAATTCACACTCTTATTGATGCTCCACTGAATCTTCATTTCTTTTTTCTTTATTGAACCTTTTTTCTATTTCATTTAGGTACATTGCCACAAATGTCAGAGACTCTTTTACAATATATCCTTCTACTATAGAACCCTCTGGATGAGCTTTATTACGTACATATCCTTTAAGAGTTTTAAAAAACCTAAAGGGAAAACTCAATGATAATAACAACAAAATTGTTCAGTTATGCTATGTAAGATAATAAAGTATAAATGCATATAAAACAAGTACCTTTCAATCAGGTACATCCAACATGAGTGAAAGGGGCCAGCAATCTTTGCCTCTTTCAGAAGGTTAATTGCCAAGTGAATCATTACATCAAAAAATGTTGGAGGGAATATTCTCTCCAATTTGCACAAAATAATTGGGATATTACTCTCCAACTTGTCGATATGCTCTACCTTTAGTGTCTTTGAGCATAAAATTTTAAAACAATCTCCTAGCTCATATAGTGCTTTAATGACATCTGGGCGTAGAAACCCACGAATGCCAATAGGAATTAACCGTTATAGTAGAACATTGCAATCATGAGATTTAAGTCCATAAATATGCCCATCCTTTATGCATCTTAAAATAAACGACGCATAGCCATCCAGAAACTTGATATTTTTAAAAAAATTGAAAAACCTTTTTTTCTCATCGGAAGATAGATTATAGACAGCTTGAGGTTTTATTATAGTGCTTCCATTTATAATCAAGTGTAACTCCTTCCTAATATTAAGGTCTCGCAAATCTTCTCGCGCATTTTCCGTATCTTTGTTTTTTCCATCAATGTTCATCAATGTGCCCAACACACTATCACAAATATTTTTTTCAACATGTATTACATCAACATTGTGTTATGTCAAAAGCTTTTGCCAGTAAGGTAGCTCAAAAAAGTTGCTTCTCTTTACCCAATTTCCTTCTTCACTATTGAGCTTCCTCTTTCACTTGCTTGGGTGTTTTCCAAATTTATCAAAGTTATGTTCGAGTTTGGTTAAATCTGAAAGCAATTGTGTGCCACGACACTCCCTTGGTTTTGAACATGTTTCCGACTTTCCATTGAACAATTTACTCCTTCGATAAGGGTGATCTTTATGTAGATAATGACGATGTCCCATGTAGCATATCTTACTTTGAATTCTTTTAGAATCTGTATCATATAAACAAGTTGGGCATGCCTCGTAACCCTTTATGGTCCACCCAAATAAATTACTAAGAGATAGAAAATCATTTATTGTCCACATAAGTGCAGCATGCATTTTAAAAGTCTCTTTGGTGTATGTGGCATAAGTCTCAACACCATTCCATAATTCTTTTAATTCTTCTATCAATGGTCTAAGATAAACATCAATATCTTTTTCAGGCGCACATGGGCCAGGAATTAATAATGACATCATAAGAAACTCATCTTTCATACCTTTGTTTAACAACATATTATATGGAATTAGCACAACTGGCCACATACTATAAGAAATACTCATATTTCCAAACGGATTGAACCCATCAGTAGCCAATCCAAGCCTAACATTATGTATATATGTGACAAAACTGGGATAGTGTGCATCAAAACTCTTCCATGTAGGTGAATATACCGGATGACTCAGAAAACCTTCTATCTCTATATGCCTCGGTATTCTACCTCATGTAAGTTGCTGTTTTAGAAGACATATAAAGTCTTTATAGCCTTGGTGTTAAGGGGAAATGCCATAAAACGTTTTGAGCAATTAATTTTCCTTTTCCTTCATTATATTTCCAATGTGGTTCTTCACACACAGGACACGCATCTTTCTTCTCATTCTCTTTCCAAAATAGTGCACAATCAGTTTTGAAACCCTACTTGTGATTTGGGCTAGGTTCACTATTAGGATTGATTAGATGACCCAACATGAATAGTCTAGGGTTGTAGGTTATTTTCAGGGTCAAGGTCAGCAGCACATACTTAGATTGTCAGTACCCTCCTTCAGAAGACTTTAGAGACAGAAGACTTCAAAGGAAAAGCAGTAAATAAGAATGCAGAAAAGTCATTCAATGATAGCTGAACTCACCTCGACGATCGTCGATCTCAGATCGACAAACTCAGAATTTCTTATCTGAGTTGAGCTCGATGAAAGTCTAGCTTAGATCGATGAACTATGATCTCATATCAGAAGTTCAGCTCGATGAATGACTATCTCAGTTCGACGAACATGGAGCTCATATTGGCAAGTATATTTTCTATTCAACAATCTTGGAGCTCAGCTCGACGAAAGAGAGTTATCAGCTCGACAAACTTGGAGCTCAGGTCGACGAAATCTTTGGCGAGTTCGACTAACTCCTTCTAGGTTCTATTCGACTAATCTTCTCTGTAGTTTCTCAGATTGACTATAGCAGTTTGATTTCAAATTATATTACATTAAGACAGTAATAATCTGATAATTAATGCCCAATATTCTCAAATAATATAGTTGTTACCTAGAAGCATTAATTATGGATTTCACAGAGTTATTACTCTACCAAATTTACTAAGATAGTTAGGGAAATGATTTCAAGACTAAATTAGCCATTTCAACTCCAAGAAATTATGCAGAGGATTTCAAGGAAAGAATTTAAAATTCTAATGTTTTTGAATCTGCAATCAATATATAAAGTGATTTTTCAGAAGATTGCAAGAACTAAGAAGAGTAATCAGAAAATCAGCATAGTGTACTAAAAAGTGAAGAACACAACATAGCTCTCAGATACATAGAGTTCTTCTTCATCTACTTCAGGTTTTCAAGTGACAACAAATCAAAATCATTCTAAAAGCTTGCTGAAGAGCAACATCTCTTTGAAGGCCGACACCCTGAAGCAAAGCTTCCACTCCTGATCAGATCCATACAACTTAGGGGGATCTTTGACATCAACAAATCCACTAGTCTTCTCAGAGCCTTGTGACAGAGAAGACAACATTTTTTATATTTTCCTTTCACTGTGTACAGGGTTTTAACTCCCTTCAAAAGTTAGCCTTTTTGGTTCATAATTCACCTTATCAAAATACTTGGGATTGGTTTTTGGGCACATGATCAAAAGCTCAAAGGGTTGCTATATCTCCCTTAGAAAAATAGATCTTGTGGTGACAGGCCACCTGAGCAAAAACCTGTGGTGGTAGGACACTTGAGCTAAAAACCTGTAGTGTATTCCTACCAGGGTGGTTGAAGAGTGGATGTACCCAGGTTTATTGGGGAACCACAATAAATTCCTTGTGTGGTCTGGTTGTGCCTTTACTTATTCATTTTATGTGATGTGATATTTCTCTTTATATACATATATATATCACCTACTTTAATCTGCTATAAAAATAACTTAATAGTTTTTAAATACTCTATTAACCCCCCCCCCTCTAGAGTTTGTTAGATCTATCCCTCACTTTCAATTTGTATCAGAGGGCTGGTTCTTTGGTTTCACAGGCTAACACCTGAACCAAAAGATCTTTGATAGATCTCATTTACTCTAGTTTGTCTTTTATATCATGGCACAAAATAAGGAGTATTTAAGCAGCAGACCTCCAGTGTGAAATCTTGACAAGCTTGCACTTTGGAAGTCAAGAATTAGGCTTTACATGAATTCCATTGATGAAGATATATAATTCCATTTCGATAGGTCCCCCAGTACCAGTGGCAACAACAACAAGCACAAATGAAGTTCCACCACCTAAGTGGACTGATGCTCAGAAGAAGGCCAACCAAGATTGCCGATGTTAAATCAATGAACATTCTGGCCAAAACTATGGCTGATGACATATTCCAAAAGGTTGTTGAATGTACTTCAGCAAAGGACATTTGGGACTCCCTAAATGTTATGGTAGCAGGATCTACTGATGAAAGTAAAGATAGGAGATCACACTTGATCTCTTAGTATGATAATTTCAAGAAGGAAGAGTCAGAATCAGTTGCAGACATGTATAACTGACTCAATCTCATAATAAATGAGCTGAAAACTCTGGATAAGAACATCTCATTGACAGAGATAAATGACAGGATCCTTATGTGCTTCCCTAGTACATGGGACTCTAGGATCTGGCCAATCAAGGAAGCCAGAAGCCTAAATGAAATCTCTACTAAAACTTTGCTCGGCAAGCTCAAGTCTTATGAGAAGCTCATCAAGACCAAAGAAGTTGAGCAAAGGACTTCATCTTCAGGAAGTAAAGAGCAAAGCATTGCTTTTAAAACAACTGAAGAAGAAGAAGCCATTCTAGAAAATGAAGATTTATTGAGTCTCTTGGCTAAGAGATTTTATAAGATGGCAAGGAAGGACTTTAGGAGAAGATCTTCTAGAAAAGAAGATAAGCCAAGGTATAACAAGACTCCAACAAAAGAAATAGTTTGCTATGGATGTAGGAAACCTAGACACATATTACAAGAGTGTCCAGAAACTCGGATGAAAGAAAAAAGAAAGGAGAAAGACTCCAAGAAACATTCCAGCAAGCCCTCCTCCAGCAAATACAAAAAGAAGGAGAGATGATTTGTTACTAAAACCTGGAGTGGATTCAGCAGGAAGTTGTTGTGCACAGCTGTTGTGGATTCAGCACCAGCTAGAAGACTATGGTATTCAGGTAAGTAGAACACCTTTGTTTTGTGATTCTACAAGTGCTATTTCTATTGCTAATAATCCTGTTTCACATAGTAGGACTAAGCATATAGAAATTAGATACCATTTTCTTAGAGAACATGTAGAGAAAAAGGACATCTCACTAGAATTTGTCAAAATAGATTATCAAATTACAGATGTGTTTACTAAGCCTCTAGATGAAACTAAATTCAATAAATTTAAAATTAAATTAGGAATGTTGAACATAGATTAGTTTATCAAAATTGGCTAAGTAAAACAGTGTCGACACATCCAGAGAAGTGATGTCGGCAATTCAGAAAGTGGTGTCGACACATCCAGAGTAGTGGTGTCGACACATACAGAAATTATGTCGACACTTACAATAAGAGTCGACACAAAATTTATGTTGATCTACTAAGTATGTCAAGTGTCGGCACATCATCAATTGGTGTCGACACATAGAAGTCAACACCGTTGTCGAGACATTAGAAGTATGTGTCGACACATTTCAACAGTGTCAACACATTAAGACAGTTTTTGCCCGCCTTTTGACCTTCTTTGTTTAGAAGGGTATAAATAGGTCAAGAACAAACTCTGTCGACACACTCTCTAGGTTTTCGAGACCAAAACCTTGTGTCGACAAACTCTCTGCTCTAAATCCAAGCTTTCTCACCATCCCAATAGCGCTAAAGGTAGAAGATAACATCAACGAAGGATATGAGTTTGTTCGTCACTCCTTTGATGATACAGAATCTGAGATTAAAGGGGTAATTACCCTAATTGCTGAAAATGGTTTGGAGTTTCTGGTATCCGAACCAACCAAGATACAGAAGAAAGAGATACTTGAGTTTTATGGCAAAGCTGCAGTAGATTCAACTGGCCTTAAGACTAAATCAACGGTTCATGGGATAGAGTCAAATAGACCTTGAAGAGTTTGAGGAAAATTTTTAATCTTCCAAGGACTCATGATGAAGAAGAAGTACCCGTATCTAAGATAAGGGAAGCACTACAATGGTGTGGATTGGATCCCACCTTGAATATTGGATCTGCTATAAACAGGAAAGGGATGAACTAGCAAGGGAAATTCCTCTCTGAAGTGGTTGGCAAGGTAATTCTATCTAAGCCAGGGGGACATGATAGGATTTCAACCTATATGTTCAGCCTAATGACAAGGATTATTTTTAGACTAAACACAGATTTGTCTATAGTAATTTTTGAGAAGATTAAGGAAGGCATAAAGAAGTCTAATTTGGCTAGACTGATGAGTTTATACTTGGCTGGAGCAATTCTAAAAGTAATGCACCAGATTCCTGGTTCTAAAATGAACCATATGAGAAAAATGGACATCAGGATTATCTCCAGATGGGATAGGGTCCTAACAAAGGACATACATGATATAGAAAGACAAGAAGCTGCTGATAAATCACCTACACAGGACATTACTGATAATGCACAGGTGTAGGGGGAGCCAAATAATACACAGGCACAGGACATTACTGATAATGCATAGGAACAGGGGGAGCCAAATAATGCACAGGTGCAAGGGGAAGATACAACACACTTGGCAAGTGAAATGGCTTCACAAACAATTCTTGAGAGACCTCATGTCAACATTCCAGCACAAGATGTAATCATGGAGGATACATCTGTAGTTGTTGATGCTCCTGAGAAAGAAGTACCACGAGTCCACACTCCACAGGAGTTTACTATTGAAGAGTTGTTTCCTGATATTGAGGGAGCAACAAATAAGGGGGAGCAAATAAGGATTGAGGGGGAGCAGACTGACTTTGAGGGGGAGCAGATTAGGACTGAAAAGGAGCTCCCTCCTAGTCCTAAGGAAAGAGTAGACATTGCCAGTACATCTGCTTCAGCAGGTGAAGAAATCACAAGTGCCAAAAAGAAAAAACTGATGGTTTTCAAGAGAAGGAGCCAAAGCTACAAGAAAGCATTGCAAAATACTGCTCCACAACCTGCCCTAGAGGCTGATTACAGCTCATTAATGGTGGCCTTGTAAGTGAAATTAGATTAGCAAAGAGTGGCTCTAGAGAAGTATGTGGATGAAAGTCATAAGTCACTTCAATTTGATCTGGCTCAGGATATAAAATCCATCAGGTTTGAAGTGAATCTACATAAGAAAGAGATGACAGATTGCTTCCATAAAGGTGGCAATGCTGTAGTTTTTCTTGCTACACAGCAAGCAGAAGTAAAGGCTTGAGTGGATGATATTGCTATGAAACAAGGCTATGTCCTTGAGAATCAGATTAGGATGAATGACAATCTGACTGAATCTCATAATGAGATAGTAACTACAATAAAGAATACAGTCACTACAATGACTGAAGCAAGGGCTAAAAAGAAAGAGGAGTTTGATAAGAAGCTACAGGCTGCCTTAGACTCATTTCAGATAGCCATTACTACTTCTCAGAATTTAATCTCTAATAAGCTTCACAAGTTAAAATAATTTTATAAAGATGGTGTTAATTTTCTTGATGGACAAGTGAGATTTCAGAAAGATGACTTACGAGACCATATTGAAAGAGAAGTCATAAAGAGGGAGAGAGTGTTAGTCAAATCTGGCTCAAATCATGCCAAATGGATATCCAATAGCATCAGAGCCACTCTGGGATATCCACCCCTTTGTGATGATGATAATGTTGTTGAGTCAGGTGTGCAACCTGCTTATCTTGAAGGTGATCAACCTGAAGTTGCTCAGGTCATTTACCCTCCAGCAGATTTTGATATGATTCAGCAACAGGTTCAGTCAATGTACAGTCCTTCACAGGAAGTTGATAATGTTATTATTGAGAAAGTAGAAATGCTAGAAGTTGCCTTGAAAGCTCAGCAGGAAGCTCAATTGTCAAAGAAAAGGTTCAGAGAACAGGCTGAGTTAAAGCCTAATTTTTAGCAGTGGAGCCCCACTACCAGGAATATCATTTTGACTGCCTGAAAAGCTATGAAAGAACAGATCCATGAAAGGGGCAAATTGTATTCTGAACAAGAATGGCAGAAATATGAAGCAAGGCAAGAAGCCATTCTATAATATAGAAGAAAGGCTAAAATTGGGAAGCTACCTCCTAATGCTCAGGAGCCTAGCAAATACTTCCCTAAGCCTTTTCAATATTTTGAAAGGCAGAGAATTAAGGCTGAAGCACAAAAGAAGGCAGAGTTGAAAGGAAAGAAGCCCATTGATGATGAAGAACCTACTATGTAGGCTCGGATTAAGCCAAGAAAAGGCATAGTCATCAGGGAGCCTGATCAGCCTTAGTATAGATTTACTAGATTTTACAAGAACAATGTAATCTTTAGTTTTAAAGAAATCTATGCAAGCAATTGTTAAGAAACTTTTTGATAGTATAAACAAAACAATGTTTCATGTTCATTAAGTTTGCATCATTATTTTGTAATGTCATTTTGGTATATGTTTTGTTTATAAGTTACCCTGTCATATAATGCGTATATACATCATAATGTTTGTTTATTATAAGTGGTGTATATCATTGACTAAAGGGTTATGACTTCTCCAAATAAGGGGAGATTTTTGGGTACATAGGAAAATGTGTACCTGATTTGAAGATGCCTCACTTAGCTCAATGATATACATCAAGGTGTATTTGATGTTATTTTGAGTTTATATGTGCAGGTTAAGAATATTCTAAAATGCAGGAAAAAAGTTTCTAAGTCCATGAGTCGACACCAGAGGAAGCTGTGTCGACACTTAAGAAATCCTGTGACAACACTTGGAAAAGCAGTGTCGAAACCAGAAGCAACTGTGTCGACACACAAAAGTTTTAGTCGACATCAACTTTGTCGACACCTGGAGGCAGTGTCAACATATAGAATTCTTAGACTATATCAACTGTGTCGACACACATGACTTGTGTTGACACACAGAAGAGTTTCAACAAAGTTGATTTCTGTGAAGTGAAGAAGTGACTGTGTCGATACAAAGAGCAGTGTCTACACATTCTACAGATGAAGTGTCAAGAAGTAGTGTCGACACCAAAGGAGTTGTGTCAACATCACCAAAGCTTGTGTCGACACTTAATCTACTTGTGTCGACACATAATGAAGATCAGTCTTGACGCTTTGCTGACAAAGACAAAGGTTCAAGAAATGACTGAAGACTAGACAGCTGTGAATTCCAACAAGTTTGCTGAAGCTATCAAAACTGTCAGAAGTTCGTTAGAAACCGGATCAGCGGATTACCATGGATGAAGTCTATATAAAGATAGATTCTGTCAAATCAAAAAAAACAACTAATGAAGTATTGGTCATTGATCAAGAAAGAGCACGTTACACAGAAGAATATTTTCGTGAGAAGATCTAAGAAGACAATCTGAGGTTGCAATCTACTCAAAATTTGTCTAAGGAGAATTCAAACAAGAATTCAGAAGAAACTACAGAAGATTTGGAGAGTGAGAGAGAGCTCCAGCTGTTTGAAGTAAAGAAGGAGACATTTACAAGTCTCTTAAGAAGCAGATCCTGAACAAATCTGCTAAGAAGAATTCAGATCTATTTCTGAAATCTAAGAAGGAAGCTGTCAGCCAGTCAACTTCAAAGAAGATCAACCCTACTGAGTTCAGATTCAAAAAGATTTGAAGAAAGCTAAGAACAGGTTGATCTCAACAATCAGTTTTATCAAGAAATGATCAAGAAACCTTTTATCCCTTCTATCTCAACAAGGGTAAGAGTCAATCTATAAGATTTTTCAAATTTTGTAGGATCTTTCAAGATCTGAGTTGTAAGCCTATAATATAAAGGCTGAGTGTAGAATCTTTCAAGATCTGAGTTGTAAGCCTATAATATAAAGGCTGAGTGTAGGAGATATAGATCTCTGAGTTGTAGGCCTGGTGACAAGGCTAAGGTAGGGCTGTTAGCCTGAGCTGTAGGAGTGTGGATACATTCTGAGTTGTAGGCCTTATGACAAGGCTGAGGTGTAACACCCCAAAATGTTGTAGGAGCAACGGGGATCGATTTTGGCCGAGACAAGCTTTTGGTGCAGGTGAAACGGGCCCCGACACGGGCGTGTCGGAGGCCGTGTAAGGCGTGTCGAGCTCGTGCCGTGTAGTCGACCAGTTCAGGTCGACGATGGTCGTGTGGTGGAACACGGCCTAGGACACGGGCGTGTCCCAGGCCGTGTCACACCTGGGCTGTGTGGTTGGGTACACGGGTAATGACACGGGCACGAACACGGGCGTGTGTAGTTGGACACGGGCGTGTCTGATGCCGTGTCACCAAGCCGTGTACCTCTCTGACTGCGAAGTCTTGATAATTTGCACACGGGGGGCGTGACACGGGTCCCGACACGGGCGTGTCGGAGGCCGTGTCACATGCCGTGTTGCTGGTTTTCAATTTTGGTCGAGACGGCGAATGAGCTACATGGCCAGGCACACGGCCGTGTGTGAACCCGTGTTCGTCCCAGTTTTTGGGATTTCAGATCTAATCCTGGCCGTTCGTTACCTTGGCTTGGGATCCGACGGTGGGGGGCTGCTCCAGGGTGATTTTAGCCGGGAATAGGGTTTTGAAACCCTTATATCACTTGGGCACTCTCTCTCTAAAACCTAGAGAGAATGGAGAGCTTGGAGGAGGAAGAAGGAGGTCAACTCCGGCGGCCGGTGAGATTCGGAACTCCAAATCGCGAGCCGTCTTCGGATCCGCGGAGGCAAGGAGATTGCGGTGCTTTTCATCCACATAGATTTTCATGGCACCGCGGAAGAACGCAAGGGTAACGATTTCTCATCCTTGGGCATGTGAAGCCCTCTTTTCCTTTGCATAGGAAGCCCTCTCTCGCGAGTGAGCGAAGAGTTGGAGCGTTCCTTGGGGTAGATATGTGAAGTCTCCCTTGTGTAGAGTCCGTATGCGTAAACGGACATAGGCATTGTGTGTGAAGCCTATTCGGACATGTTGGTCCGGATCGGTGATGTTGCATTGCATTTGAACCGGGCAAGAATCTGTATGTTTGGGTGTTTTCGGGTTTTCTACGTGGTAGATTGCATCAGGGAACCTTGGAGATTAACTCCAAGGTGCACCCGGAAAACTGGGCAAAAGCGTGTTTTGCCAACACGATGGCCGGGGAGCCAACGTGAACATAACCGGGTTATGTGATCATTGTGGTGGAAACGGGAATCGGTGATTCTTGGCCTACGCATATGGCTTAAATTGTCGTTGCGATGTGAGCACGGGTCAGGCGGAACCGTACTCGGTCTATGTCGTTCGGTAGGACCGTTGGCATGGATGAGGGTCTTTCGCGGTCTATGGCTTAAATTGTCGTGACCAAGGCCAGGAAGGCAAAATGCTCATATGGATGACCGTCCAAGAGGCGGTGGTGGATTGGGAACGTCTATGGCTTGAATTGACGTGACGTTGGCCGGTTCGCCGAGAATGTACCATGAGTGCACGGGGTGTGTGGCCGTGCGAGCCTACGCCTGTGGTGAAGTGCAAATATTTTATATAATTGCCTATGCTAATAAAGTGCAGGGAAAGAGCATTGCCGCCCTGAATGTGGGGGCGGGATCGTTATAATTTGGTCAGCATTGCTGACCGTTGCTATTGTTTACCACCGGGCGGTGGTTTGTGGCTTGCAAGTGCTGCGGAGCAGAGCGGGAAATAGCGGGCTAAAGCCCTTGTTGCTATGCCGGCCCTCGAAGGCCTAATTGCTTATGTTTCTTTCCCGTTTTTCATGTATGGCCGGCCTGCGAGCCGAAGTATGAAAACACTTCTTCTGTTAAGTGAACAGTGTAAGGCTTTAAGGCCATTTCTCTTTTGGTGTATGTATACATTCCTGAGTTTGTAGTGGACATTCATGCTATTGTGGCTGGGTTCTTATTTCTGGTGCAACCTAATAAATTGCTTCCGCTAGGTGTTGTGTAGGACGACATGATTGGTTGAATGGTTTCAACGCGTAACCAACCAGTCTGTCCGTAGTATATGGCGTCGGGCCCCGGCCGGATCTACTGCTATATGCTATGCGACGGATAGGGGTGTTACAAATTGGTATCAGACTTTTGGTTTCGGTCAAACTTAAATGAATTCGTGGACGAATTCACTTTAAGGGGTGGTGAGCACATGTGTGCGTCATTGTTATAACAAGAAAAGAACCCATGAATGTCCGCTTAGGAATGAAAATACACATGTTTGAGGAACCTGTGTGTTCCTATTATTGCTGTTTGCAGTAATTTTTTTGGTCGCTTATCGGTGTTTTGCACAATTATAGGTGACCAGGAGTGGTGCTGGGCCATCTGAACGGCCAGGTTCTGAGGCGAGCAGTGCGCCAAGCGATGCGCCTGCAACACCTCCGTCTGCTGAGACCATTAGATTAGTGGCAGAAGCTGTCTTTGCTATGATCAATGCGCAGCCTGCAAGGCAGGTGCAGCAGCCTGCTCCTGCTGTGGAGCAAGTACCGCTTCAGACGGCAGAGCAAAGGAGGGTTGAGCAAGTAGTTTTGGAGCCAGAGTTGCCTCGGAGAGCAACTGAAAGACAACTGAAGCACGTGATGGGTTTTCATCCACCGGTATTCACGGGGGCAGAAACCCCGACCCAAGCAGAGGATTGGCTCTCAAGGGTCAACAGGGTGATGACTGCGATGGAAACGGAAGAGTGGCAGAAGACCACTATAGCGACTTTCCTTTTGGATGGGGACGCAAGACTATGGTGGGAAGGCCTAGAGCTACATCAGTTGCAGGGAAGGCCGTTGGCCGAAGTTTCGATGGAGGAGTTTGCGAGACTATTCATGGCTCGATACCTCCCCTCGGCGCAGAGAATTGCGCTAGAAAGCGAATTTTAGAAGTTGGTGCAAGGGGAGTGCACCGTTGATGAGTACCTCCACGAGTTTACTCGGTTGGGGAGATATGCCGGCGCTACCTTCGCAGACGAGGAGCGCAAGACGAGCCGCTTCTACGAAGGGCTACGAGATGATTTAAGGTTGCTACTATCGGGGCCTAAGGCGCAGGGTTTCATGACCCTGGTCAGTTCGGCCTGGTCCTTGGAGAAGGACATGAAGAATGTCCAAGCGAAGAAGGAATCCGGTAGTAAGAAAGCGGAGTTTAAGGCACCGACTACGTCGAAGTCGGGCTACCGCAGATTCTATAAGAAAGCTAAGACGTCAGGTCCAGCTTCTTCAGGTGCCTCGGGGGCAACTACCAATCAAACCCCGGGCGCTTGTTTCACATGTGGAAAGACGGGGCACTTTGCCCGTGATTGCTGGAGTGGACGCTCAAAGTCCGAAAGGAAACAAGGAGCTACCTACGAGGAGAAGGGCAAATCGGTGGAGTCGACCGCATCCCACTATGCTCCGACTCAGCCTAGAGTCTATAACTTGGGCCAGCAGGAGGCCATCAAGCAAGCGGATGTGGTGACAGGTATGAGTTAATTTATAGCAAGTTAGCTTTAATACCGTTATCTATTGCTTGTTAGCCTAATATTGTTTGTATAGGCTTTGTTGTGATTAGTGATAGTCCGGTACGGGCACTGTTCGATACGGGAGCTTCACACTCCTTCTTGTCTGAAAGTTTTATATCGCGCATCGGAGTCCCTTCTTCGATGGCGAAGGACAAGTTGGATGTGCTGCTACCGAATGGGTGCTCGATGCGTGCGGACAGAGTGTGCGCAGTGAAGGTTCACATTGGGAGCCAAGAGTTCAACTTGCTAGCGTCATTGCTGCCGCTAGTAGAGTTCGACGTGATCTTTGGGATGGATTGGCTTTCGGAGCAGAAAGCTTGGATTGACTGTGACCGGAAGGAGGTCAAGCTGGGTATAGGGCGGGAGACTACATTCGAGTGGCTGAAGGGGTCGAGCAAGACACTGATGTCTGCTCTTCAGGTGGTGAAGGCAGTTCGTGCTGGTGCAGAGCTGTTCTTCGTAATAGTGGGGGCTGTGGAGCCAAAGTCCACTTTGGTTGAGATTCCCGTGGTTTGCGAATACACCGATGTGTTCCCGGATAGTCTTCCCGGAGCCCCACCACAGCGGGAGATCGATTTCACCATCGAGCTCGTGCCGGGTGCCAAGCCCGTGTCGCGTGCTCCTTATAGGTTGGCGCCAAAGGAGATGGCGGAGTTGAAGGTTCAGCCGGAGGAGCTGATGGAGCAAGGTTATGTGCGTCCAAGCTCGTCGCCTTGGAGCGCACCGGTCCTCTTCGTTAAGAAGAAGGACGGAAGTATGCGGCTGTGTATCGATTACAGAGAATTGAACAAGCTGACGGAGAAGAATAAGTACCCGATCCCGAGGATTGATGATCTCTTTGATCAGTTAGTCGGATCGTCGGTATACTCCAAGTTGGACTTGAAGTCGGGGTACTATCACCTGAGGATCAGGGAGTGTGATATCCCGAAGACGGCGTTCAGCACAAGGTATGGGCATTTCGAGTTCACGGTCATGTCGTTTGGACTGACGAATGCGCCATCGGTATTTATGGACTTGATGAACAGGACGTTTCGAGATTTCCTGGACCGCTTTGTGATCGTCTTCATTGATGATATTCTAGTGTACTCACAGTGCGAGGAAGACCACTTCAAGCACTTGCATTTGGTGTTGGAGACTTTGAGGAGGAATGAGCTTTGTGCGAAGTTCTCCAAGTGCGAGTTCTGGCTACCCTCGGTACCGTTCCTTGGTCACATTGTTAGTGGGGAAGGTATAGCGGTGGATCAGGCAAAGATTGTTGCGATACGGGAGTGGCCTGCGTTGTCTTCTGTCGCGGAAGTCCGTAGCTTTCTCGGGCTTGCCGGATATTACAAGCGCTTCGTAGAGAACTTCTCGCGGATAGCGCTACCTCTCAAGAAGTTGACAAGGAAAGATCAGAGATTCTTGTGGACGCAAGAGTACGTGCAAGCTTTTGAGGAGCTAAAGAGACGGTTGACCACGGTGTCAGTGCTTAGTTCGCCGAGTGGGACCGAGGGCTTCGAGGTGTATAGCGACGCTTCGGGTAGTGGCTTGGGCTGCGTGTTGTTGCAGCATGGGAGCGTGATAGCGTATGGATCGCGTCAGTTGAAGGTGGATGAAAGGAATTATCCGGTGCACGACTTGGAGTTGGCGGCCGTGATATTTGCACTCAAGTTGTGGAGGCACTACCTTTACGGCGTAAGGGTCGATATATACACCGATCACAAGAGCCTAAAGTACTTGTTGGATCAAAAGGACCTTAATATGAGGCAGAGGAGGTGGATGGAGTTCCTAGGGGACTACACCTTCAAAATACATTATGTACCCGGGAAGGGCAACGCAGTTGTGGATGCGCTGAGCCGCAGGGCTCCCGCCCAAGCCAACTGGTTGTCGGTGCATGATGAGCGGCTAGTACGGGAGTTGGAGGAGCTTGAGATCTGTTGCGTTGACAGGCAGACGAGCGCCAAAGCAATGTTAAACTGGACAGAAGTTTAGTATGACCTGGCTGACCGGGTTCGGCAGGCATTGGAGTTAGATGACTCCATGAAGGAGCTTTTGAAGGCCGCTCTGGATGGGTCAAATTCCCAGTTCTCGGTGGAAGATGGTTTATTAAGGAAGGATCATCGGTTGTGCGTCCCGAGTGGGGGTAACCTCCGGGCGGAGTTGATGTACGAGGCTCATCATACCAAGTACTCAATCCACCCAGGGAGCACGAAGATGTATCGTGATCTCAAAAAGTTGTTTTGGTGGCCGGGGCTCAAGAAAGATGTGGCGTTGTACGTGGCTAAATGCCAAATGTGCGCCTTGGTGAAGGCGGAATGCCAAAAGCCGGGAGGATTTCTGAAGTCCTTGCCAATACCGGAGTGGAAATTCGACGTCATATCTATGGACTTTGTGCACGGGTTGCCAAGGTCGCAGAAGGGGAACGACGCCATCTGGGTGATCGTAGATCGGCTAACTAAGGTGTCGCATTTCATTCCGCAAAGGAAGGATGACTCGGTGGAGAAGTTGGCGAAGCTATACGTGGACAATATTGTTAGGCTGCATGGTGTGCCCCGTAGCATTGTGAGTGATCGCGATGGGCGGTTCACGTCAAATGATTGGAGGTTGGTGCAGCAGATGCTGGGAACAAAGTTAAAGTTTAGTACAGTTTTCCATCCGCAGACGAATGGGCAGACCGAGAGGGTCAATAGAACGATGGAGGACATGATACGCATGTGTGTTCTGGATTTCGGTAAGCATTGGGAAGACCACCTGTATTTGGTGGAGTTCGCGTACAACAACAACTACCAAGCAAGTATACAAATGGCGCCCTTCGAGGCCCTGTATGGTAGGAAGTGTCGCACACCGTTATCGTGGCTTGAAACAGGTGAGGCAAGGTTGTACAAGAAGAAGGAGGTGGAGAGTGCTACCTCGTTAGTGCGGATCATTCGGGAGCGCTTGTTGATCGCTCAGGACCGGCAGGCGAAGTATTACAATGCCAAGCACCGGAACGTGGAGTTCACGGTAGGCGATTGGGTATACTTGAAAGTGAAGCCGTTTAAGGGGGTTTCGCGGGTGAGACACTTGAAGAAGCTGAGCCCAAGATACCTTGGACCTTTTGAGGTTCTGGAGCGAGTCGGCGAAGCGGCATACCGTTTGAGGCTATCGGTGGAGTTGAGTGGGTTACACGATGTGTTCCACATTTCTGTGTTGCGGAAGGCGGTGCAAGAGCCTTCGCAGGTGATCGCGGCTGATCAAGTGCCGGTGGACGAAGGGTTGACGACTAGGGTCAATCCCAGTCGTATTGAAGATGTTGAGGTCAAGAGGCTTCGTAACAAGGAGATCCGGATGGTTAAGGTCCGGTGGGATAATTGCGGGCGTGAGGAGCTCTCTTGGGAACGGGAGCAGACTATGCTCGAGGAGTACCCGGAATTGTTCCGCTCAGGTACTGTTTTACGTTAAGTCCTGTTTGTCCTTTATTAATTTTGTGGACGAAATTCTTTAAGGGGGGTAGAATTGTAACACCCCAAAATGTTGTAGGAGCGACGGGGATCAATTTTGGCCGAGACAAGCTTTTGGTGCAGGTGACACGGGCCCCGACACGGGCGTGTCGGAGGCCGTGTCGGGCGTGTCGAGCTCGGGCCATGTAGTCGACCAGTTCAGGTCGACGATGGTCGTGTGGTGGAACAAGGCCTAGGATACGGGCGTGTCCCAGGCCGTGTCACACCTGGGCTGTGCGGTTGGGTACACGGGTAATGACACGGGCACGAACACGGGTGTGTCTAGTTGGACACGGGCGTGTCTGATGCCGTGTCACCAAGTCGTGTACCTCTCTGACTGTGAAGTGTTGATAATTTGCACACGGGGGGCGTGACACGGGTCCCGACACGGGCGTGTCGCAGGCGACACGGGCGTGTCGCAGGCGACACGGGCGTGTCGGAGGCCGTGTCACATGCCGTGTTGCTGGTTTTCAATTTTGGTCGAGACGGCGAATGAGCTACACGGCCAGGCACACGACCGTGTGTGAACCCGTGTTCGGCCCAGTTTTTGGGATTTCAGATCTAATCCTGGCCGTTCGTTTCCTTGGCTTTGGATCCGACGGTGGGGGGCTGCTCCTGGGTGGTTTTAGCCGGGAATAGGGTTTTGAAACCCTTATTTCACTTGGGCACTCTCTCTCTAAAACCTAGAGAGAAGGGAGAGCTTGGAGGAGGAAGAAGGAGGTCAACTCCGGCGGCCGGTGGAGATTCGGAGCTCCAAATCGCGAGCCGTCTTCGGATCCGCGGAGGCAAGGAGATTGCGGTGCTTTTCATCCGCATAGATTTTCATGGCGCTGCGGAAGAACGCAGGGGTAAAGATTTCTCATCCTTGGGCATGTGAAGCCCACTTTTCCTTTGCATAGGAAGCCCTCTCTCGCGAGTGAGCGAAGAGTTGGAGCGTTCCTTGGGGTAGATATGTGAAGTCCCCCTTGTGTAGAGTCCGTATGCGTAAACGGACATAGGCATTGTGTGTGAAGCCTATTCGGACATGTTGGTCCGGATCGGTGATGTTGCATTGCATTTGAACCGGGCAAGAATCCGGATGTTTGGGTGTTTTCGGGTTTTCTACGTGGTAGATTGCATCAGGGAACCTTGGAGATTAACTCCAAGGTGCACCCGGAAAACTGGGCAAAAGCGTGTTTTGCCAACACGATGGTCGGGGAGCCAACGTGAACATAACCGGGTTATGTGATCATTGTGGTGGAAACAGGAATCGGTGATTCTTGGCCTGCGCATATGGCTTAAATTGTCGTTGCGATGTGAGCACGGGTCAGGCGGAACCGTACTCGGTCTATGTCGTTCGGTAGGACCGTTGGCATGGATGGGGGTCTTCGGCGGTCTATGGCTTAAATTGCCGTGACCAAGGCTAGGAAGGCAAAATGCTCATATGGATGACCGTCCAAGAGGCAGTGGTGGATTGGGAACGTCTATGGCTTGAATTGACGTGACGTTGGCCGGTTCGCCGAGAATGTGCCCTGAGTGCACGGGGTGTGTGGCCGTGCGAGCCTACGCCTGTGGTGAAGTGCAAATATTTTATATAATTGCCTATGCTAATAAAGTGCAGGGAAAGAGCATTGCCGCCCCGAATGTGGGGGCGGGATCGTTATAATTTGGTCAGCATTGCTGACCGTTGCTATTGTTTACCACCGGGCAGTGGTTTGTGGCTTGCAGGTGCTTCGGAGCAGAGCGGGAAATAGCGGGCTAAAGCCCTTGTTGCTGTGCCGGCCCTCGAAGGCCTAATTGCTTATGTTTCTTTCCCATTTTTCATGTATGGCCGGCTTGCGAGCCGAAGTATGAAAACACTTCTTCTGTTAAGTGAATAGTGTAAGGCCTTAAGGCCATTTCTCTTTTGGTGTATGTATACATTCCTGAGTTTGTAGTGGACATTCATGTTGTTGTGGTTGGGTTCTTATTTCTGGTGCAACCTAATAAATTGCTTCCGCTAGGTGTTGTGTAGGACGACATGATTGGTTGAATAGTTTCAACGCGTAACCAACTGGTCTGTCCGTAGTATATGGCGTCGGGCCCCGGCCGGACCTACTGCTATATGCTATGCGACGGATAGGGGTGTTACATGAGGTAGGGCTGTTAGCCTGAGCTATAGGAGTATGGATACATTCTAAGTTGTAGGAACCTTTCAGGTTTCTGAGCTGTAAGATCTGTGGATCTGAGAAGAAGGAAGAAGTTAGGCCGAATCTAGAACACTGTTGGATAGGCGAAGGGGGAAAGTGGATGTACCCAGACCTTGGGGAACCACTATAAACCAGTGTGCAATCTGTGATATGTGTGTGATTGTGAATTCTGTGTTGTAGTTATTTTGTTAGCTGTAGAATAGTTAAATTCTCTTTAAAGAACTGAATTCTTATTCTACCTTAAGTGAAAAAAAAGAACCTATTCACCCCCCCCACCCCTCTAGGTGTTTTGGGTTATCTTGAAATCAATTATATCAAGTGGTATCAGAGGGAGGTTACTCAAAGAAGGACTTAACAGTCAGAGTTTGATCCATAAGGCAGATTCAAGATAAAGAAAATGGATTCAAGAAAAAATCATAAGGAACTAGGTTCTATGAAATTACCCATATACAGGAAAGAGATATTTGGAATATAGAAAGAAAGGGTCAGGCTTTTTATGGAGGCTTCTGATCCAAGGATCTACATTACAGTAAAGGAAGGTCCTTATATTCCAATGAAGTTGTCAATTCTTGATGCAAATCAAATAATTCCCAAGGATTTTTCAGAGATGACTAAGGAAGAGATCATCCTGGCAACTATGGATAAAAGAGCCCAGAATATCATAGTAAGTGCCATAGATGATTCAACCTTTCAAAATTTGATTCACTGCAAGACCTCCAAGGAAATGTGGGACACTTTGATAGTCTACATGGAGGGTTCTGAAGAAGTCAGACAAGATAGAAAATCTATGCTGAACCAGGAATATGAGAGTTTCAGACAAGGGAAGTCGGATGGTATAACTGAGTGTTATAAAAAGTTCTATAGAATAGTAAATGAGCTGATGTATTATAAAAGGATCTTCAGTGCATATGAACTGAATGATAAATTCCTAAGATCCTTGACAAAGGATTGGGACACTAAGATTTGTGCCATTAGGGAAGTGGCCAAACTTGCAGATATCTCTCCTCCAACTTTGTTGGGAAAATTGCTGTCATATGAGATGCAGTTGATGGCTAGGAAAGAGGAAGAGAAAAGTGTAAAAGGGGAGCATAGAGAAAAGTCTGTAGCCTTCAAGGTGGAAACCACTAGGAAGAATAGGAGGATGTCTCCATCACCTCTTAAGATAGTTACTGAAATTACTTCAGATAATTCAGACAACCAAAGTTCAGACAGAAGTGACTCAGATAAAGACTTTGCTTCCTTCACAAGGCAGTTTCAGAGATTCCTGAAGAAAAAGCAGTGGAAGTCTAGGCCCTCCACATCTCAGCATGTGGATGACTATTATCGAAAGAGGAAGTCATCTAGGAAGGACAGGAGCAGGTCTAAGCCTAGCAAATCTATAACATCAAAGATAGTTTGCTACTGCTGTAATAGGCCTGGACATATTGTGGCTGAGTGTCCAGAAAAAAGAAAGGAGTCTGCTGATAAAAAGAAGACTCAACAAAAGAGCAAGAAGGAGAAATCCTTTGTTTCTAAGAAGTAGAAGAGCTTGACAGACCAATCATCTTCAGAGTCTGAATCTGAACCTGAGGCATACATTGGTCTATATGCAACAGATGAAGAAGATGAGTTTATGCAAGTGCTGAACTCTATCTATGAACAAGAAGACCATAAGTGCATGGGACTGATGGTTGTGTCAGAAGAAGATAAGTGCCAGGATCAGCCTGGTCCTAGTAAGATATAATGTTTTTCTAGAAATTCAGATTATAGTACTGGTTCAGAGTCAGCTACATCTGCATTAAGTGATGTGGATGGGTCTGAGTCTGAAGGTGATATTCATCTGCTGATAGATGAATATAGGGACTTGTTGCAGGCACTAAAGAAAAGCAAAAACTTGGCCAAAACTCAGGCTAAGGAAATTGCAGATCTTAAGATGGCTGCATCTTATTTAGAGAAAGTGTTGGATCAAAAAATGAATGAGATTGCCAAACTGAAAACTATAACTGTTATTCAGATGGGCACAATAACATACAAAAATGATCTAATTAAAAGTCTGGAAGCCAGACTTCAAAAAGAAAAAGATTCGATGGCTAGTTATTCCAAGCCAAAATCAGTTTTACCATTAATAGATGAGTTTGTGGCTCAAAAGGGTAAGGTTGGAATAGGCTTTAAAGGTGACACCAGGGCTGTCCAATTTAAGAGAAAGGGCAAGCCTCAATCCAGCCACTGAACTTTAAAGTCCCTGTAATTTTTAGAAAGGTACAAGTGTCTTCTAACAAGTATGACCTTGAGAATACTCATGCTCATAGTAAGACTAAAGTTCTGAATGACAAGGGTGTTTAAGTCAATAAGGCAGCCCATGTCCATAAACCCCATGTTCTTAAGAAAACAGTGGGTGTAGGTGTAGCAGTACCAGCACAAAATAAAAGATTTGCTGTCAACCAGGCTGCCAAGAATGTATCTAAAAATAGATACAATAAGTATGAATGCTGGTGCTGTGGCAAGACAGACCATTATGCCTTAGATTACTGGCACAACTTTACTGCCAGGAAGAACAACAGTCTACTTATTTGAAGAGTAGTAGGTAGATTTGTTAAGTATGAAGCTAACTTGAACCAAGGACCCAAGACTTACTTGGGCTCTAAGGTTAGGTAATTCTTTATTGCAGGTGAGTCCAAGTTACCATGCCCCTATATGGTACTTGGATAGTGGATGTTCCAGACACATGACTGGAATAAGGGGGTTGCTGAAGGAGTACTTGCCTATCATAAATGGGCCTAAAGTTATCTTTGGTTTTTCTGAAAAAGGAATCATTAAAGGATTTGGTAACATTTCTAATAACCAGATTACTCTCACTCAAGTGGCCTATGTGAAGGGTTTGAAACATAATCTTATAAGCATAAGTCAGCTGAGTGATTAAGGATATGACATTTTATTTATTAAGAATGGATGTTATATTAAAAGGTCAAGTGATCAAAAGGTCATATTGACCGGATATAGAAAAAGAAATGTGTACTGTCTTAACTTTGAGTGTGAGAACAAAGATTCTCCTATTTGTCTTGTAGCTGATGAGAGAGCCTCTCATTGTGTCAAATGGCACAAGAGGCTGGCCCATCTTAACTACAAAATAATTGGCAAACTCTTTAGCAAAGAGTTAGTGAGGAATGTTCCTAATGTTAAGTGTATAAAGGATGGGATATGCTTAGCTTGTCAAAATGGCAAGCAGACAAAATCCTCCTTTCATAGCCTTGAAAACAAGGATTCTGTGAGGTGTCTATACCTCGCGCAAATTGATCTATTTGGTCCTATGCCAGTTCATAGTCTAGATAGGAAGGTCTACACTTTTGTGGTGGTAGATGACTATTCTAGATATTCCTAGGTGTTCTTTCTGAGACAAAAATCAGAAACCCCAAGTGTTTTATATAGTTTTGTCAAGCAAATTCAGAATGAACTTGACAGTACAGTGGTCAAAATCAGAAGTGACCTTGGCACTGAATTTCAATCTGAGAGTATGACAAGACTGTGTGAAGAATTTGGGATTTTTCAAGAATTCTCCTCACCTAGAACACCACAGCAAAATGGTAATGCTGAAAGGAAGAATAGAACAATGATTGAGGCTGGTAGAACTCTATTGAGTGACACTTCTCTCCCAGAATATTTCTGGACTGAGGAAGTAAATACTGCAAGTCATGTGATCAATAAGGCTTCTATCACCAAAAGCCACAAAAAGACTCCCTATGAGATCATGAAGGGTAGAAAACCAAACTTATCCTATTTTAGGATCTTTGGTTGCAAGTGCTATGTCCTTAACAATGGAAAGTATTATCTAACTAAGTTTGCTGCCAAATCCCAAGATGGGATATTTGTTGGGTACAGTAACAATAGTAAGGCTTATAGGGTCTACAACTTGATTACTCAAGTTGTAGAAGAGTATGTACATGTTGTCTTTGATGAAACAAGACTGATTAACAGTGAGTTGCCTTGTAGCTCATGCAGTTCTACAGGTATAAATGAGAGAATGGACAAGCTTACCATTACAGAAGAGTCAACTGAAGAGAAGGAATTGGAAAATGGTGGCTACTGTCCAGGGGGAGTACAGGAAGCAGGAACTTGAACACAGTTCTTTGCTCAAGCTTCCTATCTCAATTAGAGCCAAAGAGATTTGAAGAAGCTATTCTAGACCCACATTGGATTGATGCCATGTAAGAGGAGCTAAATCAGTTCAGAAGGTGCAAGGTCTGGGAGTTAGTTCCTAAAACAAAAGACCATAACATCATTGGAACAAAGTGGATCTTTAGGAACAAACTGGATGAGAGTGGGATCATTGTGAAGAATAAAGCAAGACTTGTTGCAAAAGGATACAGGCAGGAAGAGGGTATTGACTTTGATCAAACCTTTGCCCCAGTAGCAAGACTGGAAGTAATTAAGATGTTCCTTGCCTATGTAGCATATCAAGGCTTCAAGGTATTCCAAATGGATGTAAAATCAGCATTCCTAAATAGAAATCTAAAAGAAGAAGTCTATGTAGAGCAGTACTCAGGTTTTGTTGATTCTCTCAAACCTGATTATGTTTATAGACTTAGGAAAGCTTTGTATGGGTTAAAGCAAGCCCCAAGGGCTTGGTATGAAACCTTGTCTACTTTCTTTATTGTGAACAAATTTTCAAGGTGGAAAATAGACAATACTCTATTCCTAAGGGAGTCCAAAGGAAAGATAATCTTAGTCCAGATTTATGTAGATGACATAATATTTGGGTCTACAGAAAACAACCTTTGCAAGAAGTTTGCTAAACTTATACAAGGGAAGTTTAAGATGAGCAGCATGGGTGAACTTAAGTTCTTCTTAGGACTCCAAGTAAGACAGACTGATGATGGCTTGTCCATATCCCAGTCTAAGTTCACCAAGGTGTTAATTAAGAAGTATGGTATGGAATCATCCTCCACCATGAGAACTCATATGGGAACAAGTATGCCTATATGCAAAAATGATGCAGGCAAGCCTGTAAATGAGTCTTTGTATAGAGGAATAATTGGTTCTCTTCTATATTTATCTGCTAGTAGACAAGATATTATGTATGCAACATGTGTTTGTGCTAGGTACCGATCATGCCCTAAAGAATCTCATTACACTGTAGTAAAAAGGATTTTCAAATATCTAAAGGCCACACTAAATCTAGGCCTTTGGTACCCTAGGAATGGAGATTTTCTACTGACAGACTATTTAGATGTAGAATTTACAGGTTGCAAAGAAGATAGAAAAAGCACAACAGGCACCTATCAATTTCTAGGAGGAAGATGGATTGGTGTCTTGGAGCAGTAAGAAGTAAACTAGTGTGGCAATTTCCACAGCTGAGTCTGAATATGTGGCAGTAGGAAGTTGTTCTGCACAACTGTTGTGGATTCAGCACCAGCTAGAAGACTATGATATTCAGGTAAGTAGAACACCTTTGTTTTGTGATTCTAAAAGTGCTACTTCTATTGCTAATAATCCTGTTTCACATAGTAGGACAGCATATAGAAATTAGATACCATTTTCTTAGAGAACATGTAGAGAAAAAGGACATCTCACTAGAATTTGTCAAAACAGATTATCAAATTGCAGATGTGTTTACTAAGCCTCTAGATGAAACTAAATTCAATAATTTTAAAATTGAATTAGGAATGTTGAACATAGATTAGTTTATCAAAATTGGCTAAGTAAAACAATGTCGACACATCAAGAGAAGTGATGTCGGCAATTCAGAAAGTGGTGTCAACACATCCAGAGTAGTGGTGTCGATACATCCAGAAATTGTGTCGACACTTACAATAAGAGTCGACACAGAATTTATGTTGATCTACTAAGTATGTCAAGTGTGGGCACATCATCAATTGGTGTCGACACATAGAAGTCAACACCATTGTCGAGACATTAGAAGTATGTGTCGACACATTTCAACAGTGTCAACACATTAAGACAGTTTTTGCCTGCCTTTTGACCTTCTTTGTTTAGAAGGGTATAAACAGGTCAAGAACAAACTCTGTCGACACACTCTCCAGGTTTTCGAGACCAAAACCTTGTGTCGACAAACTCTCTCCTCTCAATCCAAGCTTTCTCACCATCCCAATGGTGCAAAAGGTATAAGATAACATCAACATAGGATATGAGTTGGTTCGCCACGCCTTTGATGATGCAGAATCTGAGATTAAAGGGGTAATTACCCTAATTGCTGAAAATTGTTTGGAGTTTCTTGTATCCGAACCAACCAAGATACGGAAGAAAGAGATACTTGAGTTTTATGGCACAGCTGTAGTAGATTCAACTGGCCTTAAGATTAAATCAATGGTTCATGGGGATAGAGTCAAATTGACCTTGAAGAGTTTGAGGAAAATTTTTAATCTTCCAAGGACTCATGGTGAAGAAGAAGTACCCATATCTAAGATAAGGGAAGCCATAAGTCACTTCAATTTGATCTGGCTCAGGATATAAAATCCATCAGGTTTGAAGTGAATCTACATAAGAAAGAGATGACAGATTGCTTCCATAAAGGGGGCAATGCTGTAGTTTTTCTGGCTACACAGCAAGCATAAGTAAAGGCTCAAGTGGATGATATTGCTATTAAACTGCCTTGAGAATCCGATTAGGATGAATGACAATCCGACTGAATCTCACAATTAGATAGTAACTATAATAAAGAATACCATCACTGCAATGACTGAAGCAAGGGCTAAAGAGAAAGAGGAGTTTGATAAGAAGCTACAGGCTGCCTTAGACTCATTTCAGACAGCCATTACTACTTCTCAGAATTTAATCTCTAATAAGCTTCTCAAGTTAAAATAATTTTATAAAGATGGTGTTAATTTTCTTGATGGAAAGTGAGATTTCAGAAAGATGACTTACGAGACCATATTGAAAGAGAAGTAATAAAGGGGGAGAGAGTGTTAGTAAAAGCTAGCTCAGATCATGCCAAATGGATATCCAATAGCATCAGAGCCACTCTGGGATATCCACCCCTTTGTGATTATGATAATGTTGTTGAGTCAGGTGTGCAACCTGCTTATCTTGAAGGTGATCAACCTGAAGTTGCTCAGGTCATTTACCCTCCAACAGATTTTGATATGATTAGGCAATAGGTTCAGTCAATGTACAGTCCTTCACAGGAAGTTGATAATGTTATTATTGAGAAAGTAGAAATGCAAGAAGCTGCCTTGAAAGCTCAGCAAGAAGCTCAACTATCAAAGAAAAGGTTCAGAGAATGGGCTGAGTTAAAGCCTGATTTTGAGCAGTGGAGCCCCACTTCCAGGAATATCATTTTGACTTCCTAGAAAGCTGTGAAAGAACAGATCCATGAAAGGGGAAAATGGTATTCTGAACAAGAATGGCAGAAATATGAAGTAAGGACAGAAGTCATTCTGCAATATAAAAGAAAGACTAAAATTGGGAAGCTACCTCCTAATGCTCAGGAGCCTAGCAAATACCTCCCTAAGCCTTTTCATTATTTTAAAAGGCAGAGAATTAAGGCTGAAGCACAGAAGAAGGTAGAGTTGAAAGGAAAGAAGCCCATTGATTATGCAGAACCTACTATGCAGGCTCAAATTAAGCCAGGAAAAGGCATAGTCATCAAGGAGCCTGATCAGCCTTAGTTTTGATTTACTAGATTTTACAAGAACAATGTAATCTTTTGTTTTTAAGAAATCTATGCAAGCAATTGTTAAGAAACTTTTTGATAGTATAAACAAAAAAATGTTTCATGTTCATTAAGTTTGCATCATTATTCTGTAATGTCATTTTGGTATATGTTTTGTTTATAAGTTACCTTGTCATATGATGCTTATATACATAATAATGTTTGTTTATTATAAGTGGTGTATATCATTGACTAAAGGGTTATGACTTCTCTAAATAGGGGGAGATTGTTGGGTAATGTGTACCTGATTTGAAGATGCCTCACTTAGCTCAATGATATACATCAAGGTGTATTTTATGTTATTTTGAGTTTATATGTGCAGGTTCAGAATATGCTAAAATGCAGGAAAAAAGTTTCTAAGTCCATGAGTCGACACCAGAGGAAGCTGTGTCGACACTTAAGAAAGCATGTGACGACACTTGGAAAAGCAGTGTCGACACTAGAAGCAACTGTATCGACACACAGAAGTTTTAGTCGACATCAAATGTGTTGACACCTGGAGGCACTATCGACACACAGAATTCTGAGACTATATCAACTGTGTCGACACACAGGACTTGTGTCGACACACAGCAGAGTTTCAACAAAGTTTATTATTGTGAAGTGAAGAAGTGACTGTGTCGACACAAAGAAGCAGTGTCGACACATTCTACAGATACAGTGTCAAGAAGCAGTGTCAAAAACCACCACCTTTTGCTACCTCCTTCCCCCATCGAGCCCCCTCTTAACCACCCTAATCCGGCCGTCCACCCAAACCCCAAACCCGACCAGCCCTTCAACCCCACAAATCCGACCAGCCCTCTTCCAGGAGAAATCCGACCACCCCTGTCCCTTGGTGGTTAGGCTAACGTGTTTGTAGCAAGGTTTTGTGGATCTCAGCCAAGGCGTGAAAGCGACGAAGGCGGACAAAGTTCCTCTCCAACTGGCGTAACTCCGGCAGAATTGGTAAAGAGCGATCCAGATTTAGTGAATCAGAATCATCCATTCTGATTGGGTAATTAAACTTTCTACTTGTGTGAGATTTCCCTCTAGATTTTTCATTGTGGTGGATTTATTTTGGCGTGACTTTTGAAACGTTGGATTGATCGGTGTTTTCTTTGATTGCTTTGTTGTTCATCTTAATTTTCTTTAAGTTCGATGGGTTGGCGAACCTCATTTTCTTTTTTTTTGGAGAGATCTACCGTTATTAGAATCATAAGTTTTGGTAGATCTCTTTTCGTACAACTTTCGCTCGATCGGACAGGGTGGGTCCTTTTAGCCGGAAAGAATATTGGCCTATAGCCTTTTATTCGATCCTGACCGGTTTGGCTACCCGTACGTTAGCATTAACGTGATATAATTGCTTGGCGTGTGCGCTGCGTGAAAATTTGTGCGAGTGTAAAATTAGAATCATAGAGAGACAATCGTGCTTCGTCCGTAGTTTTGACGGTGTCAATGTGAGGGTCTGCATCAATTTGGTATCAGAGGGAGGTTCACAACAATTTCCTAATTGGCACCCTCCCCTTTTATTTGCACGTCGGCACACACTTTTCTTGCACTTTTATTTGCCAAAATAACCAAAAAAATATAAAATTCCTGGTCTGCCAATAGCGGTCTAAATTTCTTATTTTCCAACAAAAAACAAATTTTTTTTTAATAATCTCTTTATTATTTCCTATAAGAAAAACCAAATTTTTTTTTTACCCTAGTTATTAAGCGGGAACAATACCATCTGTGGTAGTTTCTTTGAGTCAGTTTCACTGTTATTTCTGCATTCACACTTGGTTGGGCACTGAGTATTCCCCATCTTCCTCCCATATGGCGGACGAGCAGGAAGCGGTTCACGTTCCCACAGCGATTGAGTAACTTCGTCAGGAGTTCACCGATCAGTTGATTGAGATTAGGGAGATACTACACGACTTAAGATTACATTAAGCGGCTCCCCATAATCAAGTCGCCAACCCACGTGTTGAAGGGAATAATAATCAAAATGACAACCATAACAACGAACGAGCCCCACATACACCGTATAAGTTTGACATTATTAGAGCCGTCTGGGTCAAAACCCCATCATATGATTGATTGGGTGAACCCCAAGTCTTACTATACTGGGTAATGGAAATAGAATGCTACTTTGAGTGGCAAAATTTGACTGACGCGGATAAGGTGCGAGTGGCGAGAATGAAGTTGCAAGGTAGAGCCAAGATATTTTGGTTGAATGAGGAACGTCGTCTGAGAGCTGATAATGGTGAATTTCTCATTGGTTGGGATGGCATGAAGGCCATGCTGATAGACCAGTACATTCCTTCGTACCATCGTACATAGATGTTTGATTACTTGGCCACCCTTAAGCAAGGAATAGGTCAGTCTCTAAATATATGAGTCTCCTTAAGCACATAATGGTTAGGTGTGGTGTGAGGGAGATGCCTGAGATCACCCTCTCTAGGTTTCGTAAGGGTTTAAACCCCGACATCAAGGGTAAGCTATTGCGTTATGGTCACACCGACCTAAACACCACTTTCAATGATGCACAAGATATCGAGAAGCACAACATTTTTAAGAATAAGTCTCGCTCGTATCAGAAGGGAAAGTCCATATTAGGACCGCCTCCCACCTCTACCTATAAGGATAAGGGCAAGTTCTGAATCGAACACCATAGTAGTGACTGCCAGGAATATTAGAAACCCAACAAGTGAGAGAGTTCCTGTAGGAAGGGTCAATAAAACGAATGCTACTTGTTTCGCTTGCAGGATTCAGGGTTATTACTCTAGTGAATTTCCTACTAAACCCAAGCCCTTTACCTAGTTAGATTCCACATGTGAGTCAGACGACCTTATATAGGAGGCAAGAGAGGATAGCGAGTTGGAAGGAGTGCCTAGTGATATGGAGGATGAATCTCATATGATGGCCATGCGGTGTATTCTGGCAACTCCACGAGCATTAGATGACTGGAATAGGATTAATATTTTTGCGTTGAATTTTAAGAGTGGAGAGAAGTGGTGTAAGTTGATCATAGACAGTGATAGCTATATGAATGTCATTTCTGAAAATGCGGTGACCCGAATGTCTTTAGTTACTGAGCCGCACCCTCACCTTTATAAGGTGGCATGGGTAAATAAGGCATCCCTCCAAGTGTCAAAGCTTTTTTTGGTACCCCTTACCATCAAGTCTTATTCTTAAAAGATTTGGTGTGACGTCATCCCCATGGATGTTTGTCACGTATTATTAGGTCATCCATGGCTTTATGACCATGATGTATCTCATTTTGGGTGAGCCAACTCATATGACTTTAAATTTAATGGTAAGACCATTATCCATATACCAACTCCACCTAACGATCCTTCGGTCTCTCCCAAAGACACTATTGTGCCAGTAGAGAAGAAAACTTTAAGGTGCACAAAAACTAAATCTAGATTTTTTTTATAAGGTGTCTTGCCACCACTGAGTTTTGACAAGGCTCTCAGAACCAGATTCAGAACTTTTGAAGGGAGTTTTGATAACCCTTTTACAGCAGTAAAAGAAAAAGGAAGAGGTGAAGTTGTCTTCTCTGTCTCAATCACAGAGAGAAGACTTAGTGGATTGATTGTGTTGTCAAAGCTCCCCCTAAGATGTAGATGGTTCAGGAGTGAGAGCTTTGCTAGGCTGATAGGCCTTCAGAAGCTTCAGATCTCCAGCAGAAGATGATTTCAGCAGAGGATGGAATATGAAATGTCTGGAGTCTTTGATGTTGAAGCTATGAACACTTTTCAGTATGCTAATTTTCAATAAAACTCTTCAGGATTGATCACTTGATTTTTCTCTGAGTTGATCTCTCTATCTGTGTATGTCTGTATTCAGTAGTTGTGTGTGTTCAGTGGTTATTCTCTTGATCTGTTGTTGTGTATATTATTCTCTGATGATCCTCTATCCAAGATAGTCGTTAGCAGTCATAAATGTCTTCCATAAATATTTTGTCTTCTAGAGGAAAGTCCAATAAACATTCTCTGAGAAATCCCTTGAAACCTGCTCCAGAATAAATGAAAACGGCTAACAAATCTCTTGAAATAAATACTGAGAGAATTTGAAAAACATTCCAAAAGCTGACTGAATTTGAATCTTTAAAGTCGTCGATCTCTAAAAAAAAACGTCGATCTGAGCTCTACGATCGTTAAATTGAGCTCAGAGATTGGATTGAACATCAGACAGAAAACGTCGAATTGAGCTCTACGGTCGTCGAACTGAGCTCAGCGACCTGAAGAATAAGCTGAAGGCAGATCGTCGAACTGAGCTCGAAGATCGTCGACCGGAGCTCGACGACTTAGCAGAGTTGAGCTCAGAGATCGTCGAACGGAGTTCGACGTTTCGTCGACCTAAGCTCGACGATAATTGTCTTTGTCTCAGCTCTAAGTCTTGATCCTTGAATGGTCCTGGGGGCAGCTTCAAACCTAAGTTCTAAGCCCTAGACTCATTCTAACTTGACCTTTTCAACTATACATCTAGGTCAAACTGATTTCCAAAAAACATAGTGATCCTTGCCCAAATTAGTAATAGGGTGTTCCAACACCCCCGATTAAGCCATCCTGCACAACCCGACGAACTCAGACGCCTGTCCACTCTAATTGGAGAACTCTGCGGTTACCACCAACTGCGCCACCAGAGCTATACTAAGGCACACGCCATGCCTATCTCTCTATCTCTGGTCAAGTCAGCAACCCGGACTCCGCTAACTTCAATCGAGTCCACACCAGGCCAATCTTGACAAGCTCTATAGAAAGCAATCATATCCTCCCGGTTAGTTTCTGGGAACCAACTGCCGACTAAACACAACAGGACCTTGCAAGCCGCCTCCTCTATCTTCACAATCCCTACGAACAGACCGCCTAGGACACCAGAGCATATGCTGACTGCAGCATTATTACCGACCTGGCAAGCCGCTAGTCCTGTCCGCACAGGCCGTGCAGACAGGTCGCCCTGTCCACCAATTTCACTTCATGATTTTGAACACCCCCCCTTTAAGTGAGAAGTGGTGAACAACCTCAATAATCCCCGTTACCGTAAACATGGCCTGCGAAGAAACAAGAGATCGAGCTTACTGCATTTCCTTCACAATATTAAGCTGGTTGATTGGTGATCCTCTTCTACCTCTGAAGAGCCCGATCACGGCTAACCACCCCTGTTGTATCTCCTGAACCAGCTCCAACCCCGGGCAAACCTGGGGTATCACTCCCTTTACTTCCTGAATAAGAATCCACTGCCCTAGAACTAGAACCACCTGGAGCATCGCTCCCCCTGCTTCCTGAACCCGACACCTCTGCCCTAGAGCTAAAACATATGGAGCTCTTAGTGATAAAGGCAGCTCCAATCGAAGATCTTCAGCATCCTCCTTCTGCACAACATCTGACCTGATCTCCTTTAGCTCCACAAATGAGCTGCCTCCATATGACGTCAGTTCATTAAAGACCACATCTCTGGACATGTTGAACTTCATCATCGCAGGATCCATACACCTCCATCCCTTCTTTTGATCATCATAGCCCACGAAGATAAGCTTCCTTATCTTTGTATCCATCTCTATTCTAAGAGCATCTAGGACGTGTAAATAACCTGTGGATCTGAACCCCCGAAGGTGTTCCACGCTGGGCTTCTCCTTGAACATCAGCTCAACCGGAGACTTCATGTTGATCAGACATAGAGGCATCTTATTGATTACATACGCCACGCAGGCCATCCCTTCTGCCCAAAAATCCTTAGGAATGCCTTTGCCATGAAGCCAACACTTGCAGGTCTCTATAAAATGATGGGTCTTCCGATCTGCTACTCCACTTTGTTGTGGAGTATGCCCACAAGAAAGCGCTCTCCAGATTTTGTGCTTCATACAAAAGTTAGAGAATACAGTTGAATAAAATTCACCTCCATTGCCCGTTCTCAACTTCTTGATCTGCAAGCCAAGTCGGCCCTCCACAAGCTTCTTCAACTCCACGAATAAACGGATCGCGTCCGACTTCTCCTTTATAATGTACACCCAAGTGTATAGTTGGGTTTAAGAGGAAGGCAAAACACTAGGTTGAGACCGGGCAATGGATCGCTTTCTTTATTAAAACATGTAATAAAATTACTTTGAGGGATTGAGTCTACACTCAACCTAGATGCTCCAAAAAAATCAGACAGCCACTCAACAGCTTTAGTCTTAAGCGTAGAAAGAATATCCGCGCCTCTACAGGAAATTAACATGATCAGGAGAACCCGTAGCAACTTGTTGAACAAGCACTAGGTTGGGAGAGGATACTCAACATTTCCACGGGCTTCTAGATCTATTGTAGGAGAGGCGACGGTGACACTCACAAGGATCGGAATCGGAATCGGCGACGGCGAAAGCGGAATGACTTTCGTTGGGTTTTTAGGGTTATTAGTCTTATCGCAGAGTACGTCTCATGTGCTCAGACAAAAATTGATCGCTCTCTTTAGTCAAGCCCTAAAAATTCCTATTAATACTCAAAGAGGTAAATAGAATAGCTATCGCCGCTATCCGCAGACCCAGCACTTAGAATCTAGAATTCAACTAGAGAACCCTTGTCTCGACGAATCAATGAGTATCTACAACATACACGACGAACTCAATGCCAACCTTCAACTGAATCAACACTTGACTCGACGAAGACGTTGAATGGACTCAACACTGTCAACGCCTTCTGCACCAAAAGGCAGATTCGTCGAACGACCTGTGTCTTCTGCGGTGAAGGACAGATTCATCAAATGACGTTCGACGAATCTGCGCTAAAGGCCAGATTCGTCGAACGGCGTACAACTTCTGTGCCAAAGGCCAGATCTATCGAACGACGTATGCTGACTATGCTATGGCGTTGAGTGAACTTAACACACTCAATGCTTTGGCCTTAAAATATTCTGAGTCCCTTTTCAAATCATCATATGAGCTATACAATACAGATCCAATCTCCCAATTTCACCACAATCTTATGTGCGACCTTGATAGGCTCATACTGAGTTAGCAGGGAGGCTTCATGCTTGACCACTTCCAGAATACTATGGTAGCACCAACAGTCTCCCACTTGATCTAGAAAGTATCAAACAAAAGCTACACAAAGCATGAGCGACATCTAGCAATACATCATTGCTCCCCAAATAGTATGAGTTTATAAACTCATAAGCCATTGTGACCAATGTTATAATGTTGTCATGTCCCTTCGTCCCTTACATCCGGATAGAACTAGAGGTATAGACCGTGTCACCTTCATAATTGTTTAATCCCAGTTTCCTGATCTAGAATGGACTTTCAGAAATTTGTGAGCCAAATATCATATATTGACTCAACCAAGCATGGCAATGCATTTCTTAGTACCATTCCATCAAGGGGCCTATGGATGCAACTCCTGTCATAAGGAGGACAAATCACATCTCTTCTCACACGCAAACACCCAAATGATTCGTAACGTACCCAATAACCATCTTTATCATCCAACTTTCTCAAGACTGGACTTTCGATAGCATCAAATCACTCTCTTCCTCACTCAGTGAGTGTTGTGACTTCAGGTCATAGGACTACAAACACCATTGCCTCTTGATCCATACTTGTGACACGTTCATATAACAATCCAAAATGTATTCTCACGGTGGGTCTGTCCAGTATAACTTGTTCATAACAAGTACCCATATGATGACTTGATATCACAATATCATGACCGGTGAGAACGGGTCATCAGTCAACACACATGCTAGTCTTAAAGGCATCATCATCTCCCTTAGATTCTAAGATGATACAATGACCGGGGTCTCTATAAGAATGAATCTTCTCGGATCATAGGTTCTCACATAAAGTCACTACTTGACCTATGGAAGCAAACATTCTAAGGACATTTATTTTTAGTTAACTATTTTTTCACAATAGAAATAATAACATAATAAAAGAACTTGCCAAAAAATATATAAATGAAATGCATACAGTACTTTTATTCATCAAATGAAATATCTAACAACAAACAAACATATAATTCACAAGACTCAAACTAGAGTTGATCATTCATGTATCATATACGCATAGATCTAACATGACCATCATGCTTTCTCTGTGCGAGAGGCTTCGTCAGTGGATCCGCAATATTTTCATCAGTCCGCACACTAAAAATGCTCACATCTCCTCAATCGATAATCTCTCGAATTAGATGGAACCGCCGAAGTATGTGCTTGGAGCACTGATGAGATCTAGGTTCCGAAGCAAGTGCAATTGCACCGATGTTGTCACAGTAAAGAACTATGGGACAAACTATAACACCCCTATCCGTCGCATGGTATATAGAAGTAGGTCCGGCCGGGGCCCGACGCTATAATACAGATAGACTGAAGGGTTACAGAATGAAACCATTCTCCCAAACATAAACGTCCTACACAGAGCAACTAGCAGAAGCTTTTAATTTTTTAAAAGAACCCAATGACATATAACATTTATCCTGAATGTCCACCAACCATAATAAGAATGAAATACCAAAATACACAAAAGTACTTGGCCTTATGTCCTTACAAATGTTCACTTAACAACATAGTGTTTTACATACATCGGCTCGCAGGCCGGCCACACATGACAGAAATAAAACAACAGTTCACTTTGGCCTTCGAGGGCCAGCACAGCAGCTTATGCTTCAACCTGCTATTTGTTACTTGGTTCCGCCGCACCTGCAAGCAACATTCCACCGTACGGTGGCAAACAAAGGAACGGTCAGCTAAAGCTGACCAAATTATAACGATCTCGCCCCTTATTTGGGACGGTGGTGCTCCTTCCCTGCATTTAATTAGCCCAGTTAAATAATAAAGTGCATAAGTATATTTCTCCATAGGTGTAGGATCGCTCGGCCAAACACCCCGTGCACTCACGGCTCATTCATAGTGAATCCGGTCAATTCCGTGGCTTCACTACCATCCAAAAATCCTAGTGAAAGTACAACCTAGCACAGTTCACCACAGGTGGAGGCTCGCATGGTCGCCCACCCCGTGCACTCAGGGCACATTGACGGTGTACCGGACTTCCCAGATACCCCCCCCCCCCCCCCCCCCGTTCAGAAGTCCTTGACTTAACGGATTACTTTGAGCATTTCAGTCTTTACGTCCCCTGGCCTGAGACTCTCATTATGCCACCGACGAGAGAAAATTTTCGCTACTCTCATGTCATAGTCCACATAATGCAGGTACAACTCCACCATTTCCCATTGCTCAAGTTGCCCTACCGTCTTCGAAAACCGTAGTAACCATGGCATATCCTGTAGGGCGCGGGTAAGTTTTTCCTTTCCTGTTCGGCTCCCTGGCTTAATAACTCTAAACCCCATTGGCTCACCATTTCCAAAAAAAGACCCTACATGTCTCCTAGAGATAGGCCTCGTATATACAATCCCAATTTTACAAGGTTGGCCCCATACCACCTAGTTGGCAGGAATGCGTTTCCGCCCAGTTTTCTGGGTGCACCTTAGAGTTAATCCCCAAGGCTCCCTGTTGCAATCTACCGTGTAGAAAACCCGAAAAACAACACCATACGTAGTCTTCTCCGACAATCAATGCACAATGCAACATCACTGATCAAGAGAAACACGTCCGGGTAGGCTTCATACACAATTCCTATGCCCGTACTTCGATTACGGCTCTAAATTAGGGGTACTTCACATATCTACCCCAAGGAACACCGCGCACTTACCGCACACTCGCTGGAGCGGGTTTCCCATACAGAAAGTAAGAGGACTTCACATGTCCAAGTTGAGAATCGTTACCCATGAAGTCCGTTTTGGCGCCATGAGAAACTAGCAAGATGGAAAGCTTCGTAACGAGAATGCCTCCGCGGATCCGGTCTTGGTTTTCGATTCGGTGCTCCGATGCTCCGCCGGCGGTTGGGATCCTCCTCCTCCTTCGTCCTTGCTTTCTCCTCTCTTTAAGACTTAAGAAAGAGAAAGGCTAAAAGAAAATGAGGAGTTTAACCCCCACTCCCGGCCTTAAGGGAGGAGGATTAATCCTAAGCCGTCAGATTTGATTTAAAGAAAATGAACGGCTCGGATCCAGCCAAAAAGTCAATAAAATAAGCCGAACACGGCCGTGTGTCTGGCCGTGTGCCCTTCTTGCACACGAAGTCGTCGATCCAAAGCAAGAAATGGGTCGAGACACGCCCGTGTCTCAACTTGAAATGACTGTGTCGGGTCATCGACATGCCCGTGACCAGGGGCGTGTCACGCATAACCACCACGCTAACCATCACGTCCCTTGGTGGACATGGGTGGACACACGCCCGAGCCGAATCTGACATGCCCGTGTCATATAGTACATGCCCGTGTAACCAGGCTGTGCACTCCTGACAACACACCCAGGGTTTCAACCCGAGAAGAACACGGGTGGTGAAACGGGTGAGGACACGCCCGTGTTACCCCTGACACGCCCGTGTAACTACTGTTCAAAACCGTGTTTCCTGCCTTGTCCTTTCCTGTACACAGCCCAGCCAACACAAAAGGACACGACCATAGACATGCCCATGTCCCAGGCCATGTAGCCCTATAAAGGCACCAAAAATTCCTTAAGATGCGACCGGCTCGTTTACAATTTTCGGGGCGTTACACAAACAATGCTGTTCAACCCCGTATCCAGCGAGTGGGCTTACAGGAGCCGATCCGATCGGCCCAGACCGCCCCCGAGCCCCAGACAAGTTCAGCAGGGTATGCCGAGTACGGGCTCGGCAATCGTCGGGCCGAGCTCGAAGATCGTGGAGCTTAGCCCGGCGAGAGGAAGCCATTTATCGTAGGGCCGGCCAAGTACGTGCTCGTCTAGAGCCGATGGGTTGGCGAGTGCCAATGCGACCATCATCTGCGAGCAGGGGCTTCAGGCCCAACTTTCCCAGGCCTGAGGTGAGGCGAGCCGGTCTGCGGCGCTGAGAGAGGCGAGCTCACTCAGCGACTTCTCCAGTGGCATTGAGTAAGGCGAGTCAGCTCCGCGGCGCTGAGAGAGGCAAGTCAGGTCCGCGGCGCTGAGAGAGGCGAGCTCACTCAGCGCCTTCTCCAGTGGCATTGAGTCAGGCGAGTAAGGTCTGCGGCGCTGAGAGAGGCGATCTCACCCAACGCCCTCTCCCGCGGCGCTGAGAGAGGCGAGCTCACTCGCCGCTTTTCACCTCGGCGCGGGGGGGGGGGTCGCCTTCTTGCGCCCATACTCGCCGCCCCCGCTCGATGGGCTCTTCTCAGGGCAAGCTCGCCCTTCAGTTGCGGGATTTTTTTACCATGTTACCCCCTATGGATTGCCTATAGTCCTCGAAAACAGTGACGGCTGGATATTGGCAGATCATCTTTTCCTATAAATAGGACCCAAGGGGTACTTCAGAAGGCACGCTTTCTTGGCCCGGTCTTCTAGCGCTTTCTGAGGTACCTTAGCTTCAGCACTTGGCTAAGGAGGGGAAGCGCTCTAAGATCTTCCGGGTGTGTGGTGGACCTCCGTGCTGAAGCCTTGGGTCTGTCCCCGGTCCTTTTCCCTTGTTACTTGGGCTTGTGAGTAGAGAAGTAAGTGTGCGATCACCCCTTCCGCAAGTGTCAAACTCCACAGGGACCAATTTTTCGGTTTCAACACTTTGGTGCGGTGAGTGTAGAGCGTGGTCAGCACAAAAAATCTTCCGCAAGACCGATGGCAAGAGACGAAGGGCAAGGTTCAGGCAGGGCGAGCTCGTCACCTCCTCCCCCTCTCGTGATGGCGGGGATGTCCGTGGAGCTCAGGGAGGAAGTACTCGGTCTCATCAGGGTCGCACTCAGCATGCGAGCCGAGAGCACGACGCCAGCGGTTCCCGTAGTCGCCGATCCAGCACTAGGCAACGATGCGCACCTCAGGCGTGCGGGAAGGAGGTCGCGAGCGAGGGGGAGTGCGAGCCGAGGGGGCGAGTCCTCTTCCCAGGCTCGGCAGGAGAGTACCTATTTGGCGAGACGGTGGGGAGGGAGTTCTTAACTCGCCCGACCGAGGGAGGAAGTCCCTTCAGCGAATTCGTTTCGTCAGCCCCAGTTCTAGAAGGGTTCCGAGAGCTGGAGATGTCCTACTACTCAAGGAAGGGAGATCCGATCCAGTACGTTTAGTGGTTCGAAGACGTGGTATCAATCCGACAGATGTCGGATGGCTTCAAGTGTAGGCTCGTCGCCATCACCCTCAGGGAGAAAGCGAGAGAGTAGTTTCATCAGCTCCCGGCCAGTTCCATCTACTGCTTCGAGGACTTGCGCAGGGGATTCATGTTGAGATTCACCACCTCAAAGAAAAGGAAGAGGGAGGTCGAGTCCTTGTTCCGTATCAGGCAGAAAGTAGGGAGACCCTGGGAAGTTACCTGGACAGTTTAAGGAGGAACTGTCCCAGGTACAAGAGATGCCAGGGCACACCATGATGGTGGCCTTCACCCTGGGTCTCCAACCCGGGTTCTTCGCCATGGAGTTGAAGAGGACGCCTCCGGTATCTTTCGAAGCGCTCTTGGAAAGGGCGGCAAGGGAGGCCGACATGGAGGCAGCACATCCAGAGTTCGCTCGGAGGTTGGCCAGGTGGGCCGTGGAGGAGGAAAAGCCAAGGGGAGGTCGAGCCCAGGAGGAGAGAAGGGTCGAGCCCCGACAGAGAGAACAGAAATCGCAGCAGCCCAGGTGGGGGCGTCAGGAGCCGAATAACCGATTGGGTTGGAGGCCGGAGTGGCAGAATCAAGGGCCACTGAGGGGTTATCAGGGGGGAGATAACCGCCAAGGTGGGCACGGCCAGTTCTACCCCCAGGGGGGAGGCAGGGCCAGAGACCCCCTCTTCCCGATCAAGAGGAGGCCATGGCTATCGCCCTGGGGGGAGAAGGAGAGGACAGCTAAGGAGGAGAAGGGAGGTCAGGGTAGACCTGCCCTATTGTGACTACCATCAAGAGGAGGGGCACACGACGATCATGTGTTTGGAGTTCCTCGATATGCGGGGGAACAGGGAGCAGCAGCAGCAATAGCGAAATCATCAGGAGGTACGGATTGAGGAAGTCCGGCCTCAGGCGGAGGGGGATCGTTGGGAAGACCAGGCCAATGTGGGGACCCGAGGAGGGATCAGAGTGATCCATGGGGGGGTGGGAGTCGAGGATACCCGGAAGGCAAGCCTCCACACCGTGTACCGAAGGAGCATCGGCTCCACATCTCAGACTCCACCCCCAGAGGAGAGGATCACCTTCTCAAGGGAGGACATGCCGGGTCATGATGACCCCTTCTGCGATGCGCTGGTCATCCAGACAGCCATCGAGAATTTCACAGTCTCCCGGATCCTCATTGATAATAGGAGCTCCGTCAACATCATCTTCAAGAAGCCCTTCGATGCCATGCAGGTAGAAGCCAAGAGAGTGCTGGCCTCCGATGGGCTTCTCTTCGGTTTTTTGGGGGAGAGGAAAGAAGTTGAGGGGGGAGTGGGACTCCATGTCAGCTTAGGGGGGCAGTCCAGGAACTGCCGTTCGTCATAGTGGAGGCCCCCAGCAGCTACAACACCATTTTCAGAAGGCCCCTCATCAGCGCCTTCCGCTGCGTCCCCTCCTCCTTCCATCAATATCTTAAGTTCAACGTGGAGGGGATCCAGGTCCGGGTTCGCGGTGACCCCAAGGCAGCTCGGGAATGCTACGTGATGGCGGTGAATTCCATTTCTTGGTAAGAGGAGGCCGAAGAGATGGGGAGAAGGATGGAGGAGGAGGAAGGGCAGGAGGCCGGAGAAGAAGGCGGGGAAGGAAGGAAGGATGGAGGAGAAGGAAGGGCAGGAGGCCGGAGAAGAAGGCGGGGAAGAAGGAAGGATGGAAGGGGAAGCCCGTAAGGTAATCCCTGAGGAGTCGGTTGAGGCGATGATCGTAGAAGGAGTGGAGGTCCTTACTCTAAGAGGGGAGGACATCGCAGAGTGGGAGGAGCAGTCCCGGTTGGAGGCCGCCGAGGAGGTAGTGGAGATGGAAGTTCTCACCCAGGATGGCAGGGTGGAGAAGGTCCGCATCAGCGGGGGACTGACCCAGGAGGATCAAGGCAGGGTGCTGGAGTGCATCCAAAAGAACGTGGATGTCTTTGCTTGGAGCGCAGCCGAGATGCCTTGGATCGATGCTGACGTCATCTGCCACCGTCTCAATCTAGACCCGGAGGCTCTCCCCATCCAACAAAAGAGGAGGTCCGTCACGGACAATTTGGCCGAACCAATCAGGGAGGAAGTCGCCAAGCTCCTTAAGGCCGGCTTTGTTTCCGAAATTCAATACCCGGCTGGGTCTCGAATGTTGTAATGGTGAAAAAAGGGGATGGCCGGTGGAGGGTGTGTGTAGATTTTTCACTACTTAATAAATCATGTCCGAAAGATTGTTACCCCTGCCTAGAATCGACGCGCTGGTAGATTCAGCGTTGGTTTCCCTGTGATGAGTTTTTTAGATGCTTTTTCAGGTTATCATTAGATCAGGATGCACCCTCTTGACATAAAAAATGTCTCGATCATCAAGGAGATTGATGCTACTGCTACAAGATGATGCCTTTTGGGTTAAAAAATGCAGAGGCAACATACCAGAAGATGATGGACCGTGTATTCCAGGGACAGAAGGGGAGGAACTTGGAAGTGTACGTGGATGACTTGATGGTAAAAAGTCGGGAAATCAATTCTCACCTCCAGCATCTAGAGGAGACCTTTGGCACCCTGCGTAAATACCAGATGAGGTTGAATCCTCTGAAGTGCATCTTCGGGGCGAGCAAAGGAAAATTTCTGGGTCATCTCCTCACCCCCGCCGGAGTCAAACCCAACCCTGACAAGGTCCGGGCGATTAAGGAGTTGGGGTCACCTCAGGATGCGAAGGAATTACAACGACTGACGGGGAAGCTGGCAGGACTGAGCCGGTTCCTCTCCCGGGCCGAGGAAAGGTGTTCTCTCCTTCTTCAAAACCTTGAGGGAGGTCGGAAATTCGAGTGGACCCCGGAGTGCGAGGAGGCATTCCAGGCCTTGAAAACGCAGTTGACTCAGGCCCCCTTGCTCCAAGGTCCGAAGGAGGGGGAGGACTTGTTTTTTGTATTTAGTGGTCGGGGAGGAGGCCGTAAGTTCTGTCTTAGTTTGGGAAGAGGGGAGGAAGCAGCTGCCCATCTATTATGTGAGTAGGGTTCTGAGGAAGGCGGAACTCCGCTACCCCATCTTAGAGAAGTTGGCCTTCGCTCTAATCATCTCGGCTCGGAGGCTCAGGCCCTACTTCTAGGCACACTCCATCCAAGTGGTAACCGACAACCCCCTCCACAACATCTTCGGGGAGTGGAGCACTCAGGAAGACTCGCCAAGTGGTCGGTGGAGTTGAGCGAGTTTGACATCTCCTTTGTACCTCGACTCGCGATCAAGGCGCAAGCAATGACTGACTTCCTGGCTGACTATATGGTCAAGGTAGCAGAAGACAAACTCACTTGCCCCATCCCTTGGAAGGTGATGGTGGATGGGGGTTCAGGGAAACACTCCTTGGGGGTTGGGGTCGTCTTGGAGAGTCCCCAAGGGACCCGGATTGAGCAAACGGTGGTGATACATTTCTCCATAACAAACAACCAGGCCGAGTACAAGGCAGTGATCGCAGGACTGCGCCTGGCCAAGGAATTGGGAGTGCATGATGTGAAGGTCCTCACTAACTCTATGGCAGTAGCCTCCCAGATCAACGGGGAGTGCGAGGCGAGGGAGCCCACCCTGCAACGATATCTGGCCAAGGTTAAGGGAATTATTGGGGGGTTCCAAACCTTCTTCATTCAGCATGTGTCACGGGAGGAAAGTGAACATGTCGACCACCTTGCCAAGCGCGGCCCTCGGGTGGGGGGCACTATCACGGACCTTTTTCACCCATCCCTGGAGGAAGGAGAGTTGATGGAGATAGATCGGCGATCCACATGGATAGACCCATTCACTACCTACTTGTCCACCGGAGAGTACCCAGAAGGGATGGATAGAAAGAAGCTCAAGTACAAGTCAGCATATTACCTCTTGCGCGACGGGAAACTTTACCGCAAGACCCTTTCGGGATTACTGGCTCGTTGTGTGGCGGAGGGGGAGGTGTCGAGGATTTTGGAAGAGGTCCACTCCGGGGAATGTGGGAGCCATTCGGGAGGTCGGACCCTGGAGGGAAGGATCATCAGGCAGGGCTACTTTTGGCCTACCCTGGGGCACGATGCCTTAGAATTTGTCAAAAAATGCCATAAGTGCCAACTGTTTGCCTCCCTTCAACTACAACTGGCTCAGCGACTTAGGAGTATCACGGCCCCTTGGCCTTTCGCAATTTGGGGAATGGACTTGGTAGGTCCCTTCCCCCAGGCAAGCGGGCAGATAAGATTCTTGCTGGTAATGATCGACTATTTCTCCAAGTGGATGGAGGTGAAGGCGTTGGCAAAGGTGACCTCGCAGATCATTCGAAATTTCGTATAGGGGGAGATCATCTGCAGGCATGGGATGCCCCAAGCCATCATCACCGACAACGGACCACAATTCGCCATCAACGAGTTCATCAAGTTCTGTGGAGAGCTCGGGATTGACCTCAGGTTCGCCTCTGTCCACCACCCAAGGAGCAACGGGCAGGTGGAGGCGGCCAATAAGATAATCGTGAACCTCCTGGAAAAGAAGGTGGAAAATTTGAAGGGGAATTGGGTGGAGCAACTCCCCTCGGTCCTCTGGGTCCTGAGGACTACTCCCAACACCGCCACGGGGGAGACGCCTTTTAAACTATCTCACGGAAGCGAGGCGGTGCTCCCCATTGAACTTGAGGTCCGTACTCCCAGGGTCGCTGAGGAGGAAGCTGGAAGGGAGGAGTGGAGAGTTGAAAATGAGGGAGAACAGTGGCTCTCCTTAGACTTGATAGAATAAGTGCGCGACCTCTCAGCGGTTCGGCAGGAGGAAGTCAAGGGGAATGGCTAAGTATTTTGACAAACATGTCCGGGTCAAGCAGTTTGTGGAAGGCGACCTGGTTCTAAAGAAGGTAGATGCGGCGGGAAGATCCGCGGCCGTGGGCAAGCTCCATCCAAACAGGGAGGGGCCCTACATCGTAAAGGAGGCATTAAAATCGGGAGGATACCGCCTCCAAAATGTGGAGGGCGAGACTTTGAGCCACACCTGGAGCGGCGACGACCTGAAACGCTTCTATCCCTGAATGTTTGTATGTGCCTCAATTCTTTCAATGCAATGTGTTTCACTCATTTGAGCCTCCTTTTTGTTCATAATAATCATAACAATGACATGAGATGTGGCGGAACTTCCGTGGAAGAGCATCAAAAACACTCAGCAAATATTCTAAGTATTCTCGCTCTGGGGTTAGGTCTCGATTCTCCGCTGCCAGGCTCCCTCCAAGATGGCAGGGCTGGGGTCTCGATGGATGTCGTTATAACCCTAGGGCTGAGCCCGGAGGATGTTCAACACCCGCCCTCAGGCTCCCATCTAGCTGACTGGCCTGGTGGTAGCACCCGGGAAAGGAAAATTTTCTAAGTATTCTCGCTCTGAGGTTAGGTCTCGATTCTCCCACTGCCAGTCTCCCTCCAAGTTGGCAGGGTCGGGGTCTCTATGGACATCATTATGACCCTGGGGACGAGCCCGGAGGATGTTCAACACCCGCCCTCAGGCTCCCATCAAGCTGACTGGCCTGGTGGTAGCACCCGGGAAAGGAAAATATTCTAAGTATTCTCGCTCTGGGGTTAGGTCTCGATTCTCCCGCTGCCAGGCTCCCTCCAAGCTTGCAGGGCTGGGGTCTCGATGGACATCGTTATGACCCTGGGGCTAAGCCCGGAGGAAGTTCAACACCCACCCTCAGGCTCCCATCTAGCTGACTGGACTGGTGGTAGCACTCGGGAAAGGAAAATATTCTAAGTATTCTCGCTCTGGGTTATGTCTCGATTCTCCCGCTGCCAGGTTCCCTCCAAGCTGGCAGGGCCGTGGTCTCGATGGACGTCGTTATGACCCTGGGGCTGAGCCCGGAGGATGTTCAACACCCTCCATCAGGCTCACATCTAGCTGACTGGCCTGTTGGTAGCACCCAGGAAAGGAAAATATTCTAAGTATTCTCGCTCTGGGGTTAGGTCTCGATTCTCCCACTGTCAGGCTCCCTCCAAGCTGGCAGGGCCGGGGTCTTGATGGATGTCATTATGACCCTTGGGCTGAGCCCGGAGGATGTTCAACACCCACGCTCAGGCTCCCATCTAGCTGACTGGCCTGGTTGTATCACCCGGGAAAGGAAAATATTCTAAGTGTTCTCGCTCTGGGATTAGGTCTCGATTCTCCCGCTGCCAGGCTCCCTCCAAGCTGTCAAGGCCGGGGTCTCAATGGACGTCGTTATGACCCTAGGGCTGAGCCCGGAGGATGTTCAACACCCGCCCTCAGGCTCCTATCTAGCTGACTGGCTTGGTGGTAGCACCCGGGAAAGGAAAATATTCTAAGTATTCTCGCTCTGGGGTTAGGTCTCGATTCTCCCGCTGCTAGGCTCCCTCCAAGCTGGCAGGTCTGGGGTCTCGATGGACGTCATTATTCCCATGGGGCTGAGCCCGGAGGATGTTCAACGCCCGCCCTCAGGCTCCCATCTTGCTGACTGGCCTGGTGGTAGCACCCGGGAGAGGGAAATATTCTAAGTATTCTCGCTCTGGGGTTAGGTCTCGATTCTCCCGCTGCCAGGCTCCCTCTAAGTTGGCAGGGTCGGGGTCTCGATGGACGTCGCTATGACCCTGGGGCTGAGCCCGGAGGATGTTCAACGCCCGCCCTCAGGCTCCCATCTAGTTGACTGGCCTGGTGGTAGCACCCGAGAGAGGAAAATATTCTAGGTATTCTCGCTCTGGGGTTAGGTCTCGATTCTCCCAATGCCAGGCTCCCTCCAAGCTGGCAGGGCCGGGGTCTTAATGGACATCGTTATGACCCTAGGGTTGAGCCCGGAGGATGTTCAACACCCGCCCTCAGGCTCCCATCTAGCTGATTGGCCGGTGGTAGCACCCGGGAGAAGCAAATGATCTGAATATCCTCATTCCGGGGGTAGGTCTCGATTCTCCCGCTGTCAGATTCCCTCCGAGCCGGCAAGGGCAAGAGTCACGATGGACGTTGTCATGGTCCGGGGGGTGGACCCGAAGGTTGACACATGGCAAACATATGCGAGCAAACCCATCAGTCGGAGAGGCGAGCCCAAGGGGTCCTGCTTCCCTTGGTTTTCTGATTAGGAAGGATTTTTGGCCCCACCTAGTCAAAGGAAAAATATGCCTCCCGCGCGAGCCCGGACTCGCAAGGGTCGGCTCGACAGAAGATCTTTTCTCGGAATGATAGGCGGGCACCTGCGGCGGCCTCTCTCGCAAAGGTACCCTAGCGAGTAAGCGGAGAGATCGCGAGTCTGGTCGCTGCCAATGATCAAGGCCTCTCACCGAGCGCAAATCCTAACTCACGTGCATTCTAGCGCTAAAGGTAAAAAAGAGATTGAATTTTTTTTCATTATATTTGCAAAGGAGAAAGGCTCGCCCCGGCAAGATTACAAAAAGGGGGGGGATGATTACAGGAAGAAAGACAGTAGAGAAGGGGGGGTGGGAATTTTGGTCAGCTCTCGCCCTCCTCTCCTGAATGGAGATCCTCCTCCTCGCCTCCGAGTAACTTTCCCTTGCCCTTCGCCCCATCGAAGAGGGAGCTGAAGCTCTCCTCCTTCTCGCTGGGCGGGGACGGCGGGAACAGGCTCGACAGAAGATCCCGGACCGCCACCTCATCGCAGCCCTCGGCCAGAATCCCCGATCCTTTCATGGCGTCCAGGAGACATTCGGCAGACTCGATCGAGTTGACTCGCAGCCGCTCCATGACCTCCCCCTCTCCGAAAACCCAGGGCCGCTTGTAGGGGAAAGGGGGCTTGGCGCCGTCTAGGGGGAAAAGGGATTCTGTCAGCCGACGGACCTCGCCTTGGAGACAGCAGTTCTACTCCTTTAGCGCCTCCACCTCGGTCGCCGACCGAGCAGCAAGGGCCTCCTACTCGCGCGAGCTGGCCTCCTGATCCGTGAGGCGGACTCGCTGCAGGGCAGTCTTGCCCTCCAACTCGCTAGTGTGGGCCTGCAACACCTTGGCGGACTCGGTGTCCTGAAATGCAAAAAGGTCAGATTCTCGGTAAAATATTTTCCCAAGTTAGAATGAGAGTTGGTCGGCTCTTACCAGCCCGCCCGAGGCCTTGTCGAGTAAGTGCTCGGCAATGCCGAACCACCGCTCCGCGTCGGCAGCTTTCTCCGACGCCAGGTCGCGCTCCTGCCCTGCTTTTATCAGAAGTTGGTTGAGTTGGAAGCCGCGGCGGACAATCATATGATGAAGTTCGAAGGCCCTCCGATGAGCCTGCAGACCCTCGTGGCCTATCTGCCGAGGAGTCAAGTTCTGGTAGGCATCGGCGCCCTCCCGGCCATAGAGGCTGAAGCCAAGGGCAAACGCGTGGCCCGTGGGAGGCCGGCGAGCTCCCAAGGAGGGGAAGCGAGTGGAGACGGAGACGCGGTGGACCCCCTCATCCCAGACCAGAATCGGCTCGCCAGCCGCATCCTTGCTCCTTCCCCCCTTCCCGAAGTGGGGGTGGTTCTTTTGGAGCTCTCGAGCCACTGGGAGCAACCTCCTCCACGGAAGGAGGGGAGGAGGACCCGCGCTTCTTCCCGCGAGGGGATGACCTCTCCTTCAACGGGCTCGTCGGGGCTTCGTCGGAGAAAACCTCTGGCGAGCTCATGAACCTGACGGGCGATGCGGGCTGCTATGGCCGGCCTCGCGTGACCACCCTCGCCTTTTTAGAGGCCGAGTGGCGGTGGACCGAGCTTGGCCCCCAAGCTCCAGCCGCCTCTTGCTTGAGGGCTTACCTCTGACCTTCTCTTCCCGGCATGCCTCAGTTGCGGCCCGGGCCCACTCAAGCGGGTCTGAAAACACTCTCAGGTCGGCAAAGGGAGGGTTCACCGGGATCAGTCGCTCCCCTGCAAAAAAAAACTTAGCCAAAAAATAAGGTTCTGATCGATTAGGCCAAGTGGCGAGCAGAAGGTGGGCGAGACAAACCTTCACCAGGAAGGACATGCGGCAGGGATTCGAGGCCGCGGCGGAGGAAGGCGACTTCAAAGTCCTTGTACAGAAAGAACTTGTGAAGATCGACGTCATTGCCAGACACGGACGGCGGCCGGTACACCTCCTCGCTCTTCTGCAGGGGCGAGAAGGGAATGTTGTCGAGGTCGCCCCGGATAAAGGCGATCTTCGACATCCAATTGTGATTCTTTTTGGCGACCTCGCGGATCTTTATGGATGTACCGCCGAAGAAGGCGACCCCGTCGGCGTTGGCTTTGTAGGAGAAGAGATTGCGGAAGATGGTCAGGTTGAACTCGATCCGCTCTCGGCGGAGGTAGCAGGCAAACCCCACTATCATAGCGATGCCGTTGAGCTGCGCGGGCACAGCGCCGTAGTACTTAAGTACCTGGAGGACTTCCGGCCAGAGCGGCAGCCGCAACCCCACCTCAAAATGGGAGATGGGGAAGGCGAGCTCGTCCTCAAAGAAGGAGTTGACGGCCTCATGCTCCGCTGGGAGGCGGGCCACAAAGCCGGCAGGGACATAGTCCGCCACAAACTCGGCGAGCTCGCCCGCCGTGGTGTTCCCCTCGAAAAAATAGTGGTCCGCGAAGTTCTGGGCGCACTTGGCGCGGCCATCGGAGTCGGGGTTTCCTTTACCCATACTCGCTGAGGGAACGAAAGCACGCGAGCAGCAGGTGGGGAGGGCAAGGAAAGGAAGAAATGAGAAGGCAATAATGGCGTAGTCGGGGGTAGGTGGGGATCCCTATTTATAGAAAAAGGAGGGGAAGCGAAACCGACTGACCAGCCCAGCTCGCATAGCCTGTCTCGCGTATCCCGTCTCTCCGCTCTCGACTCGCCGACCTAGGCGAGCCTAGATGAGGAATTCGAAAAGGCACGCACCACTCGAAGGAGAAAAGATAGGCTCACATGATAAAAATTTACACACTTTATTAGCATTAAAAGATCAAATTGTACAAAGCAAAAAAAAACAGAAAAGCGCGCGCATAGACCAGGCGACAGTGGGGGCGAGTATCGGTCGGCTCGCAAGGGAGCCGTCCTTAATTACCCTGGTCTCGCCGACCCGATGTCGCCAGCCGCTGCGCGAAGAGTTGCTGAAGCTACCCCAGATTCCTGTTCGCCGCTCGCAGGTTCTCATCAATCTCATCGAAGACTATGGAGGAAGACGTCGCCACATACGCCAAGCTGACCCTCGGCTCGCCAGCAAGCCGCGCGCACTCCTCCTGCAGCCTAGAATTGTCTTTCTTCAGCTCCTGGAGCTCGCGCACTAACTTCTTGAGGACCAGTTTGCTCCGCCTTAACCGTTCGGGGCTGTCCACCTCCGAGTCCAAGAAGATTTCCAAAGTGTACCGCGATGGAAGGGGCGAGTAGACGGCCTGTTCGGCTGAGTCATCGGCCCCAGATTTGTTAGGGAAGCCTGCACAGGGAAGTCGAGATAGCGAGTGGGAGGGGCGAGCGCCAGTTAGAATCGGACGCAAAATGAGGGGGTCAGGGACATACCTTCAGAATTTCGGGGGGAAGCAGGAGCGGGTGTGTGCTCGGCATCCACCCCAGTAGCCGCGGGAGAAGAAGAGGGTTGTTGAGGGTGAAGGCGAGCCGGCGATACCAGCCCCCACGAATCCGGCTCCATGACTTTGGTGACAAGGGGCGAGTCTCGCGGGCGCGGGTCAGAGGATGGCTCATGCGCCTTGGCAGGTAGATTCTCGACCCTCGATGTGGAGACCTCGCCGCCTTGGTCCTGTTCGACTGTAAGATCCACAAAATCTTTATTATGAGGGGCCAGGGCAGAATGGTTGGAGGAGTCGGAGCCATTGGCCAAGGTGTTCTTTAGGTCAGCAAAGATGTGCTCGGCCTTGGGAGGAAAGGGCCTCGCCCTCTTGGCCGAACCAAATTCAGCAAAGCGGCGAGCCGGGGCGTTAAGATCCGTCAGGGCCGCAGCGCGAAGGGCAGTCCCCGCGGAATTTCGCGAGTCGCTCCATGACCTCTTTTGGGAGTGGCATCTCGGCAGGGCTTAAGTAAAGAGAGGGGCGGAGGTCAGTCGAGCAGGAAGGGTATGTATATATAGCCACCAGTGGGTCCTACCAAGAGATTCCTTTCGGCTCCTGTCGCACTCGCAGGATCCTAGTGGGTTGGATGTTTCTTTCCGAGTTTGTGCCAACCTCGCAAAGAGCGGGGATTGTGTATAACCCCGTATCCAGCGAGTGGGCTAACAGGAGCCGATCCTGTCGGCCCAGACCGCCCCCGAGCCCCAGGCGAGTTCAGCAGGGTATGCCGAGCCCAGCATGCCGAGTACGGGCTCGGCAATCGTCGGGCCGAGCTCGAAGATCGTGGAGCTGAGCCCGGCGAGAGGAAGACATTCATCGTGGGGCCGTCCGAGTACATGCTCGTCTAGAGCCGAGGGGTTGGCGAGTGCCAACGCGACCGTCATGTGCGAGCAGTGGCTTCAGGCCCAACTTTCCCATGCCTGAGGCGAGGCGAGCCGGTCCGCGGTACTGAGAGAGGCGAGCTCACTTAGCGCCTTCTCCAGTGGCGTTGAGTCAGGCGAGTCAGGTCTGCGGTGCTGAGAGAGGCGAGCTCACTCAGTGCCTTCTCCAGTGGCATTGAGTTAGGCGAGTTAGGTCCGCGGCGCTGAGAGAGGCGAGCTCACCCAATGCCCTCTCCCGCGGCGCTGAGAGAGGCGAGCTCACTCGCCGCTTTTCACCTTGGTGCGGGGGGGGGGGGGAGCCTTCTCGCGCCCATACTCGCCGCCCCCGCTCGATGGGCTCTTCTATGGGCCAGCTCGCCCTTCAGTTGCGGGGTGTTTTTACCATGTTACCCTCTCTGGAATGCCTATAGTCCTCGAAAACAGTGATGGCTAGATATTGGCAGATCATCTTTTCCTATAAATAGGACCCAAGGGGTACCTCAGAAGGCACGCTTTCTTGGCCCGGTCTTCTTGCGCTTTCTGAGGTACCTTAGCTTCAACACTTAGCTAAGGAGGGGAAGGACTCTAAGATCTTCCGGGTGTGTGGTGGGACCTCCGTGCTGAAGCCTTGGGTCTGTCCCCGATCCTTTTCCCTTGTCACTTGGGCTTGTGAGTAGAGAAGTAAGTGTGCGATCACCCCTTCCGCAAGGGTCGAACTCCATAGGGATCGATTTTTCGGTTTCAACAGCAGGTATTGTGTACAACCCCATATCCAGCGAGTGGGCTAACAGGAGCCGATCCGGTCAGCCCAGACCTCCATTGCCCGTTCTCTACTTCTTGATCCGCAAGCCAAGTCTGCCCTCCACAAGCTTCTTCAACTCCACAAATAAACGAACACGTCCGACTTCTCCTTTATAATGTACACCCAAGTGTATAGTTGGGTTTAATAGGAAGGAAAAACACTTGTGCACGAAGCAGAAATAAGAACAAGAAAAAGAAAAACGAGTTCAGATCAAACAATATTCATGATTCAAGAAGTAAAACATGTTGTAATAAAATTACTTTGAGGGATTGAGTCTACACTCAACCTAGATGCTCCAAAAAAATCAGATGGCCACTCAACGGCTTTATTCTTAAGCGTAGAAAGAATATCCACGCCTCTATAGGAAATAAACATGATTGGGAGAACCCGTAGCAAATTGTTGAACAAGCACTAGGTTGGGAGAGGACACTCAACATTTCCATGGGCTGCTAGATCTATTGTAGGAGAGGAGACGATGACACTCACAAGGATCGGAATCGGAATCGGCGACGGCGAAAGCGGAATGACTTTCGTTGGGTTTTTAGGGTTATTAGTCTTATCGCACAGTACGTCTCATGTGCTTAGACAGAAATTGATCGCTCTCTTTAGTCAAACCCTAAAAATTCATATTAATACTCCAAGAGGTAAATAGAATAGCTACCGCCGCTATCCGCAGACCCAACACTTAGAATCTAGAATTCAACTAGAGAACCCTTGTCTCGACAAATCATCAAGTATCTACAATATACACGACGAACTCAATGCCAACCTTAAACTGAATCAACACTTGACTCGTCGAAGACGTTGAATGGACTCAACGCTGTCAACGCCTTCTGCGCCAAAAGCCAGATTCGTTGAACGACATGTGTCTTCTGCGGTGAAGGCAAGATTCATCTAATGGCGTTCGACGAATCTGCGCCAAAGGCCAGATTCGTCGAATGGCGTACAACTTCTGTGCCATAGGCCAGATCTATCGAATGACGTATGCTGACTATGCCATGGCGTTGAGTGAACTTAACACACTCAACGCTTTGGCCTTAAAATATTCTGAGTCCCTTTTCAACTCATCATATGAGCTATACAATACAGATCCAATCTCATAATTTCACCACAATCTTATGTGCGACCTTGATAGGCTCATACTGAGTTAGCAGGGAGGCTTCATGCTTGATCACTTCCAGAACACTATGGTAGCACCAACAGTCTCCCACTTGATCTAGAAAGTATCAAACAAAAGCTACACAAAGCATTAGCAATATCTAGCAATACGTCATTGCTCCCCAAATAGTATGAGTTTATAAACTCATAAGCCATTGTGACCAATGTTACAATGTTGTCATGTCCCTTCGTCCCTTACATCCGGATTGAACTAGAGGTATAGGCCGTGTCACCTTCATAATTGTTCAATCCCAGTTTCTTGATCTAGAATGGACTTTCAGAAATTGGTGAGCCCAATATTATATATTGACTCAACCAAGCATGGCCATGCATTTCTCAGTAGCATTCCATCAAGGGGCCTATGGATGCAACTCCTGTCATAAGGAGGACAAATCCCATCTCTTCTCACACGCAAACACCAAATGATTCGTAACGTACCCAATAACCATCTTTATTATCCAACTTTCTCAAGACTGGACTTTTGAAAGCATCAAATCACTCTCTTCCTCACTCAGTGAGTGCTGTGACTTCTGGTCATAGGACTACAAACACCATTGCCACTTGATCCATACTTATGACATGTTCATATAACAATCCAAAATGTATTCTCACGGTGGGTCTGTCTAGTATAACTTGTTCATAACAAGTACCAATATGATGACTTGATATCACAATATCATGACCGGTGAGAACGGGTCATCAGTCCACACACATGCTAGTCTTAAAGGCAGCATCATCGCCCTTAGATTCTAAGATGATACAACGACTGGGGTCTCTATAAGAATGAAGCTTCTAGGATCATAGGTTCTCACATAAAGTCACTACTTGACCTATGGAAGCAAACATTCTAAGGACATTTATTTTTAGTTAACTATTCTTTCACAATAGAAATAATAACATAATAAAAGAACTTGCAAAAAAATATATAAATGAAATGCATACAGTACTTTTATTCATCAAATGAAATATCTAACAGCAAACAAACATACAATTCACAAGAATCAAACTAGAGTTGATCATTCAGGTATCATATACGCATAGATCTAACATGACCATCATGCTTTCTCTGTGCGAGAGGCTTCGTCAATGGATCCGTAATATTTTCATCAGTCCGCACACTACAAATGCTCACATCTCCTCAATCGACAATCTCTCGAATTAGATGGAACCGCCGAAGTATGTGCTTCGAGCACTGATGAGATCTAGGTTCCGAAGCAAGTGCAATTGCACCGTTGTTGTCACAGTAAAGAACTATGGGACAAACTGTAACACCCCTATCCGTCGCATGGTATATAGTAGTAGGTCCGGCCGGGGCCGATGCCATATAATACAGATAGACTGAAGGGTTACAGAAGGAAACCATTCTCCCAAACATAAACGTCCTATACAGAGCAACTAACAGAAGCTTTTAATTTTTGAAAAGAACCCAATGACATATAACATTTATCCTGAATGTCCACCAACCATAGTAAGAATGAAATACAAAAATACACAAAAGTACTTGGCCTTATGGCCTTACAAATGTTCACTTAACAACATAGTGTTTTACAGACATCGGCTTGCAGGCTGGCCACACATGACAGAAATAAAACAACAGTTCACTTTGGCCTTCGAGGGCAAGCACAGCAGCTTGTGCTTCAACCCGCTATTTATTACTTGGTTCCGCCGCACCTGCAAGCAACATTCCACCGTACGGTGGCAAACAAAGGAACGGTCAGCTAAAGCTGACCAAATTATAACGATCTCGCCCCTTATTTGGGATGGCGGTGCTCCTTCCCTGCATTTCATTAGCCCAGTTAAACAATAAAGTGCATAAGTATATTTCTCCATAGGTGTAGGATAGCTCGGCCAAACACCCCGTGCACTCAGGGCACATTCATAGTGAATCCGGTCAATTCCGTGGCTTCACTACCATCCAAAAATCCTAGTGAAAGTACAACCTAGCACAGTTCACCACAGGTTGAGGCTCGCACGGCCGCCCACCCGTGCACTCAGGGCACATTGACGGTGTACCGGACTTCCCGGATACCCCCCCCCCCCCCCGTTCAGAGGTCCTTGACTTAACGGATTACTTGAAGCATTTCAGTCTTTACAGCTCCTGGCCCTAGACTCTCATTATGCTACCGACGAGAGCAAATTTTCGCTACTCTCATGTCATAGTCCACATAATGCAGGTAAAGCTCCACCATTTCCCGTTGCTCAAGTCGCCCTACCGTCTTCGAAAACCGTAGTACTCATGGCATAACCTGTAGGGCGCGGGTAAGTTTTTCCTTTCCTGTTCGGCTCCCTGACCTAATAATTCTAAACCCCATTGGCTCACCGTTTCCAAAGAAAGACCCTACATGTCTCCTAGAGACAGGTCTCGTACATACAATCCCAATTTTATAAGGTTGGCCCCAAACCACCTAGTTGGCAGGAATGCGTTTCCGCCCAGTTTTCCGGGTGCACCTTAGAGTTAATCCCCAAGGCTCCCTGTTGCAATCTACCGTGTAGAAAACTCGAAAAATAACACCATACAGAGTCTTCTCCGACAATCAATGCATAATGCAACATCACCGATCAAGACTAACACGTCCGGGTAGGCTTCATACACAATGCCTATGCCCGTACTTCTATTCCGGCTCTAAATAAGGGGGACTTCACATATCTACCACAAGGAACACCGCACACTCGCTGGAGCGGGTTTCCCATGCAGAAAGGAAGAGGACTTCACATGTCCAAGTTGAGAATCGTTACCCTTGAAGTCCATTTTGGCGCCATGAGAAACTAGCAAGATGGAAAGCTTCGTAACGAGAATGTCTCCGCGGATCCGATCTCGGTTTTCGATTCGGTGCTCCGATGCTCCGTCGGCGGCTGGGATCCTCCTCCTCCTTCGTCCATGCTTTCTCCTCTCTTTAAGACTTAAGAAAGAGAAAGGATAAAAGAAAATGAGGAGTTTAACCCCCACTCCCGGCCTTAAGGAAGGAGGATTAATCCTAAGCCGTCAGATTTGATTTAAAGAAAATGAACGGCTCGGATCCAGCCAAAAAGTCAAAAAAATAAGCCGAACACGGCCGTGTGCCTGGCCGTGTGCCCTTCTTGCACACGAAGTCGTCGATCCAGAGCAGGAAACGGGTCGAGACACGCCCGTATCTCAACTTGAAACGCCCGTGTCGGGTCATCAACACGCCCGTGACCAGGGGCATGTCACGCATAACCACCACACCAACCATCACGTCCCTTGGTGGACATGGGTGGCCACACGCCCGAACCGAATCTGACATGCCCTTGTCATATAGTACATGCCCGTGTAACCCAGCCATGCACTCCTTACAACACACCCAGGGTTTCAACCCGAGAAGAACACGGGTGGTGAAACGGGTAAGGACACGCCCGTGTCACCCCTGACACGCCCGTGTCACTACTGTTCAAAACCATGTTTCCTATCGTGTCCTTTCCTGGACACAGCCCAGCCAACACAAAAGGACACGGCCATAAACACTCCCGTGTCCCAGGCCGTGTAGCCCTATAAAGGCACCAAAAATTCCTTAAGATGCGACCGGCTCGTTTATAATTTTTGGGGTGTTACACAAACCATGCTAAGAACTACATCTAACTCGCCAATGAATTTCCTAATCCATATAGCCTCCTTCGCTGGATTTGTAGCAGTGATATACTCTGCCTCAGTAGTAGAATCGGTAAATGTATCCTGCTTGGAACTCTTCCAGCTAACATCACCTCTATTCATGCAAAATAAAAAACTTGATTGAGACTTTTAATCGTCCCTATCAGTTTTAAAGCTAGCATCTGCGTAACCACTTACAACGAGCTCTTCCTGTATGCCGAATACCAAGAATGTATCCTTAGTCCTTCTCAAGTACTTGGGGATATTCTTGACGGCTATCCAGTGACCTTCACCGGGATCAGACTGATACCTGCTAGTCATGCTCAAAGCATAAGAGACATCGGGTCTAGTACATATCATTGGATACATGATTGACCCAATTATCGAAGCATATGGAATCAACTTCATGCATTCCCTATCTTCATAAGACTTAGGACACTAGTCCTTAGAGAGACTCACACCATGAGACATGGGCAAGAATCCTTTCTTGGACTCAAGCATGCAGAACCGTTTCAACACCTTGTCAATGTATGTACTTTGGGTTAAACCCAACAACTTCTTCGATCTATCTCTATAGATATTAATACCGAGTATCAAAGTCGCTTCCCCTAAGTCCTTCATTGAAAAGCAGTCCCCTAGGTTGTTCTTAGCAACTTGCAGGGTCAGTTTGTCATTCTTGATCAACAGTATGTCATCTACATAAAATATCAGAAAGACAACTATGCTTCCACTAATCTATTTATAAACACATGGTTCATCCCCGTTCTTGATAAAACCAAACTCTTTGATCTTTTCATCAAAATGAAGATTCCAACTTTGAGAAGCTTGTTTTAACCCATAAATGGATCTCTGTATCATGCATATTTTAGTTGCTTCACCTAGAGATACAAAACCCTCGAGTTAGGTCATATACACTTCCTCAAGGAGGTTTCCATTGAGGAAAGCTATATTGACATCCATCTGCCAGATCTCATAGTCATAATACGCAGCAATAGTAAGTAAATTCTAATGAACTTAACCATGATAGCAAGGGAAAAAGTCTCATCATAGTCAATACCATGAATTTGCATGAAATCCTTAGCCACCAGTCGCCCTTTGAATGTTTGTACATTCCAATCAATGTTGGTCTTCTTCTTGAAGACCCACTTGCACCCTATGGGTCTTATCCCTTCAGTTGGTTCCACCAAAGTCCAATCTTAGTTTTCATACAAGGAGTCCATTTCAGATTTCATGGCCTCAAGCCACTTCTCGGATTTCGGTCCACTCATAGCCTCTTGGTAGGTTGCTGGCTCATAATCATGATCCATAAGCAACACATTACCTATTTGAGACATGAGAAATCCATATCTCTCAGGCTCAAACCATGGTCTACTAGATCTATGTGGAACTGTGTTTCCTGAGTAGGTTCTCCAGCTACAATACCTTGTAGTCCTGACTTAGGTTCAAATTCCAGTTAATTCACAGTTCGTGGTTCCTGAAATTCTTCAAGTTCTACCCTAGTTGTCTTTTTACTTAAGATCTCTTTCTCAAGAAAGACACCATACCTCGCGACAAACACTTTGCCCTCGAATGGTAGTTTAGTACCCTTTGGTTTCCCTAGGATACCCCACAAAATAACACTTATCTGATTTGGGTTCCAGCTTATCAGACATTTGATGTCTTACGTATGCCTCACATCCCCAAACCTTAATGAATGACTTACTGGGACGCTTCCCAATCTATATCTCATATGGTGTCTTTAGAACCGATTTCGTTAGAACACGATTTAATGTGAAAGCAGTAGTTTCTAAAGCAAAGCCCCAAAAGGAAACAGATAGATCTGAATTACTCATCATCGATCACACCATGCCTAACAAAGTACGACTCCTTCTCTAAGACACACCATTATGTTGTGGTGTTCTAGGTGGAGTGAGCTGTGATACAATACCACACTCTATCAGATGATCACGGAACTCACGACTTAGGAATTCGCCACGTCGATCAGATCGGAGTGCCTTAAACTTCTTACCTAGCTGGTTTTCTACTTCATTCTTAAACACTTTGAACTTGTCAAAGGTTTCAGATTTGCACTTCATAAGATACACATATTCTTATCTGCTGAAATCATCAGTAATGTTACAAAGTTGAAGTACCCACCTTAGCCTTAGAACTCATGGGTCCACATACATCACTATGTACAATACCCAAGAGATCATCAACCCTCTCATTGAAGCCAGTTAAAGTGACTTTATTCATCTTGCCTAACAAATAAGATTCGTATCTCTCAAATGATTCATAATCAAATGAGTCCAATAGTCCATCTTTATGAAGTTTGGATATGCATTTCTCCTTTATATGGCTCAAATGACACTGCCAAAGGTACATAGGGTTCTGGTCATTTGTTCTTAGTCTTTTAGTATTTTCAATATTATAGATCAGATGGTCTAAGTTCAAAACATACAGAATATTAACATTTGGGCTACAACATAACAAACATCATTCTTAAATATAGAAAAACAATTGTTCTTAATAAGAAAAGAAAATCCAATCATGTCCAAACATGAAATAGAAATAATGTTTCTATTTATTGCTGGAACATAATAACAGTTATCAAGTTCCAAAACAAGCCCACTGGTCAGAGAAAGATGGTAAACCCCCACGGTAATAACAACACTTCTTGCTCCATTGCCAACGCGCAGGTCCACCTCTCCTTTACTCAGCAATCTTCTCCTTCCGAGTTCCTGCACATTTTTACAAATGTGAGAACCACATCTGGTTACTAATACATAGGATGAAGGAGCATAAAGGTTTATCTCTATAACAAAAATACCTGAAGTGGAAGTCAGGCCTCCCCTCATCTTTTGCAGACCCTCAATATACGAAGGGCAATTCCTCCTCCAATGACCAACCTTGTCACAGTGGTCGCACTTTCCTTCTTTCCCTGACCCTTTCTTTTACAGTGCAGAAGACTTGGGCTCCAGTCTAGACATAGGTCCTACCTTCATCTTCTTGAAGCCCCTGGCCTTGCCCTTTCCTTTATGAAACATCAATATGGGGCTAGTAGGCTTGGTCTTCTTCATGTTTATCTCAGCAGTTCGCAACATACCTAGGAGCTCGGGTAATGTCTTTTCTATTTCATTCATCTTATAGTTCAAGACGAATTGCTCATAACTGTCAGACAACGATTGCAGGATCAGTTCTGTGGACAAATCATGGCCCAGAGGGAACCCTAGTCTTTCAAGGTTCTCGATATACCCAATCATCTTGAGTACGTGAGTCCCTACTAGGTCCCGAGCTCCCATCTTGCACTAGAACAACGCCTTTGTGACATCAAATCTCTCTTAACGAGCTTGCCATTAAAATATTTTCTTGAGATGCTCGTCAATTCCTTGCAACCCATGCTCTCGTGTTGCTTTTGGAGCTTAGAGTGCATGGTTGTAAGCATGAGACATTCGACGTCTAAGGAGTCGTCAAGATACTTCTTGTAAGTATCTTTATCATCACCGAACGCATTCCGGAAGGCTCATCAGGGATATTTCTTCCAAAATATAGAGCTTATGCTCTTTCCTGAGAACAATTCTCAAGTTCCTGTACCAGTCCAAATAATTAGTACCGCTTAGCTTTTCCTTATCAAGGATCGCTCGGAGTTATATGGTGGAGTGTGAACTACTTGTCAGTGAAATTCAACAAGGATACAAGCAAAACAAATTAGTATTATATTTCAAAATACAATTTATCTTTCAATTAGGACTTTAATCCAAATTTCTCCCACTATTTTTATCAAACAGATAACCCTCGATATCAATTCGAAGAGTTTAGCAAGTAACCTTCTTAGTGGACAAGATCCATATTTCACTAACATTATGAGTCAGATTTGGCTTTTCACTCACAATAAAGCTATTTAGGTAGGCAACGCTTGCCAATTGCATCACTATGCAATTCCTATATGGCTGGTGCATAACTCTTGATAGAATTAATTTCAAGATATCCCAAACACCTAGAGGGGGGGGGGGTGAATAGGTTCTTTTCTTTTTATTACGTAAGGCAGAATAATTATTCAGATCTAAAAATAGAATCAAACTATTCTATAGCAATCAAAGCACAGAATCCACAATCACACATACATCACAGATAGCACACAGGTTTATAGTGGTTCCCCAAGGTCTGGGTACATCAACTTTCCCCTTCACCTATCTAGCAGTGTGCTAGATTCGGCCTAACTTTTTTCCTTCTTCTCAGATCCACAGATCTTACAGCTCAGAACCCTGAAAGGTTCCTACAACTAAGAACCCTATAAGGTTCCTACAACTCAGAGTGTAACCACACTCCTACAGCCAAGGCAGACAGCCCTACCTCAGACTTCACACAAGGCCTACAACTTATAGAAAAAATTCTCCTACACTCAGGTTCAAAAGCCCTACCACTCAGAGATCTATATCTCCTACACTCAGCCTTTATAATATAGGCTTACAACTCAGATCTATAAAAAGATCCTACAAAATTTGATTAGTGTTTAGATGGACTCTTACCCTTGTTGAGAGAAAAGGGATAAGAGGTTTCTTGATAAGTTTCTTGATAAGACTGATGACTGAAATCAACCTGTTCTTAGCTTTCTTCAAAGCTTCTTGAATCTGAACTCAGTAGGGTTGATCTCCTTTGAAGTTGACTGGCTCCAGCTTCCTTCTTAGAATCCAGAAATAGGTCTGAATCCTTCTTAGCAGATTAGTTCAAGATCTGCTTCTTAAGACACTTGTAAATGTCTCCTTCTTTACTTCAATAGTTGGAGATCTCTCTCTCTCTCCAGAACTTCTGAAGTTTCTTCAGAATTCTTGCTTGAATTCTCCTTAGATCGTCTCACGAAAATATTCTTCCGTGTGATGTGCACTTTCTTGATCAATGATCAATAGTTGTTATTGTTGTTCACCTTTCTCTTTTTTTAGATTTGACAGAATCCATCTATATATATAGACTTCATCCATTGTAACCGGCTGATCCGATTTCTAACCAACTTCTGACAAGTCTGACAGCTTTAGTAAACTTGTTGAAATACACAGCTGTCAAGTCTCCAGTCAGTTCTTGAACCTTTGTCTTTGTCAGCAAAGCGTCGAGAATGATTGTCATTATGTGTCGACACAAGTAGATTAAGTGTCGACACAAGCTTTGGTGATGTCGACATAACTCCTTTGGTGTCGACATAGCTTCTTGACACTACATCTGTAGAATGTGTCGACACTGCTTCTTTGTGTCGACATAGACACTCCTTCACTTCACAGCAACAAACATTGTTGAAACTCTTCTGTGTGTCGACACAAGTCGTATGTGTCGACACAGTTGATATAGTATCAGAATTTGTGTGTCGATACAGTCGATGGCGGCTAATACTTCTGTGTGTCGACACTG